>CM039125.1:37754209-37797059 GCA_022036555.1 Microstegium vimineum | reverse complement strand
TGGCACACAGGTACTTATGAATTGGACAAAAGACATCTTCCTTTGTTAATGGGAATACAAGCATGTGCTTAGTTTTAGACTTCCCCTTCTATTCTAATGTTCATAATTTGCTAATTAAATTCCCAATCTTTTCTAATTCTGACATGGTTCCTTTGTTTTTTTTAGTGTGAAGGAAACTGTAAATGATCAGCCATCTTATATTCAGGGTGGCAAATTGAGAGAGTAAGCTGCACTATTCATTATGCTATTATTTTGTTTCCTTAATTTTTTTTGCGTGTGATCGGATATTCTTTGTTGTTGCTATTACGTACTTGATCATTTATACAGTTTTTATTGGTTTGCTACTTGCTTGCTATTGTACAGGTACCAGATGAACGGTTTGCGTTGGCTGGTTTCGTTGTACAATAATAATTTGAATGGTATTTTAGCAGATGAGATGGGTCTTGGTAAAACAGTGCAAGTAAGACCTAGTGCAGTGTGTTCAAACACTTATTTTCATCTGTTCTGTAGCTGTTTAAAATAATACATGAATCCTTCTTATTTGCCTTCCTACTTTGGCAGGTAATCTCTTTGTTAAGCTACCTTATGGAAACAAAAAATGACCGTGGACCTTTTCTCGTGGTTGTACCATCATCTGTTCTTCCTGGATGGGTATCTGAACTCAGTTTCTGGGCACCTAATATAAATAAAATTGCTTATGCGGGTCCTCCAGAAGAAAGGCGCAGGATGTTCAAGTAAATGTTATTTTATTTCAATTCATCTTGCACTAGTTCATCCGGAGATTTTATTCACTTCAGCTATTTTCTTTCAGAGAGATGATTGTTCATCAGAAGTTCAATGTTCTTTTGACAACATACGAGTACTTGATGAACAAGCATGATAGGCCAAAATTAAGCAAAATACAATGGCACTATATAATAATTGATGAAGGGCATCGTATTAAAAATGCTTCTTGTAAGCTTAATGCTGATTTGAAGCTTTATCGGAGTTCTCATCGGCTATTATTGACAGGAACGCCTCTTCAGGTTCTGAAGTTTGCATTTGTACTGTTATTCATTAATTCACTCTTTGCTTTTCAAGTAATTTCTGCACCAGCTGTTTTCTGATCTAAAATGTCCTCTATCCTCTATATTTGTAATATACCACTCACCCTGTTCCACATGTAGGTTGTTTTGTCAGAAGTCAAACTTGTCTAACTTCGATAATTTGTTTTTGAAAGATACACCAATTGCTATAACATGAGATCCGTTTTATTAAGTCCATGAAATATGTCATGACTCATGATAGTTCATTTGTTTGGTATTGTCAATTCTAATATATTTTCCCATAAGGTATAAATTTGGTTGAAGTTAGAGACGTTTGGTTTGTGACAAAACTAAAAGGACCTATATTTTTGGAATAAACATAGTACTGAACTACCCTTTATGACCATCCTTTCTGTCTTTCTCTGCTAATTTGGCCTGCTTTTTCTGTGAAGAATAATCTTGAGGAGCTGTGGGCACTTTTGAATTTTCTGTTGCCCAATATATTTAATTCATCAGAAGACTTTTCTCAGTGGTTTAACAAACCATTTGAAAGCAATGGTGATAATTCACCTGATGAGGTACAGCCTCAGTTTTATTTGTTTCCCTCATTAGTGGACTGTTCTGTTCTAAGGAATGATGTTTGACTACATATATTTTCTGTTTAAAGGCCTTACTTTCAGAGGAGGAAAACTTGCTGATCATAAATCGTCTTCACCAGGTTCTTCGGCCCTTTGTACTCCGAAGACTTAAGCATAAGGTCTTTGATTTCACAATCTTAATGCCTGTTTTGGGGAATAATCAAATAACTGCATATTGACGTTCCAGCAATTCATTGCATTCTCCATTAGCTTTGTTTGGTCTACATTCTCCATGATTGGTAGTTCAAAGTCGTCTATTTTTAGTTTTCTCCATGTGCCATTATGTGTCCATCTAGTTTTGTTTAAAGTTAAATTGATTTGAAATGTTTTCCATTTTGGCATATTGTTGCATGTGCAGCCAGGATTTTACAGACCACTAGTCCACTAATATATGTGAGAAAGCACATTTATTATGCTTTCTTTCACTATTTTTTTTTATCTCAGTTACTGACATCACCTTTGGAATTGTGCCTTTTCCACCATATTGACATTGGCTCGGTTGTGACTTGCACATGAACAATAGGAAAGAACTTACATTTGCAAACAGTGGGAGGGAGTGATTTCTGTTGTCTCAAGCGTATTTCTCGTCCTATAGTTAAATTCAAGCCAACTAAAATGTCTTCTATTCCCTTTTAGTTGTTTTTGAAACTTGACGCTGGTACTGAACAGTTGATATTCAACAAACCAAAAAGAAGTACCGCTTCCATCTCTTTCTATAGGGCATATTAGGATTTAAAAAGGTGAAATTTATAAATTTTGACTAACAATTAAGCAAAGTATATGCATTCTGAGTTGAAGTTATATCAATAGATTCACATTCCACAACCCAGTTAAACATATATTTCGTAGCATTGATGATATATTGTAAAGAGTATGGTCAAAATGGAACTGTAAAGGCTTCTATACAAATCCTAATACGTTAAAATGGACTTGTAAAGACTTACTACAAATTCTAATATGTCTTATGGAAAGTAACTGAGGGGGTAGTGCATTGGACAGATCTTTTAGTTAGTTTTTAGCAATTTGCTCATTAATTTGGATTATTGTTGTATTCGTATCTTTCTCATCTTTGTCTGTGTCCAGATAATTAAGCAAGTTTTGTTTTACTAACTTCAGGTTGAAAATGAGTTGCCTTCGAAAATTGAAAGACTTGTAAGATGTGAGGCATCTGCTTATCAGAAACTTCTCATGACAAGGGTGGAAGGAAATCTTGGTGGGATTGGAGCCGTTAAGGTGTGTATCATCTTACTGTTCTGAGTTGTGCTAGCTGGTATGTTTCATTGATCATTTCCTGAGTACTTCAAGGATTTGGTCTTTAAGATACTACTTAATTGTCTTTAGGTTCGCTCTGTGCACAACTCTGTCATGGAATTGAGGAACATATGCAACCATCCTTACCTGAGCCAGCTTCATGTTGAAGAGGTAGAATGCAAATGTTCCATTCTGCCTCATTATTGTTTTTTTTTTAATCCTTATGTTCGCCATCAACCATTTGGGTTCTCTTTTTAGATTGAGGGCTATCTACCTAAACATTACCTGCCATCTATTGTGAGGCTCTGTGGAAAACTTGAGATGTTGGACAGATTGCTGCCCAAACTCAAAGCGACTGGCCATAGGGTGAGTGAATATTATTTGGATTTAATCTGACTTAGAGTTTGATTATTCCTTTTTTTATCTAGTTGCCAGTTGAACTTGAATGTTCTTCCCTTCCCTCCTGCTCCCTTGTCTTTTTTCGTATCTTTGTTCCTTTTCTGGTGATTAGTTCTGGATCACTGATGGCAACTGCAACCCTCCAGGTTCTACTTTTTTCTACAATGACAAGATTGCTTGATGTAATGGAGGATTACCTGGTTTGGAAAAAGTATAAATACCTTCGATTGGATGGGCACACTTCTGGCCAGGAAAGAGGAGCTCTTATCGATAAATTTAATGATCCTAATTCTCAAGCGTTCATTTTTCTTCTTAGGTATGTTACAATTGTATTGCAAGTTTTTATCAAAAAGTGAGCTTAGCAAACTCACAAAGTATGATTGGGATACTGATTTGATTAATATTTATTTAAACCTATTTATCTAATGACAAACAAATACTTAGCTCTAACTGTTATCTACCTCTTTTTGGTAGTATACGAGCTGGAGGTGTTGGGGTCAATCTCCAAGCAGCCGATACAGTTATCATATTTGATACTGATTGGAATCCTCAGGTAGCTAAATATCTAGTTATAATGTTATATATACTCTTATTACTCTTTTAAGAGAGCACAACATGGTGCTCCCTACTAATTGATTTTTATCCAGGTTGACCTGCAAGCACAGGCTAGGGCCCACAGGATTGGTCAAAAGAAGGAGGTTCTTGTTTTACGTTTAGAAACGGTAATCATTTCTTGTGGTGTGAGGTTGAAAGTTTGTGATGGTTAAGCCTACCACTTGTATCTTACTTTCTGCAGTTTACTATTCACTGTCTAGCATTTGCCAGCTTGCTTAGCAGCCTTGTAAAGCATCTGCTTTTAGCTTAAGAATATGCTGTAGTAGGTGGCTGCCTCCTTTGCTATATAAGCAGGAGCAGACCAACCCTTAGGTTGTATCCTGAACTCTACTTTCAATCCAAGCGGCCAACTGGGCAAAGCTGCCCTCTGGCTTTCAACAAACCTTTGCTGATCCATGTGTGGGCAACAATTGGTATCTGGAGCCTAGGGTTTTTAGCCAGAGAAGATGTCCACCGAGAGCTCCAAAGCCCGCGCCGCCGCCGCGGTGCTGCAGGAGGACGCAAGGGCATCCGGTGCGAAGGCTGACGACCGCGCGACGCGCCTTGCTGCCGCCGAGGCAGCGACCGCAGCGCAGCAGGCAGCAGCCGCGGCCCAAGCCGCAGTGCCGCCGCCGCAGCTCTACGCCTGGAGATGGAGCGGGAGGACATGGACTCGGCAGGATCGCACAGCCCCGAGCGCCGCCGCCGCAACTCGCCGTCTCCCGATCGACGTCGTAGGCGCTCGCCGGTGCTGCACACCGTCTACCGCGACTCAGGGACCGGCACGCCCTGGCCGATGCTCACCAAGAGCAACTACCATGAGTGGAGCCTGCTGATGAAGGTAAAGCTTCAAGCTCGCCATCTCTGGCAGGCGGTGCACGTCGGCGGGGTCGGCTTCAACGACGATCGGCGGGCTATGAAGGCGTTATGTGCTTCAGTTTCCGTCGATGTCGCGGCCTCCATCGCCAACAAGGCCACGACGAAGCTGGCGTGGGACGCCATCGCGCTGCGCTACAACGGAGGTGATCGGGTGCGCCGCGCCACGCTCCAGCGACTCCGCGGACAGTGGGAAGCTCTCAGCTTTCAGCCCGACGAGCAAGTCGAGGACTTTGCCGTGCGGATGAACAACCTGATGGAGCAGATGGTGCGGTTCGGCGACACGGACCTGACGGATGAGCGAGCAGTGGAGAAGCTGCTCCGGTGTGTGCCGAAGAAGTACGCGCAGATCGTCAATTCGATCGAGACGCTGCTCGACTTCGACCAACTCACGATCAAGGATGTTGTCGGGCGGCTCAAGGCGGTGAAGGACCGCGAGCAGACGCCGGATCGCCGGATCCTGATCCCGGTGGGAGGCTGTTGTACACAGCCGAGCAGTGGCGCGCCTACGACAAGCAGGACGCTGCCGGCTCATCAAAGGATCGACGTCGCCGTCCCCGTGGTGGCCGGAAGAACAAGCCGCGCGCTGATCGCGACGGTGATGGAGGAGGAGCGGACAAGGCACGAGGTGCCGTCGGCGAGCGGAGACTCAATCGCGACAACCTCTGCCTCAATTGCAACCGCGCCGGGCACTGGGCGCGGGACTGCCCTCAACCGCGTCGGAATCATGAGCGCGGCGGTCAGGCGAACGTTGCCGAGGCAGAGGAGGAAGACGTGGCGGCTTTCCTTCTGCACGGATTCATCGAGCTGGACGATGAAGGGCGGCGCGGAAAGGTTCAAGCTTCAACCTTCTGCACCGAATCGGCCGACCTCGACATCAAGGAGCCGCGAGCCCGTGCGTTCCTCGACACTGGTTCTGCTGGCGGAGAGAAGCTGGATGGCTGGTACCTCGACAGCGGCGTGACTCACCACATGACCGGGCGGCGTGAGCTGTTCGCCGATCTGGACACCTCCGCCAAGGGCGTCGTGAGGTTCGGTGATGAGTCAATGGTGGAGATCAAGGGAGTCGGCTCCATCGTCTTCGAGGCCAATAATGGCGAGCACAGAGCACTCCACGGCGTGTACTACATCCCTGCTCTGCGCAACTCGATCATGAGTCTCGCCAGTTGGATGAGGGAGGCTCAAAAGTGGTGATTGAAGACGGTGTCTTGAGGATTTGGGATAGGCACCAGCGACTGCTCGTCAAGGTGCGGCGCGGGGCCAACCGCCTCTACATCCTCCACCTCAACACGGCCAAGCCGCTCTGCCTCGCCGCGTGCAAGGACGATGAAGCGTGGCGCTGGCACGAGCGGTACGACCACCTCCACTTCGACGCGCTCCTGAAGCTCTCCAAGGATGGCATGGCGCGCGGGCTGCCAGTGATTGATCACGTCGGCCAGCTCTGCGACACCTACGTCATCACCAAGCACCGCCGACTGCCCTTCCCAGCAGTAGCCCAGTACCGCGCGAAGGAGAAGCTGGAGCTGGTGCACGGCGACTTGTGCGGTCCAGTGTCACCGGCGACCCCCGGCGGCAGGCGCTACTTCCTGCTGTTGGTGGATGACGCTACCCGGTATATGTGGGTGTCACTTCTGACTTCCAAGGATGCAGCAGCCAACGCCATCAAGCACATCCAAGCGCTGGCAGAGAGAGGCAGTGGGCAGAAGCTGGGAGTGCTCCGCACCGACAATGGGCGAGAGTTCACCGCCGCAGAGTTTGCGGTCTACTGCGCGGATGAAGGAATCGTGCGACACTACTCTGCCCCCTACACGCCGCAACAGAATGGAGTGGTTGAGAGGCACAACCAAACGGTGGTGGCCATGGCGAGAGCGCTGCTGAAGCAGGGGATGTCGGCTCAGTTCTGGGGGGAGGCAGTGGTGACTGCAGTCCACCTTCTGAACCGAGCACCCACAAGGAGCCTCCAGGGCATGACGCCTTATGAGGCCTGGCACGGCAAGGCGCCCGCCGTGAGCCATCTGCGCACATTTGGATGCTTGGCATTCACCAAGGAGCTCACCCAGCTAAAGAAGCTGGACGATCGCAGTCGGCCAGGCGTGTTCGTCGGGTATGCCGACGGCGCCAAGGCGTACTGTGTCTACGACCCGGTGACCCAGCGCGTGCGCGTGTCGCGCGATGTTGTTTTCGACGAAAGTCGTGGCTGGGACTAGGCAAAGGAGCAAGGTGAGGCTGCACCGACGCTGGAGGAATACGTCGTCGAGCACATCTGGAGCGGCGAGGCTGAGGGCGCGCAAGGCGCACCATCGCCAACCGGTTCGACTGCTCCGAGAACACCCTCACCGGCTCCGGGGGAGTGGAGAATACAGGAGCAGCAGCGACCACTCCTTCGCCAGCCGCTGCGGGCACGACGTTGCCCACTACCGCGACATCCTCTGCTGCCAGGACGCCTCCACCCACCGAGCAACCCCACGTTGAGTACGCCACGCCGCTGGAGGATGATGAGGACCGTCTGGACGCCTACTACGACGACGAGCCCCTTCGGTACCGAAAGGTACCTGACATCATTGGGAATGATTCACCTCCAGGCGTCGAGGCTCTTCGCCCAGTTGCATCTCTCGCATGCGGGCGAGCCGACCAGCTATGCCGAGGCGCAAGGCGATCCGGCATGGCAGGCGGCGATGGAGCAAGAACTCCGATCGGTGGAGAAGAACAAGACCTGGGAGCCCATGGCGCTCCCAGCAGGCCACCGTCCGATCACCCTGAAATGGGTGTTCAAACTAAAGAAGGATGAGAAGGGGGCGGTGATCAAGCACAAGGCGAGGCTGGTGGCGAGAGGATTCGTCCAGCAAGAGGGCGTGGACTACGACGACGCATTCACGCCAGTGGCGCGCATGGAGTCGGTCCGTCTTCTCCTCGCGTTGGCGGCGCAAGAGGGGTGGAAGGTCCACCACATGGACGTGAAGTCCGCGTTCCTCAACGGCGACCTCAAGGAGGAAGTGTACGTCCGCCAACCGCCGGGCTTCGTCGTCGCTGGCCAAGAAGACAAGGTCTATCGCCTGCGAAAAGCCCTCTACGGGCTGCGACAAGCGTCGCGCGCCTGGAACGCGAAGCTGGACGCCACACTCAAGGCGATGGGCTTCCAGCAGAGCGCGCATGAGGCGGCGGTGTACCGGCGGGGCACGGGGCAGTCAGCTCTGCTCGTTGGCGTCTACGTGGATGACCTCATCATCACCGACGCCCAGGAAGGAGAGGTGAAGAAGTTCAAGGCGCAGATGATGGAGAAGTTCGACATGAGCGACCTGCTTCTACCTCGACGTCGAAGTGCGCCAGGATGCCGAGGGCATCAGCTTGCGCCAAACTCACTACGACAAGCGGATCCTCGAGCTCGGAGAGATGGCTGGATGCAACCCGGCACATACGCCGATGGAAGAAAAACTCCGACTCAGCCGAGAGAGCAAGGCGGAGGAGGTGGACTCAACACACTACCGGCGGCTTGTCGGCAGCCTCCGGTACCTTGTGCATACCCGACCGGACTTGGCGTTCGCCGTCGGGTACGTGAACCGATTCATGGAGCGGCCCACGGTGGAGCATCTACAGGCGGTGAAGCGTGTCCTCCGCTATGTGGCGGGGACACTGGACTACGGGCTCCAGTTCAAGAAGGCCCCAGGCACGGCTCGTCTGCTCGGCTACAGCAACAGCGACCTCGCCGGGGACGTTGACACAAGCAAGAGCACCAGCGGAACCATGTTCTTCCTGGGTGGATGCTTGGTCAGCTGGCAGTCCATCAAGCAGAAGGTAGTGGCTTTGTCAAGCTGCGAGGCAGAGTACATCGCCACTACGACTGCAGCAACACAAGCCCTCTGGCTGTCCAGGCTGCTCGCTGAGCTGCTGGGCAGAGAGGTGGATGTGGTGGAGTTGAAGGTGGACAGCAAGTCTGCCTTGGCTCTAGCCAAGAACCCTGTCTTCCATGACAGAAGCAAGCATATCAGGATCAAGTACCACTTCATCAGAGACTGCTTGGAAGATGGGAGCATCAAAGCTGACCACATTGCTACCACTGATCAGCTTGCAGACATCCTCACCAAGTTGCTGGGCAAGTCAAAATTCCAGGAGATGAGGGAAAGGATTGGCCTGAAGCAGATCACCTAGTGCTAGGCTTAGGGGGAGATTGATGGTTAAGCCTACCACTTGTATCTTACTTTCTGCAGTTTACTATTCACTGTCTAGCATTTGCCGGCTTGCTTAGCAGCCTTGTAAAGCATCTGCTTTTAGCTTAAGAATATGCTGTAGTAGGTGGTTGCCTCCTTTGCTATATAAGCAGGAGCAGACCAACCCTTAGGTTGTATCCTGAACTCTACTTTCAATCCAAGCGGCCAACTGGGCAAAGCTGCCCTCTGGCTTTCAACAAACCTTTGCTGATCCATGTGTGGGCAACAGTTTGTTTATGTACTCCCTCTGTTCCAAATTTTATGGCCCTTTAGCTTTTACGGTCTCTCTAGACTTTAGCGTATATTTATGTTCATAGCTATTTCTATGTACCTAGAAAAGTCAAAACAACTTACAATTTGGAATGGAGGGAGTAGTTAACAAATCAAATGAGCTTACACAATGTGGGTGGTCTGGGGAAGGGAATTTCTAGGAAGCCTTTCCCTTGCTTGATTTTGCATTTAGGCTGATTCATACCATTGTTTGTTTTGTTTCTTGATGTCTAGGATGAATTTGAAATTTTATAAGTTCAAAAAAAATTGAAATTGTATTTTTCATGTTTATTTAATTTTATATGTACCACATGCATCATGTTTCAAAAAATATTCAAAGCATTGGGACATGCTCAATTCCTTAGCTGGGACACGGCTACACGGGAACCATCCACTCTCATATAAGAAACAAAGAAAATAATAATAGATGCACTCAGCTTAGGGGAGTGCAGAACAGCATAGATACTAATAGTTCTCTTAATAAAGCTGCTATTGCTTGAAGGCACAACACAATTTGATGTTTCTCAATCGAAATGAACAATCTTTTTGGGTAAGCCAAACAAATAAACTTGTGCCTTTGATACTAAAAAGTTCTTTGACAATGATTATATGCAAAACTTCATGATGACATTTTTCTGTATTATTTATCTGTTTGTGAGTAGAAATCATATGTGATTTTGTGATGAGCTGAATATCTCAAGAAATTTTTTCTTGGTTTAACCAAAATTAATACCTTCTACTAGTTGAGATGAAAAATCTATTGCCATTTGTTTTTAACTTTTAGCCTATTTTAATGGATATAAGGTCCGAACTGTTGAAGAGCAAGTCAGAGCTTCAGCAGAACACAAATTAGGTGTTGCTAATCAGAGTATAACGGCTGGTTTTTTTGACAATAACACAAGGTAAATCCTCCTATTTTCTCAAATAATTTAGCACCCATAGGTCCCATCCTCACCCTCCTAATTTATGCAATGGGGTGCTATTTCAGTGCTGAAGATCGAAGAGAGTATCTTGAATCACTCCTACGTGAGTGTAAGAAGGAAGAAGCAGCTCCAGTGTTAGACGATGATGCTCTGAATGATATTCTAGCTCGGAGGTAAGATCCGGCTGTTTTGAGATTATGAATGTTTGTATTTACATAACATTGCTTCGTTTTCTGCACTGCAGTGAAGCTGAGATTGACATATTTGAGTCTATTGACAAGCAAAGGAGAGAAGAAGAAATGGTATGATGAATTTCTATAAGTTGCTTTCAGCTAAAGCTTCTACATATTTGCCATCTTGTAATATTGTTGTGTCCTTACAGGCAGCTTGGCAAAAGGTGGTTCAGGATGGTTCAACCAGTGGGCTAGATCCTGCAGTGTTGCCTTCTCGTCTTGTAACTGATGATGATCTCAACCCCTTCTGCCATGCTATGAAACTTTACGAGCCATCATCAAATGTGAAAATAGTAAAGGTGAATGTGAGGAAGAAGGGTGAACTTGGGGGCCTTGATACACAACATTATGGAAGGGGTAAACGAGCTCGTGAGGTCAGTTGCACACTGTCTCTCAATGTAGCTTTCAATTGTAGTCTAATGAATTTCTTTGCTAATTCATGAATACCCATATAGGTTCGCTCTTATGAGGACCAATGGACTGAAGAAGAATTTGAAAAACTTTGTCAAGCTGATTCTCCTGATTCACCCCAACCTGGTGGTATGTCAAAGGATTTGGATCTCCCCAATAAAGACATTAAGACTGAAATTGTTGTGGAGAGTTCAAAAGAACCAGAACAAACGAAGATGGAGGCATCCCCAACTGTTGGGGACTCCCCACCAGCCAAACGGCGGAGAGGTAGACCTAAAAGGTCAGATTTTTTCTTATCTCCTACTGCAGATCTGACTGATGCTGTCAACCAAGACACAGGAACCACACAGGATGGTAGTTCGGCCACAACAGCAAGTACCATCCATTCTGATGCACCAGCTACTCCAATCCATTCTGCTTCTTCAGATGTCAATATACATTCTATTTCACCAGCTGATATCAAGAAACAAGAGTTCAGTACTGACACTAAGCCTTCCAGTTCTATTTCTGTTTTGGAAGGATCCATGGCGAATGAAATTGGTACACCATTACATAGTGTTCATAATGTAGCAGCTCCTGAACCACCACATCAATCAGCTAGGGGCAGAAAATCCCAAGCAGGAGAAACACCTCGCAGGCGAGGCCGAAAACCAAAATCTCTATCTTCATCTGGTGTAGATGATGTTAGTCTTAACCCAACTGTTTCAACTGGTAGTGGGGTAGCGGACACTAGTTATGTTTCTTCATATTCTCATGTGAATATACCCTCATCACAAGGCACTGTTGTGGCACTGGCAGCAACCCAGAAGGATTTGGTCACAGTTAAA
This sequence comes from Microstegium vimineum, assembly GCA_022036555.1. NCBI lineage: Eukaryota > Viridiplantae > Streptophyta > Magnoliopsida > Poales > Poaceae > Microstegium > Microstegium vimineum. The sequence goes on along the minus strand of CM039125.1, from coordinate 37,785,407 downwards.
ATGGATACATTGTTGCCAGATAGTGGTAAGGGTATTTCTCCTGTTAATGAAGAAGATAAAGGTGCTACTGTTACAACACCTGTGGCAAAAGATATCTGTGCTGGAACTGTGATAACATCAGACACTATCACCCTGACACCAAATACACTCAAGGAAAACATTGGATTAGTTCAAGTAGCATCTGCACCTACTATGCCTATGCCTGTGGCTTCAGAAGAATTGTTGAAAGCAGCACATGTGGTGGCAGATAAGCCTGTTGAGAAGCAAACTGCTTCACGTCGCCGCAGAAAGAAAACATCTAGTAGCGAGGATACTGGAGTCAGCACTAGACAAAGATCAGCTATGAAAAGATCTTGTTACAGCACTTCTGTTGCCATTGATGAAGTTGGTTCTCCCATGACCCCAAATGAGAAATCAAGAATAACGAAGGAAAGAGATGTAAGTTCAATTCAAGATACTTCCAATGATCTGCCAAATATTAACTCACCATTGTACGAGAAGTCTGGATATGATTCTCAACCAAGCACACCTATAGCTGTCCCCATCAATGAAGCTACTCTTCCTAGTGGTTTTGATACCCACACTAGTCATTCAAAGATAACTCTTGCCACATCTGCCAATCCTGCTGACCATGATAAACCACTTGATTTGCACCTTAATGCGCCTGTTTCTGTTGATTCACAAAATCAAGAACAACTCAAGATAGGGAAGGACCATTTGGCAGCGATTTCTGGAAACTTTGCTACACCCTTACAAACAGTTACTGCAAATCCAACTAGTGATAATAAACCAGAAACTGCCCACTTTGAACCATCGGCTTCATTTCTTCAAAATTCGGATAAGGATGCCTCTGCACTGACTTCTTCTGAGGTTGACAGTGCTGCTCCAAATAAGGCACCAAGCAGGAGGAGGAAAGGGTCAACTCGGGAACCACGCACCAGAAGTAATTCTGCAACAGCTGCAACTGAACGCCGTGCCCGACTTACTGGATCGAAGCAGGCAGAGGACATAAAGAAGTTAGAGATGTCTGCAACGCCGACCACAACAGTGTGTGCTTCATTGGTAGAGCAACAGGGAGCTGTCTCTTTAAGAGCTGAGAGTACCGATGCTTCTGTTTGTGAAGAACAGAAGAATCCTGGGAGTCACGTGTCTTCTGGCATTTCAATTCCTGTGGGGAGTCATGTGCTGGGCACAACAAGTACTGAAGAAATAACTGCCACTATGATAACTCAGATTCCTGCAGTGGCTAAATCAGAAGAAAGAAAACTTCCAGGAGATGATCAACAAGGTATAATTTATTACACTCAGATCGCTGTTCTTGGTCCAGATGAGAAGAGTGGCATAATCCATTTTCCATTGTAACAGTAACAGTGGCTGACATTACTTGTGCGTGACTTTGTTTTCCTTTTTCCTAGGAATTCAGTTTGATAGTTCAGTACCACAAACGAAGATGTTATCAGCTGTGGAACCAGCACCTGCAAATGGTGAACACATGCAAGGTACACTTTCTCACACACATGTGTCCGCTCACAAGCAGTTCTTGGTCCAGACGAGAAGAACTGTACACTGTTTGCTCTGATGTGTACTGGTCAACAGTAGTAATTGTTGATGTTTCTTATGCATGGTTTTGCTGCTTTTGTTTTCAGGTACTGAAGTTAATAGTTCGGAACAGACAAAAATAATTTCTGCTGCTGAACCAGCACCTGCAAATGATGAACACATGCAAGGTACTCCTTGTCACACACTCATCCTCGCACATGGCACGGTTCATGGCTCAGATTAAGGGTAGAACATTATTGCTGTTAATTTTTTGACGGTCATTAGTACCAATTGCTGACATTATGCATATCATTGCTCTTCTATTCTGCTATAGAGGTTCGTAGTTCAGAGCAACCAACAAGTATGGTTTCAGCTGTGGAGTCAGCACCTTCAAATGATGAAGAACACACAACGCATGAAGTGTATCTTGAGACTGCTGCTGGTAATATGCTTACTTCTAGTGCAGCAAAAGATATATTGCGGGATACAGTTGAGCATGCTGCTTGCCAGTCTGATGCAGCATGTACAGATGGAAAGCAGTCTGAAGCATCACAACTTGATAACAAAGCCTCTCATGATGCTTCATATAAACACACAACTACTACTGGCTCCACAAAAGATGATAGCAAAGCCTCTCATGATGCCTCATACATCATACCCAGTGAAGGCACTGCTGTTGATGTTACTGGTTCTAAGCAAGATGATGTAAACATTGTTGGCATACAAACCGACGATGCTTCCAGGGGTTCTTCTAGTCATTTTCAAGCTACTTTACAATCAACTGAGTCAGATTGGCCTCCTCCAGGTCAAGAGGAGAATTTGGAGAGTAGAAAGGAGCAGGTGAAAACAGAAGAAGCTTTGGATAACAATTCTGGTGGCAATCAAACTCACAGTTTGGGCGATGAACCTTCTCATGATACATCATTAGCAAGAAATTCTCCTTTAGAATACTCGAATGAGCGTTGTTCTGCTCAAGTAATTGGTGAAACATTCAAAAGTAAAGAAAATATTCTTGAAGTCCATTCTTCCATGAATACCGATGGCCCTGATGAACCTCTAGATGCATTGAATGTCCAATCTAAGGAGGCCAGCATAACAGATATTGGTGTACCTACCGATGTTGATACATTTGAAGGTAAAGGGACTAGTGTCGTGGTCTGTGCTGACATGAATACTGATGGGCCTGAGGATGCTCAGGATGCTTCGTCCACCCAATCTGATAAAGAGGCCAGCATGATAGAATTTGGTGTGTCTATCGATGGTAGTCCCGCAGTTTGCAAAGCACACGATGATCTTGAGGGTCATGTATCTTGTGAAGATAGGACTGGTGGTGATGACCCAATTCATACCAATGCAAATTATGGTTCTAATAATAAAAGTGAGGACACCATTGTTAATCCTGTTGAAACCACACGAGAACCGATGGAAGAAAGCACTGTTATTGTATCGGAGAATTCTGATTTGAATAAGCAAAGCCACACATTGCATACTGGAAATGATCCTCCTGCAAGTACCCTGTTGATAGTTGAGTCTAACAAAGTTACTTGTGATGCTGAAATTGTTTGTGCTAGCAGATTAGGATCTCCTTGTATTGAGGTTGAAACAGTGGGTATCCAAGAGTCAGCTGTTACTGATTTTGAGGGAACAAAAGGATCTGGGGATTTGGGTCACAAAACTGACAGTCCGCTGCATGATGATGTTCATGGTACATCATGTTCCACGATAGGTCTTGTTTGTGGGGAACAACCTACTGAAGATCTTACTGCCAGTAGCCATTCAGAAGCACCTAATTTACTTGCTGCTGTAGAACAAACTCGAGAAACTACTGTTGCAAACCAAGAGGAAATCATAGATGCAGTAATGTTTGTGGATGCCTGCAAGGCAGAACCTTATGCTGATTGTACCGTTGCTAAAGGAGCTGAACAGACTGTAGAAATGGTTCATTCTGTTGAAAAGCAATCTGCTGTATTAGAGCATGTTGAGACACAGACAAAACAAACTACAATTTGTGGTTCTACGCTAAATGAATCCCCTCAGGCTGTACTGAAGCATGGTGGTCCTACTGCCTCATCTGAGCTTCTTGCTGTATTACCCAATCCAGTCGGTGAAACTTCTGTTATTCAAGCCGAACCAGAGGCAACAAACTCAGATGGATACTGCACAACAGAGGTTGGCCGTGCTTTATCTGAATCTGTTATGGGATTGGAGCCAACTAAGGAAACTGCTGGTCCAATGCAAGAGGATATTGGAGAAGCTAATGATACTTCTAATAATTGCGAAGCACGCAATAATTTAGGGATACATGCATTTGGTGAAGTGTCGATGGAAATGCAGTCATCAGAGGTCAAGGAGGTATCTTTTATTCAGTTTGGTGCAGCAATTTTGAGCACACAGACTCCTGCACTGCCTGATGAAACAGGACAAACCAATGTGGCTTTGACTGCAGAACAAGTACCTGCAAATGATGATGAAAACATGCAAGGTATTTTTATCACATGCATAAACCACCACTTTTGTGAGGAGAGCAGTACTCCCTGTGCAGTTATTTTTCAATGTCAATAGTAACAATGGCTTAAATTTCTTGTGTATGTTATTTCGCCTTTTATTTTCAGGCACTGAAGTTAATTCAGAGCAACAAACAAAGATGGTTTCACCTGCTGAATCAGCACCTTCTAATGATGAGCACGTGCAAGGTACTGATTTTAAGTTTCTAACCCACTTTTCCCCACACACCTGAACTGCAGTTCTTGTCTCAGATAGAATAGTACGTCCTTTGCTGTTTTTTTTAAAAGGCAATAGTACTGCGACCGGCATTTCTTATCATTATTTGCCATCTATCTTTCAGACATCATGATTCTAAGTTCAGAACAGCAAACAAAGATGGTTTCAGCTGCAGAGATGGACACATTATATGTCCAGGAGACTGCAATTGTTGATCTTGGGGGAACAAGAGAAACAGTTGATCTGAATGGCGTAAGTACAGAGGTTCCTGCATTACCTGGAAGTGATGTGCTAGGTAATCCCCACTCCCTCTCAGCACAATGCATATATTCCATCGTTTAATATGTATATGGGCCTAGGCACTCATGTGCGTGTCTTATTCAGGTGTGGAGGCACATAATTCAGAACAGAAGAAATCATCCTCATCAGGTCTGTATACTGTTTGAAACTCGAATTAGTTTATATTCACATAAACATTTACACATGCCTTCACTATTTCTTTTCTCCCCAGGTCATGAAGTTAATAGTTCAGAACAAGAAGCAAAAATCGAAACGATTGCAGAGCTTGAAACAGTGGGTGTCAAGGAGAATGTCATTGCTGATCATGAGGAAACAGGTGACCAGAGTGGCGTAAGTATACATGCTCCTCTATTAGCTGAATCTGGAGAAAAGGTATCACATGGAGATGAATTGCGTGGTAAGCACTCTCCCCTCACCCTATATATCAAGCACCCATTTTCTATGTTCATACTTGATATCTAGGTACTCATGCGCATCTGGCATTTCAGGTATTGAGATTGAGGCTAATAATTCGCAACAAGCTAAGATGGTTTCAGCTGTAGAAGAAGCCTCTACACCAGGTTTGTGCATTATTTGAATTTCTGAAGAACTCACTATTCAATTAGGGTTTTATCTAATCTCGGAGATCCGAGGCCCTTATGATACCTCGAACAAGGACCCATTTTACTGATCCTCCTGCGACTACCCTGGTGATAGCTGAATCTGATAAAGATACCCTGTAATGCAGAAGTTGTTTGTGCTGACAAGTTAGAATCTTCTGGTGCTGATGCTGTTGGAACGATTGTTGTCAAGGAGGCTCCTGCTGTTGGTGAACATCATCATCCCCCCCCCCCCCCCCCCCCCCCCCCCCCCCCAAAAAGAAATTGTTTAGTGTTGGTACTGAGCATCTATTTCACTCACTCTCTTTGCATATGTTTTTCCAGTTGTTGAAGGTCATGGTTCAGAACAAGTAAAGATGGCTTCAGTTGCAGAAGTGGCATCTAGCCTGGCTTTAGTAGGATATTCTTCTTCAGAAGACTCAATGGTGGATGCTGCTGCCCGAGTATCTGATGGTGATTTTGCGGATAGTAAAGGAGCTGGTGTTGATCACCAAGAAACTATGCCTACTCAAACCACCTCTACCCTCCCAGAGAACATGGATTGCCAGAATGATTCTCCTGCAACTGCTGCCGTGACGGTTGAACCGATGTTTGCTTCCTCATCTGATCATGTTGCAGAACCCAAGCCAATTGATGAAACTTCTGCTATGCAAGTGGAACTGGCAACCAGTACAGGGGATGAATGTGCAGCAGAGGGTGACAATGTTGTTTCATCTGTAACTGTTGTGGAATCAGAGCCTGTTCAAGAAACTGTTGTTCCTAGTCAAGGGGGTAGCATAGAAGCTAATAATATTTCTACCATCAGCGAAGTAAACAAAGATACTGAGTCTCGTGCATCTGATGAAGTATGCAAAGATGCTCAGTTCCATGGTGGTGAATCTTATACTGAACTGCAATTGGCACCTTCCTCTGTTGAGGAGGCCATGATATTGTGTAATGAGCTGCCCAGCCAGGAGGTGAAGGAGGCTCCAAGCAGTTACCCTTTGGAGGATAATGAAAATGTGAAAACAGAAAATGAAGCTTCTGCTCAAGGACCAGTAAATGAGGAATCTGCTCCTCATGCTGAAAATGCAAAGATTGATGAAGCTGACACAGAACAGCAACTGCCTCCAGAAAATGTGGAAACGGAAAATGAAGCTTCTGCTCAAGGACCAGTAAATGAGGAATCTGCTCCTCGTGCTGAAAATGCTAAGATTGATGAAGCTGACACAAAACAGCAACTGCCTCCAGAAAATGTAAAAACGGAAAATGAAGCTTCTGCTGAAGGACCAGTAAATGAGGAATCTGCTCCTCGTGCTGAAAATGCAAAGATTGATGAAGCCGAGACAGAACAGCAACTGCCTCCAGAAAATGTGAAAAAGGAAAATGAAGCTTCTGCTCAAGGACCAGTAAATGAGGAATCTGCTCCTCGTGCTGAAAATGCAAAGATTGATGAAGCTGACACAAAACAGCAACTGCCTCCAGAAAATGTAAAAACGGAAAATGAAGCTTCTGCTGAAGGACCAGTAAATGAGGAATCTGCTCCTCGTGCTGAAAATGCAAAGATTGATGAAGCCGAGACAGAACAGCAACTGCCTCCAGAAAATGTGAAAAAGGAAAATGAAGCTTCTGCTCAAGGACCAGTAAATGAGGAATCTGCTCCTCGTGCTGAAAATGCAAAGATTGATGAAGCTGACACAGAACAACGACTGCCTCCATCTGGTGAGGCCATGGTAGACGTATCTAGCGAGCTACTCAGACAAGAGGAAAAGGTGCCTCCAAGCACTGGTCCTTTAGGAAATGATGAAGATGCAAAGATGGAAGAGGCTGCTGTTGCACAGAGAGAACTAAGCACTGAAGTTGCTCATGGTAGTGAAAATGCGAAAGTTGGTGAAGCTGGCACGGAGCTGCAGTTGCCACTACCTTCATCTGGTGAGGCACTGGTAGACATATCTAGGGAGCAACTCAGCCAAGAGGTGCAGCAAGTTGGAAGCTCTGGGCCTTCAGGAACTGATGAAAATGCTGAGATGGAGCGGCTAAACACCGAACATTCACCTGGTGGTGAAACTTCAAAATTTGTTGGAGCGGATCCGGGACTGCAATTGCCACCATCTGGTGAGGCTGTGGTAGATATATGTAATGAGCCACCCAGCTGCCAAGAGGTAAAGGTGGCCCCGAGCAGTGACACTTTGGAAAATGATGAAAATTCGGACTCCGAGAAGACTGCTACTGCCTTGCAGGGATGGCTAAACACCGAGCTTGCTCCTAGTGGCGAAAATACAGAATCTAATGAAGCTGACACTGGAAAACAAGAGACATCCGTGTCTGCTGAGGCTACGCTAGAATCATCTAGCGATGAGGCAAAGGAAGCTCCAGCCCCTGACCTGTCTGGGGATGATGAAAAAGCAAAGTCGGCAAGGGCTGCTGTTGTTGCGGAACTTTTTGGAGATGCAACAGAAGGTGGTTCGGATCAGCCATTGCCGTCTCCAAGAGAACAAGGCAAGGAACCAGAGACCGATGGAGGCGTATAGAGTAATTATGCAAATATTGTATTAAGAGCTACTAGAATCTGTGTAAGTAAGAAATGATATTAGTGCTTTAGTCGTGTAACTGTTGGAAGCTTTTACTCAGAATCAAAAGCAACGCGCTGATATTACAGCAACAGTAGCTCACGGCAGTTTACTACTGTTTTGTGCTAATATTCCTGCTGAGTCTTGTCTTGCATCGAAGTTAGCATTGCGCCATGTTATACTTCCTCCGTATCCAAATATACTACCTTTAAAGAAAAAAATAAACATCTATGAAATTAAATGAACATCTTATAAAAATATATTCTATGATAAATCTAATGGTGTTAATTTGATACCATAAATCTGGAATTCAGTTAAAGTTTTAAAAGTTTGACACAACTGAGAAATCTATTTATTCAGGTAAGTACCGGTCTAAGGGCCTGTTTGGATAAATGAATTTTCAAAGAAATTTTGGAAGAACTTAGACCTGTTTGGATAAATGGATTTTTAAAGAAATTTTGGATGAATAAATTCCAAAGGAAAGGAATCATATTAGGAACGAAGGAACGTTAAATTCCTTTCCAAAGAAAAAAAATAAATAGTAGTGCAAAACAAAGAACATAAAATATTCACTTCGGCCCAATGAAAAGAATCTTTATTTTCTCTCTCTTACTATGCTTACTTATGTTCCTGTAGTGTTTTTTTCCACCATTCGAAACAGCTCAAACTATTTATTTCTATGTTTTAAAATTTTATATAGTTTTTCACTATTCAGTCTTTCTTATTTCTGCATTTTTTTCGTTCCTTTATTTTGCCTTCTTTTGTTCTAAACAGACTCTAGGTTATTTTCACTAGAATGAGGTGCTCTGGCCGTAACCCGGAAGCAATTACACACTGATAGAGGGAAGAACGATAGTGTGAGTTCATAAAATACTTGGATTAACGAACATATCAATCGAGAATCATCTGAATCTGGATTATCTGTTTGGTTTGCATCATAAGTTAGAGTGACGAAACCATCCTTCTTAGTCTTCTCTGCTAGTGTAATTTATTTTGGCAGACTAGCCGATTAAAAAATCGTCGGACCACGCGGTTCCGTCCCATGACGAAACCCACATTTCTGGATGACTAATTTGTGTATGGAGCGGTGCCGCAATGGATACTAGTTGAATTAAAAGAGTGGCCTAGAACTACCTACCAGGCCACACTGATGGCCAAGCAAGTTATCTGAATCGGAATTTGGGCGTTCCGTTCCTCCAGCTCAAGGGTTTGCCGATCGAGAGCAGCCGTGCAGGTATGCACGCTACAACGAAATGATGCGATGCAAATATGCGAAGTCACCGCGAACAGCGACTGCAAATCTTGCTTCTGGTACGAGGGAGACAAGCATGAGGTGGACGCGTTTGCCGGTGCTCATTCGGTACTAGATCTGCATTGGTCCCAAGAAATAATCGATCTGAAACTTGGCCGTTGCAGCCAGCCTAGCAATAGTAGCAGGCCTTCCTTGCCCCGTTGGTGATATCCTCTGCCGACATGGACGGAGACAAAACTCCGGCCCGGCAGTCGGCAGGGGCGCCACAACCACAGGGACAACGACGGCTAGTAGGAGTAGTGCTCTTGAGCCCTCTGACAAGTCTACGGTTGAGCGTGTAAAAAGATGCGGCGTGCAAAAATGGTCAGTACCACGAGAAGCATCTCTCCTTCGTGTGGCATGCAAGTGCCGGCGTGACGGCGGGTCGGTGGTGAAAGTCAGCGCCTGCCTGCCTGCCTGCTCCGTTTGATCCACAAACCAATCATGATGTGGAAGGGGAGTCTTTTCAAGCATCAGGGGGCGAGTGGAGGAAAGTTCTAGATCCTTCTGATAGTGGACGATGGAAGGCTCTAGAGAAGTTCTTTCGGTTCTCGGTTGTCACAATCACAGCGCTGTTTCACTTGGTAGTGGCATCTGCCATCAAGGACCCTTTTTTTTTTTAATCTTCAGGGTATCAGTCAACATGTCTCTCTCGAATATCCTTTCTCGAAAGAGAAGAACAATATCTTTATTTACTCCCTTCGTATCCTAATTAGATGATGTTTTGGACAGCAACACGGTCTTCCAAACACAACTTTGACCTCTTGTTTTTATAAAAATATTTATGGAATAATGATATATATATACTTTTATGAAATTATTTTTCAAGACAAATCTATTCATATAATTTTCACATTTGGAATCTCAACAACTTAAAAGTTATTGATCATTTATACTTTCAATGTTTGACTCAAAACATGTCCAAAACGTCATCTAAGTATGATACGGAGGGAGTAAGTCCTAAAAACAATATAATTTCTATTTTTAAAAACTGACAAGCAGTTTTAAGTTTAATTCAAATCTATAAAAAAGATATTGATAATATACAATACTGTTAACACTGGATTTTGGCATACTTAGAATGACTGGTAGACCAGTGTGACGAAAGGCTGCTGGAGGGCAAATTGTTTGAAGATGTTCGGCAAAATCTATGCGGTCGGCTAATTCCTGGAGGTTCGGCAATTGACCATGTGATCGGCTACTTCGGAAAGAAAGGCGGTTTTGCGTCGAGGCGACAAAAAGGGCAAGTAAAGAACCGATCGACAACAATAATCGTAATGGTTAAGGCAGTAAAGACTCCGAAAGGGAAATAGAGTCGAGATATTGTATCTTTCCTTCAATATCTTGTAATCGTGTCCTCGTAGGACTCATGTCATGACCAGGGTATAAATATAAACCCTTGGCTGTTGTAAAAGGTGTTCACAACCAAATCAATACAACCGGCCCCATGCCAACTTCGAGTCCTTTTGTCGTGTCGTCGAGTTCTTCGAGAGGAATCATCGATCCGTCGACCTCCGTAAGTCTTAACAACCTTGTTATCATGTCTAGTATCATGCGATGGATTTAGATGTTGATGCAAGTAGTCTTGTTTATTATCAATGATCGTGCGGTGGATCTTTGATTAATGATCAGAAAGTCTTTACTTATGTTTTGTTTACAAGTAAACACCGTGCGGCAGATGTTTGCTCGATATGCTTAGCATAAGCAAGATAATTATCGGCTCTCATAGATTTGGCAAAATCTATTGGATTCATTAAGTTATCGTGTTGCATGTTTTAGATAATCTTTACATATTTGCAAACACTCTTTTGCCTAATCTAGATTGATACAGTTCGACTCTTATATAGATCTATCTATGTTGCAATGAGTTATTGCTTTCATGTTGATCTTATAAGTAGATCTTATACCTATAATAGCCGAATTAGTTTGAATCTGGATTGTTACGTGTTGCGAGTTCATGCATGCTATCCATGTTTAAGCTTTGATAATGCTAGGTATCGTGCGGCAGATGCAGACTTTAGATTAGTTTAATCATGTTTGCTTGCGTGTTTTCCTTCATCATGGATCCAACTCGGCTGGATAACCGAGCTTGGTTACACTTTAATTTATACTCAATTGTAATTCATTTACACGTTATTTTCCCATGCATGCATATTCGGCAATCAATCCTTCGCGTTCTACGTACTCGTTTTAGCCGAATCACCTATAAGATCTGTTGGCAGACAGCTTTCATAGTTGTATGTCGTTATAAGTGGTTTCAGGGTCGTACATATGGAACTATGTGGTATCACCTGACATGTTCCAGTTTATATCTAATGATTTTTATCCCTTGTTAGTTTCAGGTCAAACTGACTGGCACGTTTTCGGATTCAAAACACCCGAGCACCCGATTGAAGCTAAGCTTTTCGGCTTGCTGTGTGTGAGACGCAGCGCGTCACATTTTGCGTCGACACACTTTTTGGCACGCCCAGTGGGACAGGATGGTTGAGATCGACAACAACCTAGTTATGGACGTAACCATGGATGAATTGCCGGCAGACATGAGGAGCACGGTCCAGCAGACATACGACGAGTTTCAGAATAAATGCTTGATGTCTTTCTCAAAGAACAAAAGTAATAAAGTTATCCAGAAACAAGCTCTCCCAAGAATCCTCCTCCCGAATCAATCTGATTGCATGGATGAGGAGGAGGCTCGTAGAATCGGTGCGGTGATCTACAAAGCTATGAGTGAAACTATGACAAATCACCATACAGCTTTCCTGAATACTTTTTGCCAGATCATGGTCAGCACGTTCGGACCAGCAGCCGACAAACTCTTTGAGGAGACTCATGGTCCGATACAGGGGGCGACACTGTTCCATGTGCCCAAGTACCAGGAGAAGACCGCTGAGGGAGGAGGAGTGTCGGACATGGTCCAAGCTGCTGGGATGGATCCTCACCAGAAGCAGCAATATTCCGTGACTCACGGCCAGCTTGTGTTCGACATGTCAGGGAACGTCCCACATTCGGCTCTCAAGATATCCCCAATAGCAAACAGGCTGCAAAAGAGCATGTATGGGCAGGGGTATCAAGAATTTGCCGATTACAGCGCTATCAATGCTCTCCCGAATCCTGGATACGGGAGCCCGGCAGGGCTACCACTTGAGGGGTAGCACGTGGAGCTCAACATCCCAGTGTCGATCTTATCATGGATAGGATGGCGGACATGATGAAGAATCAGTTTGGCTTGAAGACGAAGAACCAGTCACACGCGTACCAGTCCCCTTATCCAGAGTGGTACAACCGAGTGGCTCTCCCTCCGAGAGTTAAGGCTCCCACAGATCTGACCAAATTCTCTGGCCAAGATGACACCAGCACCATAGAGTACGTCAGTCGATACTTGATGCAGCTGGGAGAAGCATTCACAAATGACGCTTGGAGGATTCGGTATTTCCCTTTGTCTCTGACAGGACCAACCTTCACGTGGTTCGCGTCGCTGTCGGCGAACTCCGTCGGCAGCTGGGCGGATTTAGAGCAGAAATTCCATGCATATTTCTTTACAGACACCAATGAGAAGAAGCTAGTCGATCTAATGAGCTTGAGACAGAGGGCTAATGAGACACCCCAGGAATATCTCCGTAGGTTTAGGGAAACTAAGAATCTCTGCTATTCTCTGAACTAGCCAGATGACCAGTTGCCAAGGATGGCGGTGGCAGGCATGCAGCCGAACATTAGAGAGAAGTTGTTCGGTATGGACTTCGAGGACCTCGGTCAGTTGTCACAACAGTTAGCAATGATGAATAACCAGGCTCAAGGGTTCAGAAGGGATAACCACTTCCAGAAGGGTGACATAACTAATACGGTGTATCAGAGTTTCCTGGAAGAGGCGGCAGAGTTTGAGGATGAAGATGAAATCGCTGCAGCCGAACTGGTCTAGGCAAAAGAACCGACTCAAGTTAATCAGCGGTGGTTGAGGCAACAGAAAGGTACCTACGACTTTGATGTGTCCAAATCAGACAAGCTTTTCGAGTTGTTGTTCAGGGAAGGACGCATCAAGTTACCTGAAGGAGTAAAGGATAAGAGGTTTTGTGGCTACCACAACACCAACTCCCATGCCATCAATGATTGTCGGGTGTTTAGAATGAAGATCCAGAAAGCTATTCAGGAAGGACATTTGAAGTTTGACGGCAAGATGAAGATTGACGCTAACCCTTTTGCACAAAACACAATGTTTTTCTCTATGAATATGGTTGCCGTGGAAGAATCCAAGGGCAAGAGCGAGATGAAAGTGCTGACCTCAGATAGAGCGAAAAGACTGGTGTTGTTGACCCTAATCGGCAGATTACAGAAAAGGAACTTCGGCAACGAGGACAGTTCCAGAATAGCCGAACTGAAGGAGGGAGGCTTCCAAACCCAGGGTCACAACGCGGATCCTATTAAACAAGTGGCAACGGGAGCGAGAGCGGCATTAGAGGCGGATGCATTACGAAGAGCAGAGGTTCATAGAGGAACGTCAGAGGCATGAGGAAGAAGTGTATCAGAGGGAACGAGAGCGCTTGAGAGAGCAGGAGCAGTCTCATTGGGGATGCTCGTTTTTCAAACACTGTTGGAATGAACGCCTAAAGCTACCTACTAGAGATAATTTCCCCGAATGCAGTGATCGATATTCAGGGTATAGGCAGTCCCAGGTCAACCGCCGTCCGGTCCATGAGAGACTTGGAGCACATGCTCCTAGGGATGATCGGCATTTAAAAATAAGCGACTCAGAGGATCGGCAAGGTAAGAGGTTTGCCGATGAAGAGTGGGTTCGTTCTGATGAGCGAGAGCACCGAGAGTATGCATGGCAGAACGGGCAGTGGTGTCCACCAGGGCTGAAGAAAAGCCAGAAAAGGAGAGTGCAACGTTTGAGGAACAGAGAACTAGCACAAGTAACTGCCGAACAGAAGCCGACATGGTGCCCTAAGGGAAGACCCCATGGACACAACTGTTCGGCTGATACGGACATGGCCTTCTTCATTCCATCAGAATTTATAGCTCCCGAAGGCCAAGATATCTGAGAGGAAGTGTCTTTAGACGATGATGAGGGCGAGTATCAGAACCTGATGGCCCAGCTCGTCCTGACTCAACAAGCAGTGTTCGAAAAACCAGCTAGACATCGACACTTGAAGGCGCTTTACGTGAAGGGGTACATCAATGGCAAGCCCCTGACAAGGATGTTGGTTGATGGAGGAGCTGCCATCAATATCATGTCGTACACTACCTTCAGGAAGCTCGGAATGACCAATGAGGAACTGTTGAAGACCGATTTGGTACTCAGAGACTTTGCTGGCAACCCTTCCGACACTCAAGGGGCGGTGCACGTCGAATTGATGATTGGGTCCAAGACTCTGATCACTACCTTCTTTGTAATAGATGGCAAGGGAGCATATAGCCTACTACTGGGAAGAGATTGGATCCATACTAACTGTTGCATACCTTCAACCATGCATCAGGCTCTCATTCAATGGGTTGGAGATGATGTGGAGATTGTTCAGGCCGGTGATTCGGTAAGTGTTGCTGCCACAGAGTCTGTCTACTGGGAGTATGATGGCTTCGATTGTTTCTCTAGAAAGATTTGGGGAGAAGATCCTGTGAATGTCTCGGGAAAGGGCCAACAGCCGATCCAAGCAATCGGATCTGACAGTAATTTTTAATGGGGAAAACGATCGATGATAGCGAAGGGAAGTTGGGACGCGGCTTCATGTCGGCCGATAAGCTAGAGGAGATAAATGTTGGTGATGATGATAGACCAAGGTCGATGTTTATCAATGCAAATTTAGACCAGGAGCATAGGTTGAAATTGATAGACCTGCTAAAAGAATTTAAAGATTGTTTTGCTTGAGATTATACAGAGATGCCCGGACTAGATCGTTCCATCGTTGAGCATAAATTGCCGATCAAGCCAGGATACCGTCCTTTCAAGCAACCTCCTCGAAAGATTTACAAAGAGGAGGTATTGGCCGTTGTGAAGAAGGAAGTTGAAAGATTATTGGAGGCAAACTTCATTCGGCCATGCAGATATGCAGATTGGGTTTCAAACATAGTCCCAGTATACAAGAAGAATGGAAAGATGAGGGTCTACATTGATTTTAGAAATCTCAACAAGGCTACTCCCATGGATGGTTACCCGATGCCAGTTACCGATCTGCTCGTCGATGCATCGGCTGGTTATGAGGTCAACAGCTTCATGGATGGTAATGTCGGTTATAACCAGATCTTTATGGCAATAGAGGATATTTCGAAGACAGCCTTCAGGTGCCCTGGTCATGTTGGTGTGTTTGAATGGATTGTCATGACTTTTGGTTTTAAGAATGCCGGTGCAACTTATCAAAGAGCTATGAACTACATTTTTCATGAGTTGATCGGCAAGATTGTAGAAATCTACATTGATGATGTGGTGGTTAAGTCTAGAGACCATGAGGGACATTTGGCCGATTTGAGGAAGAGCTTGGAGTGCACTAGAAAGCATGGTTTGAGGATGAACCCGAATAAATGTTCCTTTGGGGTCTCGGCAGGTGAGTTTTTAGGCTTTCTAATCCATAAAGGAGGGATCGAAGTTGGCAGGAAGACTATGGAAGCAATAGACAAGGTGGTACCTCCAACCAATCTCACAGAGTTACAATCATTGTTAGGCAAGATTAATTTTGTGAGAAGATTCATTTCTAACTTGTCAGAAAGAGTGTTACCTTTCTCTCCACTGTTGAAGCTTAAAAAGGATCAAGAGTTCGTATGGGGTGACGTACAACAGAGGGCTTTCGATGAGATCAAAGAGTACATGAAGGCACCACCCGTATTGGTACCTCCGCAGCTTGACAAGCCGTTCAAATTATATGTGGCTGCCGACAACCTGACGATAGGGTCGGCCCTCATGCAAGAGTTCAAAGGAAAAGAGAGAGTAATAGCTTACCTTAGCCGAAAACTACTAGATCCAGAGACAAGGTATTCGGCTATAGAAAAGCTTTGCTTATGTGTGTTTTATTCATGTACTAAGCTTCGGCATTATCTATTAAATGTCGAATGTGTGGTAGTTTCTGAGTTCGATATGATAAAACACATGTTATTGATGCCAATTTTAAATGGGAGAATCGGCAAATGGATTTTAGCTCTGTTAGAATTTGATTTAAGGTACGAATCGGCAAAAGCAGTAAAGGGTCAGGTTATTGCTGATTTTGTTACCCAACACCGTGATACCTCTGCTAACATGGTAACCATTGTACCATGGACTTTGTTTTTTGATGGTTCATCTTGTAGCAAAGGTGGTGGAGCCAGTGTTCTCTTGATTTCTCCCAGAGGTTTGACCTTTGAGTATGTCATCCCTATCGATTCCTTGGTTACTAACAATCAAGCAGAATATGAGGCATTGCTTAGAGGGCTCTGACTGCTTGTCGAGGTAAGGGCAGTTGCTGTTGAAGTTTTCGGGGATTTTGAGCTGGTAATTAACCAACTGATCGGCCAATATGAATGCAAGAGTGATATGTTAAAGGGATATTATGAAGAGTGCCGAGAACTTCTAAAGAGTTTCTAGGTGGCCACCTTGCATCATATCCCTAGGGGGCAGAATGAAGAAGCAAACAGACTAGCTCAAAGTGCGTCGGGGTACCGAGAGGATCAGGAAATTCATATGTTGAATGAGGATCGGGTAATTGATGATTGAAGAAATGAAATTGTTAATTATTTAAAGAATCCATCCCAGAGAGTTTCCCGAAAAGTCAGATACAAGGCCATCAAATTCGCACTCCTTGATGACCAGTTGTACTACAAGTCCATAGATGGAGTACTCCTCAAATGTTTGAATCAAGAGGAGTCCAGAAAGCTGATGTATGAGGTGCATGAAGGAGTGTGTGGTGCACATCAATCGGCTTACAGGATGAAATGGATAATAAGGAGGACTGGTTATTTTTGGCCAACCATGCTTGAAGATTGTTTTGAATATTACAAAGGGTGTCAAGACTATCAGAGATTTGGTAATATTCAGAGAGCCCCAGCATCGGCCTTAAATCCAATTGTCAAGCCTTGGCCGTTAAGAGGACGGGACATAGATTTGATCGGTCAAAATCATCCTCCTTCTAGCAAAGGGCATAAATTTGTATTGTTGGCCACAGATTTTCTTTTTACTGATGTGACACACTAATAAATGTGCATGACACCCTCATAAAATCTCCATTGAGTATCACCTTTTAAGTTTGACTAAATATATATAATATAATATCAATATTTATTTTTCTAAATAAGTTTATTGTCAAAGTATATTTCACAGCCAACAACCAATCTAATATACTTATTACACATCATAATATTAATATTTTTTAAGTATTCCGTCAAATTTAGAAAACACATCATTACTCCTAGGTTAGCGAAATGTGTACTCCCTCCGTATCGTCGTTAGACCAGTCTCAATGGGGTTTCATGGAGAGTTTCATGCACATTAAATGGAGTGCCACATCGGCAAATGTGCACTTTTTGCATGAAACTATGAGGAGAGAGAGGGAGAAAGTTTCATGGCCATGAAACTATATAGGGTTGTTTCTAAAACGTTGGAAATTGTGTGAAATCCCCACTGAGAGCCTTTCTTAGTTTCATGGGATACATGCAAGGCAACTGTATGGTGGAGATGAGAGAGAAAAGAAAGAGAGAGGCATTGGTAACCGTATGAAACTATGTAATGAAACTATGTATTGAGAGAGACTTGTTTCATGTTAAGTTTCATACAACTAGAAAAAAGCGCGGTGAAACGTTGCATTGAGACGGGCCTTAGGAGACGTTTTGCAGCTCAGGTCAGTTGCGGCAAAAGAGAACATTTCAGCGAATGAGGCAGCCGATGGACGTGACTACCCTCATGAATCGTGCGGCCGTCTATTGGGCTTCCTCGGGCAACGCGGCAAAAAGCGCTAATTGCGCGGCCGTCTGCTGGGCTTCCGTCGCCTTTAGGAGACGTTTTGCCTCAGGTCAGTTGCAGCAAAAGAGGACGTTACAGCGAATGAGACAGCCGATGGACGCGACTACCCTCATGAATCGCGCGGCCGTCTGCTGGGCTTCCTCGGGCAACGCGGCAAAAAGCGCTAATTGCGCGGCCGACTGCTGGGCTTCCGCCACAAAAAGAGGTCAGTTGCGGCAAAAGAGGACGTTTCAGCGAATGAGGCAACCAATGGACGCGACTACCCTCATGAATCGTGCGGCTGTCTGTTGGGCTTCCTCGGGCAACGCGGCAAAAAGCGCTAATTGCGCGGCCGTCTGCTGAGCTTCCGCCGCAAAAGGCACTAATAGGAAAAAAATCCGCGGCCTCGCTTTTTGCCGCAAAAAGCGCTAATAGGAAAAAAATTGCGGCCACCACGAATGGAACTACAATGCTCTAGGCCTGGGCCAAAGCGCCTTGCCAACCGGCCTATGATTGAATATTGTACAAGGAGCACCCGCGGCGCTATTTAATAAGGGCAAAACAGGAAGATTAACCTCTAATTAATGACCCCTCGATAGCCGTGCCCATCTCCAAAACGTCTTCTAAACACGATACGGAGGGAGTACTTATTTTAGGACCAATAAGGGAGAGAGTAGTTAACAAAACCACATTCTTGGGTAAGACAACACATCAATCATTGAGCTTTGACCATACAACAGCCATGTGCAGCAGTCGTGCACCGAACATTTCGGTGTTCTTCACCGAATTCAATGGAGTTCACAGTTCAGCATTGTAATGACGTCGCGCACACAATCTAATCAAGCCAGCTAGCTCTTGAGACAAATCATACTCGTAGATTGATGGAGGGGTACTCCTAAATCGTACTCCTTGCGATCTAGCTATAGCTATCATCGCACCGAAAGTTAGGCGAGGGCACAAAGAAACAAAGATGAGATATATCTAAGCAATCATGCTTGCAGCTGCAATAACTGCTGCATCCTAGATCTGCAGCCAGTCGCAGTACACCGGCCGGAGGGAGTACTCTCAATCCCAACAGACAGGCATATGTATAGCCGGATGCTTTGTCCAGCTATAGCAACCGGAGAGAAGGACCTGTCATGTGCCATTGCTATATATGGTTTGGTTGGTGAGGAGGAAGCTCATCAACGGCCATCACGATCAGTAGTGTGGCTGGATTGCAGCTCCGGGCCGGGACAAGGATGCCCAGGTCTTAACTTCAGTTCCCCCAAACAGGGAATGCGTGGGGCCACTACCCGTGCTCGTGCTCCTAGTGCTACTCATCGTAATATAATATGTGGATTTTTTTTCAATTCCAATTGTCATTAATTTGTTCGTAGAGATCTCTAATCAAATTAATCCACCTCTCATATACTGTTTCATCCAAAATGATTCGTATTTGTGCCAAAAAAATATCAATACGAAATGACACACACATAGATTCTACAAAAATAAAAACAAACTTGTTCAATAAAATTTTTGAGTATTTAGTTCACACGATAACCCATGTATATCAAAGCTCTAGAAAATCACCTTAAAAGATATTTGGTGGGTTGGTTAGTCCCGTTTTACAGATGCACTGATTGCTCCCCTAGCTAGTTGGGAACGCAACATGGGGCATTTATCGCTAGCAGGTTTGGCCAGCAGTGAGACCAAATAGTGGACCCAAGTGGCAAACCTCAGCCCCCTCATCTCTCTCTTACTGAGTCAAACTGTTGCGCCACCCTTGCCTTCGCTCCACCTCAGCCCACTCACAACCACCGCCTTGCCAGCCATGACACTACCATCTCGCGGGTCGTCAAACATTTGCCTCTTCATCACCACCATCGGTGGGCTCCAACCCTTTTGCTCCGTCCACTCCTCTTGGTTGTGTCGGTACCTTTCCACACCCCCCCCCCCCTCCCGACAGTGGTCCCTGCTAGAGGACAAGTCTTGCCCCAACTAGGCACCTCACGCATACCTCCTTTCCTGCGCGGTCTGCTTGCCATGCCCACCAATGTTGTCCTCCCCGCGCTGGCCTCCATGCCCCTTGGGCTCTCCTCCTCCTCGTCCATGGACAGCCATATGCCCATCACGACTGTGGGTCGGTCCATCAAATATGTCATTGGTGTTCTCAGCCAAATAAACATCTGGTTGGCTTTGATGATTGGTGTAGCGCAATCTAAATGCACCCAACCAACATGATCTAGCCTAATCCAAGGAGAGTAGACCATTCAACCAAACAAAACCCATGTTTTACAAGAGCTGGGATAAAAACAGGAAGAATATTTTTGATATAAGTCTGCCTTTTGAAAGGATCAAAATCCTTGTGATATTCACAACTAGATTTCTAATATGTATATGAGATATGTATCAATATCTGACATGGTCCATATCTGGTTCTAAGATCCGAGAAAAAATATGGGATAGAATGGAGTGTTACTGATTGAAGGCTAGTCGGGATGATACAAATTGAAGGAGAACCAAACAACCCATCACGTACTATTACACAGCTTGTACCGTGCTGGATTTTAGGTAATAACTCCGATCTATTTTATTCAAAATATATTATACTCCTTCCATTTCAAAAAAGAAATGTATTTTAAGAATCTTGAAGAATCAAAATATCTAAGTTTTGACCAAATTATTCTTGCCTCAAACGCTTGGCATTCAATTCTATGCAAAAACTATCGTAAAGTAGCTAGCATCGCCTTGGTTGACGCTGGGCTTTTTTTTTTGCGGGGAAAAAGATTTATATTATATAATAACTTGGTACAACAATCTAGATTAGACTAGACGATGTATTCAAAAACTGATTTGCATCTAAATTATATCCACACCATGAAAAGCTCTAAATTTTAAGTTTCTTGTGACGCAGTCATCACTGCACCATTGGATTTGTGCACAGGAATACCTATATATGTACGTGCACGGCACTACTGCTTGCATCTGTTGTCTTCGATCTATGTAGTACTCCCTCCATCCTAAATTATAAGACATTCCAAAAGATTTGAAGAGTCAAATATCTAAAGTTTGACCAACAATTATTGAGAAAACTATAAAGATTTATAACATTAAATAGTCATAGTATGAAAATATAATTGATAACAAATCTAATAATACTTATTCGGCATCATAAATGATATTATATTGTCATATAAGTTTGGTCAAACTTGAGATACTTTGACTATCCAAGATTTTTAGGATGGAGGGAGTAGTATATTCGGAGTACGTACCACACTGGTCGACTACCTACCGTGCCACCACTACCGTTACGTGCAGGAAGTCTCTGCTAGAGTACGTAAATCAAAATCAAAATATATAATATGTACTCCCACCAACAGAGAGGTAGTAGTAGGTACAGCTAGCAGGCGGGCAGCAAAGCAAAGGGCACTCCCAATTTGCATCTACTAGCTACATCGTGCAATCGTCAAAGCCTAGCCCCTGCCACGAACGAACAGTAGTCGAACAGGCAGGGAGGGAGGGAGGCAGGCAGGCAGGAGCACGAACCCGTGGTCGGCGCCGCTGGGTTGGACGACCGTGCCATCCCATCCCGTGCTGGCTGCTGCCACGCACCACGCACGCACGTCAGGGGCGACGACGATTTGTATCCACCCGTGCACGCGAGGTAGCTTTAGCTAGCACGTCGGTCGACGAAGAAGAATCCCAAACGCACGTAATTTGTGTGGCAGGCGACTGGCGTGCAGTACTCGATCCCCGCCCGGCACGGCGGGTCGGGTCGGTGGTGACCCGGCCCGTGTCAGGAGAGGAGGGTCAGCGCCGCCCCCGCCCGAGAGAGGACACCCATCGATGCAAAGCAAGGGCCGGCGGCCGACATGGCGAAAACTGCGGCACCGCCCGGCCGGCACGGTCGTACGACGCGCGCGGACCTTTATTACCACCAAAAAAAAAATGGGTGGGTAGAGACGTGGCAGTGCAGTTGGTACAAGCTAGCAGGCATATGCGCGCACGGTTGACACGGATCGGTACGTACGGTTCTCAACGATAAACTAGTACAGTAGACAGGAGGAGGATGACACAGCTGGTGGCGCGGCCTGCTGCATGCAGGCAGGAACAAAGTGTGGCGGTTAATTAACGCAAACAAACTAATAACAATTCCAATTCTGATGATCCACATGGAACACAATGGAAAAGAGATGGATGGACTAGAGAGTTTCATACTACATGTGCCCTTGTGTGTCATCATAAAAAAAGCAAACTAGTAGTGCGTTGTTTTGGACTGCCAGCGGGCGACGGAGCGGAGAAAAAGAGTGCGCAGCGCGTGGTGGTCGAGGAGGAGAGCCGCCGCGGATGAGGCGGAGGAGATGGCGCGTGAGGCACGACCGGAGGAGGAGAAGACGGTGAGTGCGCGCAAGCCGACGCGAGCGCCGTCCCGGCGACCGGGAAAAAAAAGCGGCAGGGGCCAGGGGGTGAAGCGAGACTGCGAGAGAGAGAGAGAGAAGCAGCTGCGAAGGCCGAGATGCCCTCGCCTACGCGCTTTATCCGACGCTTGCCTGCGTGGACGTGGTCCATTGGACCTGAACGGCTGAAATGACAGTGGATTTGGTTGGGATTGGGAATAAATTAAACACTCGGACGATGGCAGGGCCCCGGGCCCAGTTGTTATCCGAATATGAAACTGGAGACTCCAACCTGCTACCTAATTGTTTCCTAAAGCTGATTTTTTTTTTCTATATGCATGCCAAAAGAGCAGCCCCTACGATACGAACCTTGTAAGTCGTGGTGATAATTTTGAAAGGTAGTATATGCAAACCATTTACGTATTATATATGGTCACTACCGTACCATGTAACCGAAATGCTTTTCTTATGTGTAAGAGGTCAGAAAAAAATTAAATATATAATTATATAAATCTAGAAAGCAAGACTACTTTATAGTATTTTGTGCTGAAATTCAACTCAACCATGATGGATCTCTCGTACAAGACTATGGAGGTATATGAAAATAATCTAGGACCAATATTGCTTTCAATAACTTGTCCGTTCAAAACTATTATATTGTACTCTAAGAAGCAATTAATACACATCTAATCCTTTTAATAGAATTGTCCAAGTCTTTCACCCAAGACCATATATAAAAACCTACAAAGAACTTGAAAACGTTCTAATTGATTTGCAAAAAAAAAAAAAAAAAAAGTCTGAGTATACATCGTCGTCTAGTCCTTTATCTCAGGGAGAAAATAAACTTCCATGGATCAAAAGGAACCTACAAGTAAAATTTACTAGGGTTCTATCTATAGTTGAACATTCAACCATCTACGGCCAACATCACCGTAGAAAAAAACAAGCCAAATTATCGTAGCAAAGAGTGGAGCACGTGCGCGTCTAAAAGGTACTAACAAATGAAGAAAACAACATCATCCCCTGTGGCAAAAAAAAAAAAAAGATTCAACGCAAACATGCAAATCTCGTAAACCCAGAGGCCCTGCAAACAAATATAACGGAAAAGGTCAAGCATTCTACTAGAGCATTTCAAAGTCCCCGTTCCTCAACTGAACAGGGAAAAAAAAAGAGGTGTCAGAGATGAAGCATAAACACCCAGAAGGCCAGATCAAGCAACAACCAGTAAAGCAACTACTAGAAGCTAGCTGTATCGACAACGTTGAACCGCGGCCGCCTCTCCAAGCAAGCAGCATCGCCACAGAAACAAGTGTACCCTGAAGAGAAGAGAAGAGAAGCCAGGCGCAGGGACAGAGACAGGGCGAGGGAGAGGCTGTCTGGCAGTCCACATGCACCCTGTCCACACGCCGAGGCAGAGCTCGCTGGTGCCGCGTGCCCATCCTTTTTAAATTTGGTCCCTTTCCTTGTTGTCGCGTGGTGGGCGTGCCCACTCATCCATCCATCCATCCTCTGGTGCTCCCACTCGGCAACGACACTGACGGCTCGATAGCGACCAGCAACCGCGGCGCATGCCCCCGGCTTTTCCTATTATTTAATAGCCAAGAACGCCTCTTCCCATCTGCTCCAATCCAAATCAGGCTCCTGCACCTCCTGGCAGGCACGAGAAGATCCAAATAAAGCTTAGCTATTTGTATTTGACAAGAATCCAACCTCCCACGCACGAGAAGGAGCAAAACCAAAGCATCGATCCAAGAAGTTAAAGCAAAGCAATCAATGGCAGCGGTGATGGTTGCTCGTCAAGGCCGGGAGCTACAGCGATACAGCGCGAGCACAGGCGGTCGCGTGGTGGTGGGCTGCGTCCCGTACCGCGAGCGTGACGGCGAGGTGGAGGTGCTGGTGATCAGCTCGCAGAAGAAGGGCCCAGCGGGGGGCGTACTGATCCCTAAAGGCGGGTGGGAGCTGGACGAGTCGATGGACGAGGCGGCCCGGCGCGAGGCCGCCGAGGAGGCCGGCGTGGTCGGCGAGACGGGCCCGGCCCTGGGCCGCTGGTGCTACCGCAGCCGCAGCTACGACGCCACGTACGAAGGGTTCGTGCTCCCGCTCCGCGTCACCGCCGAGCTTGACCGGTGGCCTGAGATGGCCGCGCGCCGTAGGGAGTGGGTCTCCGCCGCTGACGCCATCAAGCGCTGCCCCCACCTGTGGATGCGCGAGGCGCTTCAGCGGTTCGCTGACACCGTCGCCGCCGCCGAGGCCACGCACCTCGTCGCCTCCTCCGCGCTCTAGGTCCATCGGTTGGGGCCCTGCTGCTCTGCTCTGCTCTGCACTGCGGTTAGATTGGACGGACGATTAATTCCAGGCAAATCGAATTGTGTTTGTGACACGAGGACGCGGCGTGTAGTATGTACATTGTTCTTTGGGTGGTGGTGGTAGTAGTTGGGGATTTCACAACCTGTAAATCTCATCTCACGCAGCTTAACAAAGATTCATTGTGATACTAGTATACACGAAGATGATTCACATTTTCACCTACCTGGCATTATGACTTATTAATTTCTATATATTGATACAAGGACGGTGTGCTCAGTTCCTGCACTGCATTTTATTTTTTTCTTCTTTTGTGATTACTGAACGAATTGCGTACGGACGCGCTATGCAAAGCGCAGCCCCCAGCTTGTGCAGCCATCGACGTGCTCAATGGAGGCGCACATACTATATGAATGAATCAATGATTCTAGCAAGATATTTCGGTACGTTCCTATCGTCGTTAAAACTGACAGTTGCAAAAGAGGAGTATGAGTATCTTCTTCAATCTTGAGATACTTTTACATGCTTCACTGAATTAAAGCATGAAACACCGACCGTTCAGTGCTACTAGTATTATACTCCGTGAACGAACATGCTTTAAGGATCATCGGCGTGAATGAAAGCTGTAAAAAGGACAGTGTGCCCTGATTAAAGATGAACATGGTGGCGCAGACGCAGACGCAGACGCAGACGCAGACGGCATCTCCTTTCGTGAATTGCGGCGCGGGGCCCGGCACCTCGTGTGGCCCGTGCTGTCGCCTCGCCAAACAGAAACAGGCAGCAGACGCGGTGCTGTCCTGTGGGCGCGCGCTTGGACTCTTCTTCTTCTCCCTGTCCCTCCCGCCGTGACCACACGGCCAGGGGAGTGGGGGAGATCAGCAGATCACGACGGCTCGTCATCACTCGCTTTGCCCCCCGCGGGATCATCTGCTTACTAGCCGCGCGAGCAACTGTGTCCATCGGGAGGGCGAAATCGTCGGACGCTTGTGTTGTGTGCGTAAATAAATAAAGAAAGCAAACACATGTTCTCTGAGTATTTTACGTACCACCAAAAGCAGAGGAATCATCTTGATTGGAGGGGAGGCCCCGGTCGGCAACGCAGGTTTGCCATCCCATCCCATGCAGTACTCTACTGCGCATAGGATAACATATGGAGGCTGCCTGACCTACCGCGTATGGTCACACTATTATTCATACAAGTTGAATGAATGCTACGACACCCGTTGTGCGTGATGACCCTATCGCCAGTTGGGCCGGTCGGCCGCACGTACGACGTTCTGCACCTGCTTCCAACATAGGAGTACGTAACGGCCACAGGTTTGTTGGTTCCTCGAGATGTCAGCGTCTATCATGTCGTTGGACCTAGCTAGCTTCTCTCGGGCGTCACCCCAACCACCCACCGTGCGCTAGAGGCAGGCCTAGAGAGGAGTTATTTTGGTTGCCTTGCCATTCTTTGTTTTGCGTGGCTTGGCAAGGCTCCCTCGATTTCCAAACTTTCAGGGATTTTTCTTGCCAACATAAAAGTCAGCCAAAACTACTACTCTCAGCTTAATTGCTGGCGCAAGCTTAGCCTTATGAGGCAAGGCAAGAGATTATCTATAGGATTCGTTCGCTAGAAAATGTTACTAAAGTAGTACTGACGAAACAGGATCTTAAGTGAATGTTTGGTTTTGGATAAGGCTTCCCTCACCTTACCTGACACAAGCAACGAGATACCCGTCAAGCTAGAAAAGCCAATTTGGCTCACCTAATTAAGGTCTACCTTGCTATACGTACTACGCGAGGTAACCTTTGCCATGCCAGGTAAGTATATTCAATTTTGCTCTCCGTCTAGAGCAAGATATATTAATCCTACCAACATATGGACCCCTCGTGATAGTCTTTTATCAACAAATCCAAACGCATGTCCTCTTCAATATTTTGTCTCATTACGGCTAAATTGTGCCTACTCAAAGAAAATAATATAAATATTATCTCGGTAAGGCTAAACCGTTCCTAAAGAACCCAAATGTACCTTAACCCAACGAGGGAAAGCTTGCCCACACGAAAAATCAAGTCCAACAAGTTACATATCCAAACATCCTACTCACTCCGATTCCTAGCTCAACTAGGCTACACAATGCTGGGCAAAGATTCCAAAGCATGTTCTTATTTGCTAGGAAGGAGTCTAGCGCTTCTAGATGACATGTCCATCAGCTTTAGAAAGATTGTAATAAAGATAATTCTAATTGGAACACAGTCCTGTTCGGTTCAGTAACCAAACAAACTTGTCCAGTTAGAAAGCAATTCAAGCCTTCGATTTTGAGTGCCCAACATCGACCATGATCGCTGCTGCAAACAAAACAGGCCCAGAATGAGAATTAAGCGGCCTCACTTGAATACTTGATGCGAGGAACTCCTCCTTCAACGATATGTTTCACTTGTTGTGTGCTAAGCTCACAACTTAGTAACTCATTTTCACTGGTGTTTTTCAGAACCGTCAGTACTAGGGGTAGTTCCAGGGGCGGGCACAGCTATGTGTAAGGGTATTCAGTTGAATACCCAAAATTTTTGTAAGAAAATTTATAGATAAACATATATATACATATATGTATTGAAAAGAAAAATAAATCGAAGATAAATACATCTCATGAAAAAAAAATTAGCACTCCTTTATATTTTGAATACCCAGCCTAAAAATTCTGGGCCCGCCACTGGGTAGTTCCACCTGCAATTCAGTTGGTTGTCTAGAAAAGTTTAAATCAGGTTTTTAAAATAGGGAAAAAGTTAATACTAGGAGAGTCCCACTATAGTAAGTCACCCGTATGTCTCCGTCACAAATCGCAAGCACGTGCTATGTGGTTGGTAGGATTCAAACCTACACCTCACCCGCCCATATATATAGTCTCCTCTACCATTTCACCCATCACTCACTTATATTTAAAATCCGTTTTGTTCCCCAAATATTATACTAAACACATTTTGACATCGTAAATTGATTGTTTGAGGCTCTAAACAAATTCAAATGAAAAATTTGTCAACTACAAAGTTCCGTACTTTTTTAAGATCTACAACTTTTATCTTGGTAGTTTCTCCATCCGAGGTTGTTTACAAAATTTGAATTTCAAATTTGACAAATTCGAACGTAGTTTTTGAGACGAGATAATTTCAAATGAAAAAGTTATCAACTACGAAGTTTCATAACTTTTCGAGATCTACTACTTTCATTTTGGTCATTTCCCGTCCAAGATCGTTTGAAAAAACTAAAAAAAATCAGTGTCGTGGCGGATTTCTTAATAGAAATCTCATTTCTAGTGGCGGTTTTTTAAGAAATCCGCTCGTAAAACTACTTGATTTCTAGTGGTGGATTTCTTAAAAAACTGTCATTAGAAATGAGATTTCTACATGCGATTTTCTTAAGAAATCCACCTGTAATAGGACTCTTTTTTACAAACACAGCTGAAGACTTGTTGATCTGAATGTAGTGATCATCAAGAAATTAGTTGTACGAGTTGATTTGAACAAAAACAACACCTCTAGGTCCATCCATATGTACTCCCTCCACCTCTAAATCAAAGTCGTTGTTGGTATGTGTACCACAAGTTTAATTTGATTTTGTAGAAAAAAATGTATAATATTTATATATTTTTAAATAAATTTATTAAGAAACTAGATTCAAATATCATTCTCAATGATACTAATCATGTATCATAAATATAAATATTTTTAATATAATTTAGTTGAAGTTGTTTCTCGGAAAGCCAGTGACAGAGGGATACATGACATCATATATAGACATCAGATGTAGATTTTCTAGCGGCTCATGCGTATATACAATAATTATTCTTTCCGTTTCAAATTATAAGAACTTTTGTATTCTCTAGATATATTATTTTTATGCACTACTAAAATACTGAATTACCTTGAGTGTCCAGAATTACCCAGAAAAATTGATAAACTCTACGAAAATGATCCTTGGCTATACATCAAGCAAATTTCATCAAGAATAGAGGGTAAGGGAAATTGTTTTTTTATCAACTTTGGCACTCAAGATGATTGCCAATGAAACTAGAACCATACCTAATTTTCTAAATATATAAGAAAATATTCCAATGCCAAGTAAATTAATTTCATTTAGGGCAAGCAACCTCCAAGAAAATATTCCTAGTCATAAAAAATAAACTAATCAATTTCCTTGAGGGCAAACAACCCAAGAAAATATTCCTAACTATAAAAAATTTCTGATCGTCAAAGAAATTAGTTTCCTTGAGGACCAACAACCTCCAAGAAAATAAAGAGCAAGATCAAAAACTAGAAATCAATGAAAGCCCTTTTTCATGTGCCTCCTAGGAAAGTGTAGTTTCCTTGAGGGTCAAAATAAAATCACCAAAAAAGTATAGTCTCCTTGGTTATAAACATAGACCTCAAAGGAAACGAACATTCTTGACTGTTAAACCAAACTGCCAAGGTAATTCTTGTTTCCTTGAGGGCCAAAGCAGTGGTGGACAGAGGGGGCTAAGGCGACCTGGCACCCCCCTATGCTGGTGCCTCCACAATGCTCTATCCTTAATTTGCTAGTTAATCATTCAATTAGCAAGGTAATTGTGCTAATCAGTGCTTTAATTGCTTGTTGTTTTACGTAAAAATCTAGGAATTAGCCCTTATATTGTCTTTTTTTTTAATTTCTATCGTTCTATCTATATGGTACAATTCTATACCTAGTTAACAAATATAATTAGTGTTCCATTCTATAGCTTTCATTAGCCCATAATTAGCTCATGTTTAATCCACTTTCACAAGTTTAGCTATTTTTTTTACCTCGATGATCCAAAACATGCGCTTAGATCTATGAGTATTTATATTGATGCTTACATACTCCTACCAATGTTTTTTTGGGAGACTTGTATACCCATATAATGTTGGTAGCTTCTTCTCCTTGACACATCATTGATATTTGTCATCCCATATCAGAAGATCTAGAGCACATTATAATGATGACACCGATAGTACAACCCAGTGGTGATGATCAGATTCACATCGAGCGGTTGATTGTGACGGATCGCGATCCAGCACCATTTCACCAGCCCGTGACCAGTCAGCGCTCGAGAAATTGACCGGGTCTAGCTAGTTGCATGCGGCTTTATTAGAGCAAGTATAATAGCCAGCTGTAAGCGGGCTGAATGCTGAGATAGAGGAGAGAGAAGAGAAACGAGCTGTAAGTTTATAGCCGGCTCAGACACAAGAACCAAGGAACTATGTGAGAGTGATAAGTGAGTCATGTATTAATGTTAAAGAGCTCACTACTATACAGGTGAGCTGAGAGGTGGGCTGCAAGAATCCTTACAGCCAGCAGCAGGCTGTATTATTAGCCTTGCTCTTAGGGCAGGTACATTGCTACACATCAGCGGTCTCGTACCTTGTCTCATGCAATACCACGTAGGATTTTTGCTTATGTGGAGAAAAGAGAAATGTGAGAGAGAAAGAGGTAGTTGTTTCGCGAAACAATCACCTCATGAGTTAAGATTTAGGACTATGAGACAACTATTACACCATTGTATAAGTTGTTGCTGCTATGCACCTCACAAATTAATTTTTATTCTATGCATAAATTAAAGAATCATGGGTTCCTACGAGTCAACTTAAAAAACTAACCATTATATATATAGTATGTTATGTCGTCTTAAATTACGTGACATTATTCGAGACGACCTATAAGAGAACACCAATGTACTTTCCTTTAGCTACAGACAGCTACCGCTACCGGCTTTTCAGGTGGACTCGAACTGTAACCAGCCGTCATCCGTGCGTTCCGTTGTCCCGCGCGGTCAGAGAGTGAGACCCGATGAGCTAGACGGCTACACCCACGTGTGCGCGAACTGCCCCACCTCCAGCGTTTCGATGGATCGGTAAGAAGCAGGCGAGACAGTACCGTAGGAACTCTGGAATTCCATATTCAACACTCAGCAGCAGGCGCTTGCCAGTCAGCATCGGACCAGACGAACGAAGGACCATGCCACGTGCCAGTTCGGACTACGGACTACAAGTGTCGTCCCCGGCTGGTCTACGCGGGATTGGAATTACCAGCAGGATCCAGAGCAGACCCGTGTGAGGTGTGTCTGCCGTGCGCAATGATCCATCCATGTGCTCGATGCTGACACTGACAGACGCGGTAGGCGGTACCGAGAGCAATAGTACAGTACTCCGTATACGACGAGGGAGCTACGCTGTGCACGCCGTCAGGTCGGCAGAGATGGGTCGTCAAACTGGATAACAAGCATGTTTCGTCAGTAAACGTCAGGCGCACTTGCACAGAGCTGCGGCGCAATAATCTTGCTCCTCTATTCCACAGAGAACATTCCCGCGTTTGGTCAGCGCCGAAATTTGCAAACTGTGGGCAGAATTCATTCCTTTGGTCTTGCTGACACCCAACCAAATGTTGATGAATGAAGGGGACGGAGAATTTCAGGTTTTAGTTCAGAGGCGGGTTCATTCCCCAACCTTTCTACGCTCCTGCCGCATGGCCTCGTTCATGCATGTCTTAAGCAGTTTGGGTGACTCTGAAAATCTCTGAATTTTTCATTTTGACATGCATGCTCTTTATTTTGACTGAATTAGGGATTTCAGAGTCGCGTGGGGGCATCATG
>CM039125.1:37633716-37754109 GCA_022036555.1 Microstegium vimineum | reverse complement strand
GGCAAAGGGCTCAGACCATGCCGTGGACGACCTCACCAGAGCCATAGACGCGTCGGGTCCGCTGCACTCTGCCACACGAGCTGGAGCAGTGGCACGGATGGCGAGCCGAGGCCACTTTCTCTCGGAGGGGACCCGAGCAGGAAAATAATTGGTTGCGGACGGTGATCAGGTGCAGTTCTATATGTACAAAGGTGCTAGACTTTGAGATCTTAGTATTGGTGAGATGTTGGTTAATCAATGACATTGGAAGATGATTCCTGGAAAAGTGTTATGTTGAGTATATGTAAGATAAAACATGTACAGGAAAATTCACTAAAGAATTCTTAAAAAAAGGTTTTCAGATTGTTCAGGACGGTGCTGCAAATCTAACTGATTCTTTTCTTGACTAACGATGTCTATCATTCCAATTAATGACAATATTGCCCTTATAAAAATAAAATCAACAAAAAGAACATTTTACGGAGGCGATGGAAAGCGATAGGAAGCGATTCCAACCATTGTAAATGGTCTCGACTATCTTAACTGTCTTGTATCTGTTTGTGTTCCCTGTTGCGCGCTATGGAAACCTGCGGTGAGCAGACACACAGGAAGGCATGAGGACGTACCTGAACAGAAGGGCGCGGCAAAGATGAGCTGCAGCGGAAAGCGATAGGAACACAGAGGCAAACCCATATGAAGAGAGGGTGCAACCTGCAATATCTGAATGGAAACACATAATAACTATTAGGTAGGAAAAGTTTTCTTAGATTATTTGCAGTTCATGATGTTCTATTACCTTGGTAGCAACTTTGAAAATTCCCTGTCTCTCTGCTTTTATTTTTTGAACCCTCAACTGGTCGTGCAATAAAAGAGGAGCTCAGACTTTTTGAGAAGTAAGGATTTGAAGAAAATACCAAAACATTCGATCTGTTACCTTGTAATCTTTCTTATAAACATCAAACCCTCGAGGTTCTGCAACTTCAACCGTGCGTATAGTTTCTTGGAGCAGAAATTTTGATGTGAACCTTGTTTCTCTTTTGAATTGCAAGGAGCAAGTGTTGTCAAAGAAAGCAGCACCTAGCACTATAACAGGCAGTAAAGTTGAATTAATTTTGTGTATAGTTTGGATTTGCTGCTGGCAGTTTTTTTACCGACTATTATGGCACTGATAAGTGACTACAGCAATGCATACACTATGATTGTTAAAGGTTGGCCGGCTACTGTAATTTTGAAGCTCATAGCTCAACCTAAAATGGTATTTGACCATTTATATGTCAACATATATGAATTCTTATCCCCCACGGTAGGTGCTAAAAATTATGAAACTGAGATAATATGTTCCTGATAGTTCTAAACATTTGTACAAACTTACACATAATATGTTCCTGACAGTTCAAATAGTTGTAAAACTTTATACCTAATATTCAGGCAATATTCGAATCAGTAAGGAAAATCTAAAAGCAAGTAGAAAATAAAGAGACACAATAAAAAAAAGTCATGTAGCATCCTCTGTTCACTTACCTATGGAGGTCAACCCAGGAACCATCTTTCTCCATCACGCATCAAAATATGTAGCCACACCTGTAAATGGATCAGATCAGATCCAAATATAGTTAGGGTTTGGGTGCTCAATCTGAGCATACCAGGAACGGGAGAGAGGGGGTACTCACACCTGTCTCGCCCCTCACGGACGGGGGAGAGAGGACGGAGAC
This sequence comes from Microstegium vimineum, assembly GCA_022036555.1. NCBI lineage: Eukaryota > Viridiplantae > Streptophyta > Magnoliopsida > Poales > Poaceae > Microstegium > Microstegium vimineum. Next base: position 37,752,418 of record CM039125.1, on the reverse strand, counting down.
CATTTTTTTCTTTTTTTCTTTTTTTTTTGCCGATGGGGAAAGGGTGAAGGAGTTTTTTTTTTGCCGTGCGGGCTTCAGATATTTTACTGGAGGGGGCGACGTGGGCTGTTACTGGCCAATCAAACCATTCGAGGTGACGTGGATAGGCTCCCGTGCGGGGGTGCTATCGCGCCTTGTTGGGGTTAATAAATAATTAATTTTTTTTGAACCGATCAGTAGGGGAGTCCCCTACCTATTTTTTTTTCTTTTCCATTAAATGAAAGAATAGGACCAAAGTACAGGTAAAAAATACAACAGAGAGGGGGTGGGGGAGAAAATTACAGGGTATCTAGATCCAAAGCAAAAGATCAAAAAGATTAAATGAGGCTGTCTCTCCAAAGACTAAGTGAAGCCTTCCTAGCTGCTTTGGACTTGTGACACACAAGTCCAATTTCTGATTTGAGTTGTCTCTTCCAAATATTCAAATCTGCTTGCTTATTATCGAAGATGATGCCATTTCTTGTTGTCCAAAGCACCCAACATGCAGTTATGATGATTTCCCTGAAAATTGTATGTCCAAAGTCTTCTCTTGATTGTAATATCATATCCAGTGGGCTGAGCAAAAGATTCCAGTTGATTGACAGAGTAGACCAGCAATCCTGGCTGAATGAGCACTCAAAAAAGAGGTGAAAGCTGGTTTCTTCACAACCTGAATTGCAGAGCACACAGTTGTAATCATCTAGATACATGTTTTTCCTCCTTAAAATGTTTCTTGTGCTGAGTCTATCTCTCAGGAGCAGCCAAAAAAAGAATTTATGCTTCCCAAGATTGCTTGAGGCCCACAACCATTTAAAGAGAGAAGCTAGAGTGTGTTCAGCCAAGAGTGTGTATGCTTTCCTACTGCTGTATCTTCGAGTACCCCAAGAGTAACCCCAAATGTCATTCGAATTGGTGTCTAATGAATCAGATTTAGCTTCAAGGATGTTTTGGAGTTCTTCATACTGAAGAGCAGCTTCAGTGGAAAGTGGGAGGCTAAAGAGTCTCTCCACATTCTGTTGCAGAAAGAACATAATAGAGCACTTGGGATTTTTGCAAAAGGAGAACAGATGAGGGTATTTTACCTGGAGCTGTTGATCAAGCCAACAGTCATTCCAAAACGAGATAGAATTGCCTTTACTGGGTTTACATTTGGTGAGTTTCTGGAAATTCACATAGAGTTTGAGGATGTCCTTCCACCAGAAAGAACCAACATGACTCCTAGCCTGTGGGGGTGTTTGAGTGTTGCTATACAACTTGGACCATGTCAGGGTTACCCATGGGATCTCTGCATTGTTATAAAACTTATCCAAAAATTTCATTAACAAAGCCTCATTCTGTGCTTGAATGTTAATAATGCCCAATCCACCTTCATTCTTGGGCTTACAAGCTATATCCCAGGCAGCCAGGCAAGATCCCCTTCGTTAATGTCTCCTTTAGTCCACATGCAGTGTTTTCTAAAGATGTCAATTTGCTTAATAACCTGAGGTTGGTAAGGCTGAAAAGATAGAGTTGACCAAAGTTAGCCTTCCATGATAAGAAAGAAATCTACTGATCTCAGAGAGTCTTCTTTCAATCCTTGTGAGCAGTGGGGTGAAATCATTAAAGATGGGTCTTGTAGTCCCCAGAGGGAGTCCAAGGTAGGTGAAAGGCATGTTACCTACTGAACATCCAAATGTATTAGCTAGATGTGTAGCTCTGTCATTGTCCATATTGATTGGCACTAGGAAAGATTTCTGAAAGTTAACATGCAGCCCAGAAGAATCAGAGAAGGATCTCAATAGACCCTTGAGATTAAAAAGCACTCTAGCATCACCAGGAATAATAAGTAGGGTGTCATTGGCATATTACACAATAGGATAATCTCCCTGGAAATTTTCATTGATAGGGTGCCTGAGGACACCTAAAGCCCAGGCTCTATTTACAATTGATTGCAAAAGGTCAGCAGCAAGAACAAACAAGAGTGGAGAGAGGGGATCTCCCTGTCTAACTCCTCTTTTGCATAAGAAGGATTTCTGAGGGACCCCATTAAGAAGTACTGAAGAGGTGCCTGAGTTTAGAATGTTTCTTATCCAACCAATCCACTTCTCAGAAAACCCTTTATGCTTTAGAACCTCCAAAATGACAGGGTGCTCTAGCTTATCAAAAGCTTTTTCAAAATCTAATTTCAAAATTACAATTTCCTTTTTGGACTTGTGACAAAGGTAGAAAAATTGAAAGGACCAAGCTAGGCAATCTTGAATGGTTCTCCCCTTGATAAAGCCATATTGATTGACATGTACCAGTTGTGTTATCAATGTTTGAAGTCTCAGAGAAAGTAGTTTGGTAATGCACTTGAGAGAGTAGTTCAGCAGGGATATGGGTCTGTAGTCATCTACCCTCTCAGGATTATCTTTCTTTGGAACCAAGGCTATCACTGATGAGTTAATGCTTGCTAAGTCAATGTTCTGTGAACTAAAATCTCTTAGAAGCTTGGTGAAGTCAGCCCTTATAATGTTCCAACATTTCTTGATAAAGAGTCCATTAAAACCATCTGGACCCGGGGCATGGTTATTTGGAAGACTTTTGATAACCAAGTCAATTTTGGCTTGACTGAAATCTGTGTCTAGTCCTTCCAAGGGGACTTCTACTAGGAGAGAACAAAGATCATAGGTAATCTCATTGAAGTCACTGAAACTTAATCTTTGCTTAAAAGAATTCCAAAGTAAATTGGCTTTTTGGTCATGGTCTGTAATGCTATCACCTAAAGAGTTACTGAGAGATACAATGAAGTTTTTCTTGTGTGAAATAGTTGCCATGGAATGAAAGAAATGAGAGTTTTCCTCACCTAGTGTCACCCATCTTACAGTGTTTCTTTGTTTCCAGTAAACCCTCTTGGATTCAAGGAGCGAGGCTAGATGGTGTTTGACCAATACTCTGAAAGCTGTTTCTAATCTTGAGAAGATTCTCTGTTCCTCAAGGCCATCCAATAGCAAGAGAACCCAGTTGCTGTTGTCAATGATCTTATTTAGATTGGATAGCTTCCTACTCCAGGTTTTGAGTCCAGCTTTGACCTATTTCAACTTCACTGTCAAGTTCTTGGCTGCATTGCCATAGAAAGGTGAATTGTTCTAGTGTAGGCTTACAGTATCCAAGAAACCTGGATGTTCCACCCAAAAAGTTTCAAATCTGAACATATTTGATTTTGGAATGCTGCTGTCAAAATGTAGGACATAAGGGTTATGGTCAAAGATAGGTTTGGAGAGATGTTGAACATAGGTAGCAGGGTAGGACAAGGTCCAAGTGGCAGAGGTGAAAACCCAGTCCAGCTTGACCAAGAGGGGGTCCTCTTGCATGTTACTCCAGGTGTAGCTTCTACCACTGAATGGTATTTCTAACAGCCCCAGCTCTGAAATGACTCCATTGAACATATTCATCTCTGTGATATCACCCTGGCTTATTTCTATTTTCTGAGTCTCTGATGAGGTTGAAATCACCACCAAGTACCCAGTCTTGAGTGGTCAGGGGCTCTAAATTATGAAGCCACTTGACAAAGTTGGCTTTTAGGGGTTGTGAAAGTGCAATCAAGCCTTAAGTGGGTTTTGGTGACATAACAACGCAATTAGAAGACTAATGAGACTTTGTGAGTATGACAAGCAGGTTAAACTTAAGGAGGTTGATGAACAGGTTGGCAAACCCCTCCAATTACAAAAGTGCATGGCAACAAGCTCAAAGGGTTTAAATTCTTTTATACTTTGAATTTGAGTTAGGAATGCCGTACTATAAAGAGGGATTCAACACGCATGCCAACAAGTGAACCAAATGCATATCTTTACAAATACATCACACATCCACATACATAGTGTGCAAATCAGCCAACTAAATTGAAGATCATTCCTAGTTGTTCTGCCCAGGGAGGGCCAGCACTGCCGGGCTACAGGCCGGCACTGCCACGACTTGTTCTGCCCGTTGGCAGTGAGGATGTATTTCTTACCCCCTCACTCACCCCAACGGCTAGTTTTGCTATTCTCATTCTTACACTTCGCAAGAACAGAAAGAGAAGCTCCTCTCTTGCTCTCCCTTCTCCCTTGGTGCTCAACCACTCTCCTCCATTGATCTCCAATCATTCTTTGAGAGATTGAGCCTCCAAGCTTTGAGAAGAATCTTCTCCCTCGGATCTTCACTCCTACAAGCATTTGATTTGTGTGGTGGCCGGTGGTTTGAGTTCTTTACTCTTGGAGCTTTGCTCCTAGCCGGCTAGAGGTTGCCCTTGAGCTTGCCTCCTTCGTGTGGCAGCCTAGGGAAGTTTGTATCACCCATCTATTTTCTAATACACTTCTCTCATCTCAAGGGTTCATTCCCTTGACTTGAGACCGAGGAAAGAGCTAGCCTTTGTGGTGAGCTTGAGCCTTGTGTGGCGCACCTCAACAACGTGGACGTAGGCAAGCCTTGGTGGCAAGCTGAACCACGGGTCAAATCTTGTGTCACCGTGTGCCTTTTACTTTACTTTCATATATCTTGTGTGCAAGGTGATTTCTAGGGTTTGGACCCGATCTACTCGGTGGGTGCATTGCTACCATATTCAGGTGGTACTAGAGGTTCTCTACACCTCTAGAAAGGTTTCTATTCAAGCACAATTTCCATATTCAGTTTATATTTTGAATTGTGCATTGATCTGTTCTGGTGACTAGCACTGTTGCCCTTAGTCCAGCAGTGTCGGCCTCACTGCTGACAGAAAGTTGCAGTTTGTTTTAAACAAGCCTATTCACCCCCCTCTAGGCTAATCAGGTCCTTACAAGTGGTATCAAAGCGAGGTTACCTTAAGAAGCACTTAATCGTGTGAGGTAATGGCCGAAGAGGGTAAACTTGCGGTGGTTGACCCCAAGGATGTGAACTTGCATTCCACGGACAGCAGTGAGAGTGCGTACTCGGAGGACTACCTAACCACTCCTAGCATGTCCGCTGGAGAAAGAGCAAGAAGAAAAGAAGCTAGAAGATTGAGAAAGGAAGCAAAATGATTGCAAAAGGAATAAAAAACTCAATGAAGCCAAGAGCTTGAAGCTTGCCAAGAAGCTTCATAGAAGAGAAGTGAAAGCTCTCAAAAAGGAGCTCAAGGCAAAGGAGGAGGAGCTCAAGAAAAGCAAAGAGCAAACCTCTCAAGCGGAGGTTGAATCAAGTAGCTCCGACGGTGATGATGATGCATCATACCGTGCCTCCAAGATATAGAACAAGGATGAGAAGAAGAAGGAGGAGGATGGCAGCAAGAAATACTCCGCCATATCCTTTGATTATTCATCCATCTCTAAAGATGAGCATAAACCTTTATTCCATGTTCCCGTGGGCAAGTTGCCTCATTTTGATGGGACTAACTTTGCCAAGTGGAAACACTTGATGAAAGCTTATCTTGTAGGTCTTCACCCCGGTGCTTAGGAGATTGTGCACAAAGGATGTGATCTTCCGGTTGATCCCACAAGCCCCACCACTACCGAGCTCCGGTGCATCCAACTCAATGCACAAGCAACTAGTGTGTTGCTAAGTGCATTGGATGGTGATGAGTACAACAAGGTCATGGGATTGGAAGTGGCCAAGGAGATATGAGACACCTTGCATCTTGCACATGAAGGTGTGAGCAAAGTGAGGCAGTCCAAGATTAATTTGTTGATGGCCAAGCTCAACCGGTTCGTGATCAATGAAGGTGAAGGGCCACAAGAAATGTTTGATAGATTGATGACTATGGTTGGCAAGATAAGAGGACTTGGTGGTGAAGAAGTCAATGACCACAAGGTTGTCAAGATCATGCTTGAAGCCTATTCTCCAAGAAATGAAACTGTGGTAACATTGATTAGAGACAAGAAGAGGTTTGAGTACTTCACACCAAGTGATGTGCTTGGAAGGATTATCACCTTTGATCTACAAAGATAAGAAGCACAAGAAAGGAAGAAGCTTGGAGAGATGCAAGCAAGGTTGGAGGGCATGAAGATCAAGGATGTGGCTCTCAAGGCAAACAAAGAATTCAGCCTCTAGCTGCTCCAAAAACAGCAAGCATGCATCTTCAAGCAAAGCTCAATCAACCAAGACCATCAAGCATGAACCTGAATCTTCAACATCAAGTGATGATGGAAATGAAGATGAGAAAGAAGAGAGCATAGATGACATGGCCCTATTCATGAGAAGATTCAACAAGGGGATAAAGAGTAATGGGTACAAGCTTACAAGAAGAAAGTTCTCCAACAAGAAATCAAGAACTTGCTTTAGGTGTGGTAGCACCGAACACTTCATTTCCGATTGCCCAAACAAGAAAGAGGACAACAAATTTGGCAAAGTCAAGAGAGAAGACAAGGGTGACTACAAGAAAGGGAGAAGAAATGTGGGTGAAGCTCACATTGGACATGGTTGGGATGAATCAACCGATAGCTCAAGTGAAGAAGAGGAGATGGCCACCATAGCTATTCACAGGCCATCCACTTCACCAAGGCTCTTCAAAAACATATCCGATGATGACACTTGTCTCATGGCAAAGGGTGAGAAGGTAAAATCAAAACCCAAAGCCAAAGCTCCTCCCCCCAAAGACATCTCTAGTAGTGATTCTAGTGATTGCTCTAGTGATGATGAATCTAGTGATGAAGAGATAAATGAAATAAGTAGTAACATGGATCCTAAGACAAAACTCTTTATTTCTAATATATTGGATGAATTAGAGGCAACCAAAGCTGAGCTAGCATCTAGAGAAAAGACTCTTATCAAATAAGAGAATCTTTACATTGCTAGTGAGGAAGCTCTTGAATTAGAAAGAAGTGAGGTGAGCTCTTTGACTAAGGCCTTGGCCAAAGAACAAGAAGCTCATGCTCTCACTAAGAAGGAGTGTGGTGACCTCAAGAAAAAGCATTGTGGCTTGAATGAAAAGAATCAAGAGCTTGAGGCACAATACTCTCTTCTTTGGGAGGGCAACTCACATCTCTCTAAAGCAAATGATGCCTCTTCTCCATCCACTAGTCAAGGTTGTGGAAAATGCTATAATGTTGATATGAATGCCTATTCCACTAACCTTGCCAACATGGAGGCCATGAAGAAAGAAATAGCAAGGCTCAACAATGTCATCTCGGTTTCAAAGAAGAATGACAAAGACAAAGTTGAGCCAAAGAAGATTCAATACAAGGATGGAAGACATCCATCAATCAAAGATGGGCTTGGACACACTCAAGGTGGTAAGACCAATGGAAGAAAAATGATTAAAGACATTGAGTGTGTCAAGTTTGAGAAGAAGGGAAGCATTGGTGCAGATAAGCTTGCACAGACAGTAGCTCTGCTGGACCAGAGGCCGGCAGTGCCGGACCTCAGGCCGACAGTGCCGCTCCCCAAGAAAGGGAAGGCTACCATTGTTTCACCTGATCAAGCTAAGGCTCAAGCCCATGCCAAGAGGATGCCCCAGCAAAAGCAGGTTTCTCAGAAACCCAAGGACTCAATCTGGGTGGCCAAAAACAAGTTTGCCTATCAACCCAAGAAAAGGTCACCCCAAGGAAGCTTGTCCTCATGCTACATGTTGAAATGCAATGACTGTGGTAAAATCATTGCTGAATTTGTGGGTGATGAGAAACATGATAAAAGAAGCATGAACATTTGGGTTTCTAAGATTGTGGTGACTAACATGCAAGGCCCCAAGATTGATTGGGGACCTAAATCTAGGAACTAAACTTGTTTTGTAGGCATACTCCTCCGGTGGATCAAGTTGGGTGCTTGATAGTGGCTGTACAAATCATATGATCAGAGAGAAGAGTATGTTCTCATCATATTCCCCAACTTCAAATGCAAGTGAGAATATCATCTTTGGTGACAACTCCAAAGGGAGAGTGATTGGACTTGGTAAAGTTGCTATTACTCTTAATCATTCCATCTCAAATGTATTACATGTGAATTCGTTGAGTTACAACTTGTTGTCCGTTTCTCAATTGTGTGAGATGGGCTTCAATTGTATCTTTACGGATAAGGGTGTGGAAGTCTTTAAGAGGGAGGATTCCTCTATTGTCTTTACGGGTCATTTGAAGGGCAAGCTCTACCTAGTTGATTTCAACAAAAGTAAAGCTAAGCTTGAGACTTGTTTAGTGGCAAAATCTAGCATGGGTTGACTATGGCATCACCGACTAGCCCATGTTGGGATGAGGAACTTGGCCAAACTCCTAAAAGATGAACACATTCTAGGTCTAACCAATGTTCATTTTGAGAAGGATAGAATTTGTAGCGCTTGCCAAGCCGGAAAGCAAGTAGGTGCACCTCACCCACCAAAGAGCATTGTCTCCACCAAGCAACCATTGGAGCTAATTCACATGGATCTCTTTGGACCGGTGGCCTACATAAGCATTGACGGTAACAAACATGGTTTAGTTATTGTTGATGACTTTACTCGATTCACTTGGGTGATTTTCATGTATGATAAGGCACAAGTGCAAGAAAAGGTGAAAACCTTCATTAGAAGAGCACAAAGAGAATTCGGGTTCCAAATCAAGAAAGTTGGTAGTGACAATGGAACCGAATTCAAGAACACTCAAGTGAAGGAGTTTCTTGATGATGAGGGCATCAAGCATGAGTTTTCAGTTCCATACACCCCTCAACAAAATGGTGTAGTAGAGAGGAAGAACCGGACACTCATTGACATGGCAAGGATGATGCTAGATGAGTACAAGACTTCGGATATCTTTTGGGCTGAAGTTATCAACACCGCTTGCTATGCCATCAACTGGCTCTATCTACATAAGATCTTGAAGAAGACTTCATATGAACTCCTAACCGATAACAAACCAAAGGTGTCTTACTTTAGAGTTTTTGGGTGCAAGTGTTTCATACTTAACAAGAAACCCAAAACCTCTAAGTTTGCACCTAAAGTTGACGAAGGCTTTCTTCTTGGTTATGGATCAAATGAGCATGCCTATCGTGTATTCAACAAGACCTTAGGGAAAATTGAAATCGCGATAGATGTGACATTTGATGAATCTAATGGCTCTCAAATAGAGCAAATTGATCAAATGATTGTAGGTAATGAGGAACCACCTTGTGAAGCAATCAAGAATATGACTATTGGTGACATTAGGCCACAAGAAATCCAAGCCACAGAAGTGGAACCTCAAGTTGGTGATGCTACTACCCCAAGATTGGAAGAAGATGGGCCATAAGTGCTCCCTGGTCAGGGCTCTGCCCCTGTGGCCGGCACTGCCGGGCTAGAGGCCGGCACTGCTGGACCCAGTAGGGAGGCAGCAGCCAACCCATCTCCTGCTACTCCAAGGAACCTACAACCTATCTTTGAAGAGTATGAGTATGATGACCAAGTTGATCAACAAGAAGCCACAGAGCATCCAAAATTGAGGCAAACAATTCAAAAGGATCATCCCATTGATAACATACTTGGGAGTCTCCGAAGGGGGGTAACTACTCGTTTACATTTGGCAAATTTTTGTCAATTTTACTCTTTTGTCTCCTCTTTGGAACCTGTCAAGGTTGAGCAAGCTCTAGATGATGCTGATTGGGTGATGGCTATGCAAGAAGAGCTCAATAGCTTTGAAAGGAATAAAGTTTGGTCATTTGTGGAAAGACCCAACACTAATGTGATTGGAACCAAGTGGGTCTTCCGCAACAAGCAAGATGAGTAAGGAGTGGTGACAAGGAACAAGGCAAGATTGGTGGCTCAAGGTTTCACTCAAGTGGAGGGCCTAGACCTCGAAGAGACATATGCACCGGTAGCTAGGCTTGAAGCAATTCAAATGCTTTTGGCCTATGCTGCCCATCATGACTTCAAGCTCCAACAAATGGATGTGAAGAGTGCATTCCTCAATGGCCCTATCCAAGAGTTGGTCTATGTTGAGCAGCCACCGGGTTTTGAAGATCCCAAGTTACCACATCATGTCTTCAAGCTCCATAAGGTGCTCTATGGGCTTAAGCAAGCACCAAGAGCATGGTATGAATGCCTTAAGGATTTCTTAATTAAATAAGGCTTTGAAATAGGCAAAGCGGATCCTACTCTCTTCACTCATAAGCTCAATAATGATATCTTTGTGTGCCAAATATATGTCGATGACATAATATTTGGTAGTACTAACCAATCATTTTGTGATGAGTTTAGTAGGATTATGACTAAGAGATTTGAGATGTCTATGATGGGTGAGCTAAAGGTCTTCCTCGATTTTCAAATCAAGCAACTCAAGGAAGGGACTTTCTTATGCCAAACCAAGTACACCCATGATATGTTGAGAAAGTTTGACATAGACAATGCTAAGCCAATCAAGACTCCCATGCCAACTAATGGACATCTTGATCTTGATGAAGGAGGGAAATCCGTGGACATAAAGGTATATCGTTCCATGATCGGCTCTCTCCTTTACTTATGTGCATCTAGGCCGAACATAATGCTTAGTGTGTGCATGTGTGCTAGATTTCAAGCTAACCCGAAAGAGTGCCACTTAGTGGCCGTTAAGAGAATTTTGAGATATCTAGTTTTCACTCCTAACCTTGGCTTATGGTATCCTAAGGGCTCTAAGTTCGATCTACTTGGGTATTCGGATTCCGATTACGCCGGTTGCAAGGTAGACCGAAAAAGCACTTTGGGGACGTGTTAATTCCTTGGACGGTCCCTAGTGTCTTGGAGTTCTAAGAAGCAAAATTGTGTAGCCCTTTCCATCGCCGAGGCCGAGTATGTTGCAGCCGACGCATGTTGTGCTCAACTACTTTGGATGAGGCAAACCTTAAAAGATTTCGGATGTCAATTCACCAAGATACCTCTCTTGTGTGATAATGAGAGTGCCATCAAACATGCAAATAACCCGGTTAGTCACTATAGAACCAAACACATAGACATCCGTCATCACTTCTTGAGAGACCACGAATTAAAAGGAGATATCGCAACTCGCCATGTGAGCACCGAAAAGCAACTAGCCGATATCTTCACCAAGCCTCTCGATGAGACAAGGTTTTGTGCTTTGCGTAGTGAGCTGAATATACTTGATTCTCGTAACGTGGTTTGAACTATAGCACACATTTGTTTGTCCACCTAGTGACTTAGGCAAAACTTTGAAAAGTTTCAATTATGTGCTTCAAAATCAATTTTGAAAGAAACTTGAATGTGTTGGTCATTGTATGATTGATGATTTGCTTACTGACCAACACATGGCAAGGGCTATATGTCCACAATTGCATAAATATAGAGTATAAAGGTGGCATAGCACCTCACTGCCTGGCCAGGCCACCAGTGTCGACCCTTAGGCCAGCAGTGCCGGCCTGTAGGCCGGCATTGCTAGGACTTAACCGACCAGAGAGGGTCGGGCCCAAGTCCTAGCCCTCGAGTTTTCTTTTAACTCCTACCCCAAACCCAAGGGGACTCCATCCCAATCAGTTTCCCCCCCAACAGAACACATCTCCTCTCCTCTCTCAACCCCAAGGAGACCTAGGGAGCCCGGAGGTCCCTCTCCTCTTCTCTGGCAGTGCTGCCCCTTTGGAGGTGTTGCCATTGGAGGAGGTGTGGAGGATCTTCCTCCCTGCGTCAAGCTCCATTCAAGCCCGACCTTCTTCATCCTCACCCCTCTCTTTCAAAGGTAATAACTTGAAACCCTAACTTGGGTCGATCTATGCAATGTATGGCTTTTGAGATGGGATTTAGGTTGTTAGTAGTTGCATTATGTATGGTGATGTATCTCCAGTAGTTAGATTTGATCAAAACCTAGTTTCAATGGAGGATTGATGGAGCATGCCATGGTGCTGTCTGCACAAGGCCGATAGTGCCGGCCTCCAGGCCGGCAGTGTCGGACCCCTGGTGACAGCACCTATGCATTTTATCCTACAATCATCTATTGACCCTAGATTTTGGTTCAATCTTTCCACTAGAGTTCTTGTCACTGTCTAAGTGCATAGATGGACGTCGGTGGATCGCGTGGTGGTGGAAGAGGAAGAGTGAGGTCCAAGTCTCACACTCGCTTAGCCGATGATGGCTTGAATCTCAGGCAGAGGATGGCTCAAGAGGAAGAACTGCAGAGGGCGGGGAGAACCGTCAGAGATGATGTTTGCCCAGAGACTCCTCCAGAATTGGGTCTCTTCAATAGCTTCCATCTTGTGGAGCATCCTGAGGAGGTCCTTGCCAGAATGCCTCAGGAAACTCATGGCAGAGTCAGAGAAAGCTATCATCTTCAGTGGAGGACAATCCAAAAGCATAGGGCCTTCAATCCCTATGTTGTGCCAAAGGACATGAGTGTGGATTACAGGTTTTGAAATGTTTTTCATTCTGACTATTACACTACTGTCCTATTTCAAGCTGCCAAGCCCAAGATCATCAAGATGAAGTATGTTGATTGGGAGCACCTAGAAATCAAGAGAGATCATGTGTTTGATAGGATCATTGATCAGTGCAGGTAGCTAGGCATGTATCATTGGATGGGATTCCAGAATGGCTAGAACACTAAAATCATCTACCAGTTCTATTCCACTTATTATCTTGATAGGGAGAACTTGGTGATGCATTGGATGACAGAGGGCTTGCACTACAAGATTGACTATGTGACATTTGCTCGCCTTCTGGGCTTTGGTGAGGAGGACAGAGAGTGCACTAATATTCATGATGAAAGAAGGCTAACCAATGAGGAGATCTCACAACTCTACATTGATCCTCAGGAGGCAGATGGTTTGACAAAGGGTTTGAGGAGCAAGTATTATATTTTGAACAACCTTTTCAAGACCACTCTCTATCCCAAGGTGGGATCTGCCTCAAACCTCTACAAGACATCCAAAAATGTGTTAAGGAGGATGAGAGGTGGAGCACCACCTTTCTCAGATTCTCGATTCTTATGGGATGAGATATGCATTGCAGCATAGGATGCAAGAAAGGGGCTTCCCTATGCCCCTTACCTAATGTTTGTCATTGAGATGGTGACCGGTCGGATCTTCAACAAGGACATTGTCCATGAGCCTTATAGAGCAGAGAAGGCCATTTACGCTACAGCAGTTCAGGAGGTGAACACTCCTCCCAGACAAGGGCGGGCCTAGGCCTAAGGCCAATAGGGCCATGGCCCTAGTCGTGGCCCAAAATTTCTAAGAGCATGTATCAGTTTTTTTGGCCCAGCAACACTAAGCCCAGTAAGGAGAGCAAATACGAGAGGTAGGAGCGCACCAGAAGTCGCGACCTCCTGCCTTCGACTGCGCGCCGCTTCCGCCTCCGGCGTCCTGCTGCGCGACGGCGCCGCTCCTCGTTCCTCCCACCTCTTCCTGCGCAGCTGCAGTGTTGCTCCACCCAGAGGTGCGCGCGACCCTCGCTTGCCGACGCCCGGCGTCCGCCGTCGCCGTCGCCCCTCGCCAGTGGCAGGCCCTCGCCGTCAGGCAGGGGCGCAGGACGCCAGGGCCGACCATTGCCCCTCACTGGCTCGCCCCTCGGCTGTTGCGTGGCGGTGCTACTAGCTGCCTACCGGAGCGGCGGAAGCACAAAACCCCTGTCCTGTCCGGCTGTCCCCATTGCTTCAAGCCTTCAAGTAATCTGCTACTGTTGATTTCAGTTGCAAAATTTGATTTTTTTTAATTCCAAATAGATAGAGAGGACAAGGACTATTGCATCATATTTCTCTCGAGTTGCTGAAGAAGAACAGCAAACCTTCCATCCAAATGTGTAGTGATCAATGAGATTATTTTTTTGGCTGTCCTTGTTCTTATTAGGAGTTGTTACTGAGAGAGTGGAATATGCGAATGCAATAAATCATCATTAGACAATTGGTAATTATTTTGAAATGTTCATTGATATATGTCATAACTATTGTATCGCAATATTCATTATATAGTTTAAGAATTTCTATGGATATGCACATTGTTTGAAATTATTTGTTTTGTGTAACATATGTGTGTATATATATATATATGGTCATATAGACTATAATTTAGGGCTTTTGAATTATGACCGCTATGATTTGGCCGCCAGAATTTGGCCCTAGTCTTGACCAAATCCTGGGTCCGTCACTGCTCCCAGAGAGAGCTCCAGGGCAGCAGCCCCAGATTACCTTGAGTCCTCCAGGAGAGCAGCTTCCAGAGGGAGAAAGAAGGGCAAGCTTGGTAGGATGTTGAAGAAGATCTTTGCTGGCATTTGCTATGCAAATGATCACTCTTACCAGACCAGGCTTGAGATCAGGGAGCTCAGAAAGGAGCAAGGGCTCAGACAGATTGACCCTCCTACTCCACCTCCAGAGCTCAGTGAGGAGTCCACCTATGATGGTGATGATGAGGAGGAGGATGATGAGGAGGAGGAAGAGATTGAGAAGCCCCTGCGTAGATGCAACAAGCGTGCATCAGCTCCTGGTACTTACTTCACATGCTCTCCAGATGATGATGATGATGGAGACGACGATGATGACCACATGGAGGACAACGACTAGCTTGTATTCTCTTTTCTTTTTGTTCTTTTCTCTTTTTGGTGACTTGTTGCTAAAGGGGGAGAATTACTAAGTGAAAGGGGTACAACAAATCTTCAACGGTCATGGAGGAGCAGCAGCTGCGAGTTATCTTAGTTTTTAGTTTGTGAGATGAGAGAGCAATATGAAACTATTTTATTGTAATATTGTCACTTAAGTACTTTATTTGTGTCATTTGTGGACATGTACTCTCTCATATATATCATGCTTGTCTTAGTATGCATTTATCTTTTATATATTTCTCGTTGTGTGGCCATGCTTGAGCTTCCGCAGGCGTGCTGTTTGCAGCCAGGCCGGCAGTGCCGGGCTCCAGGCCGGCAGTGCCGGACTTCTCAACAACAGCCTCTCTGATTTGTGTTTGAGACAGGTTCATACGCATCACGTATATATTTGTGACACCTTTTCAGCACCCCACAACAGCCATGGATGTAGGGGGGGGCCCTACTTCACTCCAATGTGTGAATTTTGGAATCTCATGCCAAATTGGAAATTTAAATTCCTATTCACACATTTAGGGGGAGCTCCTACACCCATGACTTGCATTGTCTCAGATTATTATTCACTTTTCTAAGTTCTAAATGTGTTGTCATCAATCACCAAAAAGGGGGAGATTGAAAGTGCAATCAAGCCTTAAGTGGGTTTTGGTGACATGACAACGCAATTAGAAGACTAATGAGACTTTGTGAGTATGACAAGCAGGTTAAACTTAAGGAGGTTGATGAACAGGTTGGCAAACCCCCCCAATTACAAAAGTGCATGGCAACAAGCTCAAAGGGTTTAAATTCTTTTATACTTTGAATTTGAGTTAGGAATGCCGTACTATAAAGAGGGATTCAACACGCATGCCAACAAGTGAACCAAATGCATATCTTTACAAATACATCACACCTCCACATACATAGTGGGCAAATCAGCCAACTAAATTGAAGATCATTCCTAGTTGTTCTGCCCAGGGAGGGCCAGCACTGCCGGGCTACAGGCCGGCACTGCCACGACTTGTTCTGCCCGTTGGCAGTGAGGAGGTATTTCTTACCCCCTCACTCACCCCAACGGCTAGTTTTGCTATTCTCATTCTTACACTTCGCAAGAACAGAAAGAGAAGCTCCTCTCTTGCTCTCCCTTCTCCCTTGGTGCTCAACCACTCTCCTCCATTGATCTCCAATCATTCTTTGAGAGATTGAGCCTCCAAGCTTTGAGAAGAATCTTCTCCCTCGGATCTTCACTCCTACAAGCATTTGATTTGCGTGGTGGCCGGTGGTTTGAGTTCTTTACTCTTGGAGCTTTGCTCCTAGCCGGCTAGAGGTTGCCCTTGAGCTTGCCTCCTTCGTGTGGCAGCCTAGGGAAGTTTGTATCACCCATCTATTTTCTAATACACTTCTCTCATCTCAAGGGTTCATTCCCTTGACTTGAGACCGAGGAAAGAGCTAGCCTTTGTGGTGAGCTTGAGCCTTGTGTGGCGCACCTCAACAACGTGGACGTAGGCAAGCCTTGGTGGCAAGCTGAACCACGGGTCAAATCTTGTGTCACCGTGTGCTTGTGACTTTACTTTCATATATCTTGTGTGCAAGGTGATTTATAGGGTTTGGACCCGATCTACTCGGTGGGTGCGTTGCTACCATCTTCAGGTGGTACTAGAGGTTCTCTACACCTCTAGGAAGGTTTATATTCAAGCACAATTTCCATATTCAGTTTATATTTTGAATTGTGCATTGATCTGTTCTGGTGACCAGCACTGCTGCCCTTAGTCCAGCAGTGTCGGCCACCCCGGCAGTGCCGGCCTCAAGCCCGGCAGTGCCGGCCTCACTGCTGACATAAAGTTGCAGTTTGTTTTAAACAGGCCTATTCACCCCCCATCTAGGCTAATCAGGTCCTTACAGGTTGGCTTGCAGGGCCATAGATATTAGAAACATGGAAAATCTTATTGTTCATCTTGCTAGTGAATCTGACTGTGAGACCGTAGGAAATGGCCTGGGTTGTTATACCATCAAATGTATTGATGTTCCAGATAGTAAGGAGACCTTCTGAAGCACCAATTGATGGCTGAAAAGCAAAATTGTCTAAGGATCTTGGACAAAATCTCTTGATGTAAAAACTATCAAAAATTTCTCTCTTGGTTTCCTGTAAGCAAAGGATTTCACAAGAGCTTTCATTTATTTTGTCTCTTAAAGCATCCCATTTTTCCTAGGAATTGATTCCCCGAATGTTCCAAAACAAAATTTTCAGTCGTCTTGTTGACACAAAAAGCGTCAGGATCTGCGAACACCTCGGGCTTATACCCGAAATTCGATATCTGGAGGCGTGCCAGTCGATTTGACCAGTTAATCGACAAGGACGATAACTAGAACAAGATTCAATCAAGACAACGGCGATACGCCCGGATGCCAAGATTGGAGCTTGATCAAGATAATTAGAGCAGAGCTGAACGAGACAACAGCGATGCGCCCGGATGTCAAGGCTCAGAGATACTCCCACGTGGAACTTGCAAGGGTTTGACGGAGATCAAGATGATGCAGCCCGTCGTAGCTTGAAGAACTCGTTGATAATCTAAGACTAATGCAATAAAGGGTAAATTGCGATAAAAGTAGAATAAGAGTAAATTGATTTGATTGATATTGGATTGATTCATCTTACACGTAGCCCTTGGGCACATATTTATACTCCCGCATGGAGAGTTGTACAAAGACACGACTCGTATCCTTCCTAAAACAAACTCCTAACTTTAAGGAAACTGACTCGCGTAGGAGTCGGATCTAAAATAACAATATCATTTTCCTAAACAAACACACCTATTTTAAAGGAAAACAAACGACTCATGTAAGAGTCGGACCCAAACTGCTATAACAACACTGGTATAAAATCACCAGTTTCCTTATGTCTTTCCTTCGATGGAAACTTTCCATCGGCAGATCCCTTCAATCCGCGACCTCCTTCTTTGGCCACCTGTAGTCTTCTGCTGACATCAAGCGCCAAGTCACCCTGTACTCATCGGCACCCCATGCCCATCGGCATCGGCAATACTTCCCAATTGGCAATCGGCAACATCCCCTCATCGACAATCGGCAACAGCAACTTTACAGCCCAGGCGACTTGACTTCACCAATTAACCTTATCGGCAATCGGCATCGGCAACATCCGAAACCTCCAGCTTCCATCGGCAACAGACTTAGTCTTCTCACGACATACTCCCATCGGCAATACTGATCTATGTCCTTGAACCCTCCAAGTTTCTTTTCCACCCTCCATCTCCTCCTCAGGAAACTGTCATCAAGCATCTCTTTCACCTTGACACTCTTCTTCTTGCTCTTTGGTGTCATGAAGATGGCAGGTGCACTGTCCAACATCTCTATATCATCGTTGTCCTCCTCATCTCCCTCCATCATGTAGTCTAGAGCAATCTTTTCCAGCCCCTATCCTCCTAACTGTGGATGGATCAAAAAGGCAAGACGGACCAGAGTTGGGTTGTCATTGAAATACAGAGGAATAACAGTATCAAGGTTGATGAAAAGAGATGACAAGTTTCTTAGAAACCTCAAGTGGGATACCTGTTTGAGCAGAGAGGGGACCACCGTGATCAAATGGTCATCCTTGGGAGGTAGGCCAACTATGATGGACTTGAGTGAGTTCTAAAAACCAGACACAACAGTCTGAACCAAAATTGGAGGGGCGATGGAGCCTTCCTGAAGGTTAACTCGAACCTGGGGTGCCAGCTGTTCCTGCCAACGGCTTGGACCTTCATCTTGGATGTTCATAGAGGAGTCTTCACCAAAGCCCGCCGGAGCATCTATAACACCCCTAGTGTTTAATCACTTAATTAAAAATTGATCATGCCATCATATGCATTAAGCATCATTCACTTGATTGAGAACCTTGTTATGCATTGAACTAAAATGAGTTTAATTGGTTGTGTTTGATCATTTGTATGAATGTTGGTCATCTTTTCAAATTCAAACTTTCAAATTCTAATCCAAACCCTAATTACCAAAGGGGGTGGATTCAACCCTAAACATGATTTTCAAAATCTATAAACAATTTTCTTATGGTTGTTTAAGCAATGTGGTAGAGCTCTGTTTGAATTGCATTTGTTGTGTTGGCAGATTTTCAAGTGCTATTCAAGTTTTTAAAGTAATTCAAAAAGGGGTAAATCTTTTCAAAAAGGGTTTCAATTTCCAAAAATGCATTTTCATTTCTAGGCCGAATTTGAAAAAGTGCATGTTGTCAAAAGTGTAGATCATGAAATTTTGAGCAACTTTCCTATTCTAAGTTTTTCATGAAAACCCTTCGAATCTTGAGCAATTTACAAATTGGTCTCAGGGTCAGTTCAGTCTTTTCATCGAACACCTGCATGTCGAGTTCGTCCATGGCAGTGACACCTGTCCGGCCACCTGCAGACGCCACCGCTCGACTCCTGGCCTCAACGGGCATCGCATCAGGTGCGTGGCAACGCCATGGCCCCGTTGTCGTCTTCAAAACGAGATGTCGTCCACCACTGCCCTCTCTTTCCACGCCTTGACGCCACCCGCTCTGCTCTGCTCTGCTCACATCGCCGAGAGTGCACTTCGTGTCGCCAAGCTCGCGTGAGCTTTCCAGTCACTGCCAAGCTCCCAATCCACCGCAATGGCTTTCTCCTTGGTCTAGTACACCTCCCGCACTAGTCGGTTGAAACTGCGAACGCGTGAATCGCCCGACGCGACATCTTCTTCCTCGGCTCTGGCGAGAGCGCCACCACTCTGGTTCGCAGTCTCACCAGCTACACAGGATCCACATTGTTCTTCTGGTTCTTGTTTCATCTTCCTTGTTCTTCTCTGATTCCGTTGCTATCCTCCGTTTTGCAAATGGTGGACGGTAGCTCCTGGAACATCGACGTTGCCGCTCGGTTCTTCTTCTCCGCCGGCACGGTCTCCGTTGCCAGCTCGTTCCACTTCATCTCCGGTCGAGTTAACAAGCGCTTCGTGTTCGGGGTAAGCTCCTTGTGCTCGTAGAGTAGCTGGTTGTAGCTGATTCCAAACCGTAGCCGTGGTTCGCGTTCGCTCCGGCGTGTCAGCGCCGCCGCGTCGGTGCTCACCGCCGTCCTGAGTCTGTTCGCGTTGTTGGTTATTCGAGCGCGTGCGTGTTTTCGCTGGCATGCGACGCGCAGTCTCTGCCGTCCGCCATGGCCGTCGGCGAGGTCGTTTCGTGGAGCTCTTTGTTCGTGTCGCGTGCGGTCCGCGTTGTTTTGGGGCCGCTAAACATGTTGGGGTTGTTGGTTGAGCCGATTACGGCTTGTGCTCGCCGGCGTACGAGCGACCAAGCTCGGGCCGCCGCGGATGTCGCCGGCGAGGGCGTTCTAAGGGATGGAAAGGGCTCTATCGTACCTCGATGGGTTCGGGGTGACGCGTAGAGTGCAGCGCATGAGTTGTTTGAGCCGCTTGGTAGTCGCCAACGATGCGCCGCCGTGTTTTGTGGTCACCGGCACCGCTGCTCTGCTTTTGGGTCACTAACGCACGGGACCCAGGTGTCAGTGAGAGCAGTGAAGGGTTTTCCTAATTTCAAGTTTTGCACAGTAATGCTTTTTGTTATTTTCATATGTTTATTTCTATGCATAAATAAATTCTGTACAAATTTGTGTACACTCTCTGTGATGTGTAGTATTTAAGAAAATATAACATGTCCATGTTCAATACAGTTTTAATCCTGTAAAAATACTCAAAGTAATTAATAAATGGCTTTTCCATGAATTTTCATACACTCTGTGTTGCTCCGCAAATTCTGGGAATTTTTGTGTAACCTTTATACACTTATATATTGCTGTACCAAAAGTTTGGGAATTTTTGGATGCACTGTTATACATGGCTATTTGTATAATTAATTATAAAATGATTAGAAACCCTAATGACTTTAGGTTTTAGGTGATTTTGTATTGATTGATGCAAATGGTCATTTATCTAGTGACAACCACAGTATAGACATGCTTGATGTATTGTTGCTTGCTCAGTGATTTTGGACATAATTATTAACTTAGGTAATTAAGTAATAAGAAATGGATTAATTTGTTTCATGTTTTAGTTTAACTCTTCTTTCATGAAGGAAAGTTGTACTCAAGGTTGTATATGTTTTGTTCATCTCTTAAGTACTGTTTGGTGTGTGCAAAGCATCATGTCTATTATTTTAAGCATCATCTAAGCATGACATATTATCGTGTAGATTGTTCGTTGGTTGGGTTGGATACCTCTAGTGAAGAGGTTTTCTCTCTTGTTGAATCTGAGCTCGAGTTTGTGTATCCCTCCAACCAAGGCAAGCCCCGGTGCATTAAAACCCTACCTTGTATTTAAAAATCTTTTATTTAAATACACTTATGGTTTATATTATTGCATTGTCTTACTTTATTAAATTCCTATTTGATGCATAGCCTTATCCTTGTGATAATTGAACCTTATACCTTGACACGTGTTTAAAGATGCAAAACTTTTGCCAAAACGAATGCTTAGTATGCTTAGAGTTTTCTAGTAAGTGATTCCCGGTCACTTACACATAGCATATTGCTTCGGCAAATGGTTATGCTCTTTTGAGAAAGGAATTTTGTTGGAAGTAATAATTCGTGACCGGACGGACACACGGTGTTTGGGATCCATCAGCTGTGTCTGGTGAGCGGGTTCTTTCCTCCTGTGTCATTAGGGTCTTGACGTTGTAACAAGTCCAAGGGTTGTGACTTTGGAGTACTTATCATATATCTTTGGGGAAGCCGGACTCGGGCTAATCGAGTCTAAAGGACGGTTAACCCGCACTGGGAGTGGAGAGATGGCGAGAGTAGTGTGTACCCTCCAAGTTTGAGGAATTGGATGGAGGCGTACTGTGCTCTCGGGTGGCGGGCCCCTGTTCTCGGATGGAGGATCCAGGGAAATGTGGTCATATGCGTGCTTTAGGGTTGTATATGTCATGTGATAGGGAAGCCCCAGCTGGGATAAACCGGTTTGAATCGTCGTGTTCCTCGGATATGGAAACATAACCCTGTCTTTTACATCGTAGTTAATGAAACTTAAATTGGATACTTGTTGGTTTCCTTTCATGGATGGTTATTACCTTGTTATCAATCATAAATTTAGATTGGTACTTGCGTAATCTTTTGAACGAATTAAATGAATTTCAATTCTTTTTATAAATGCTCATTCATGCAAAATACTTGATTCTTGCAAAGCACCCCTTGAATCCTATGACTTGCATATCTTTTGTCCACCAAATATTTTCTTTCGTCGGATAAGTCTTGTTGAGTACCCAGTACTCAGGGTTTGTTAACCCCTGTAGCAGATGAGGGTCCCAATCCGGTCCGTGTGCCTTCGTGCTGCATGACCGTTGTTTCAGTTGAGGATGAATAAGATTAGTTGTCTTTGCTTGACTCTTGGGCAAGAGTACCTCAGTTGTTTGTTTATACTCTATCAGCAGCTTGATGCTTTATTATCGTATGACACTTAAGTTATGTTTCAAAACTTATGGTTTGTAATATGACTTCAAATTTCCGCTACTTTGATGTAATATAAATTATCGTATTACTTCTACAATGTTTGTAGTGAGGAGATCCTGTTCGGAAAGATGTGAATGACCCGCTGTAAAATGGTGACACCTGGCGGACTAATTAAGGATTAGATCATTTGTTTGGGATTAAGTCGGATGGACTATTAATCTTGGCAAGTGGGCCCTTTCTTAATAGGTTCTGTCACAATTGGTATCAAAGCTCTCCTTATTACAGATCTTGTAGTTGTAAAACTTTCAAAAATGATTTGGATATTAAATTAAAATTTGGTTTGAGTCCAAAAACTTCTTTAACTTATCTCTTCCCTTGTTTAGATAATAGGAGAGTAGTTCTTAGGAATATCAAGTTGATGGTATGAATATGGTTATATATATATATATGCCCTATAAATATGTTTTGTAAATATTATCGTATTCGTATGACGTATCATGCATCATATCATACAACTTGGGATGGGTTTTAAAATTTTGTTCTTAATCAATTAAAATCTATCATGTTACTTACTTGTTTCCTTTAAAATCTTGTCTATAGGATGGCCAGGACTAAGCGCCTGGCTCGCAAGTCTTACGGACCGCGGGGCGTCCCTCGCCACAGGCTGGCGTCACGTGGAGGCGGTGGCGAGAGCAGCCAGCAGGGTGCTAGTTGATGTGCTCGTCACAAGGCGAAGATCGAGCTGGGCTGGATGACGGCAAACAGGGACGAGTTTGCTAGCAGTACCGACGATCTGGAAAACAAGGTGGAGGAGATTGAGGCTGAGTTGAAGGAGTGTCAGGAGCAGCTGGCAGCAAAGGAGACCCAGCTGGCAGCCAAGGCGACTAAGGTGACTCTCGCTGAGGGTTTCATGTACGAGGCGATGGGAGAGAGGAATGAAGCCTGGGACCGAGAGTACATGTTGTCTGACATGTACCTCAACTTGGGGCACTATACAGGCAACCTTGAGGTGTACAACAATGTGCTTCGTGAGGAAGTGTATCACCTCACCAACCTGCTGAACCCCGAGGATCAGCAGCAGGCCATGGCAGAGGACCTTGGAGAGATTGTGCAGGCAGACCTGTCCTTTGGGGACCAGTTCTTTGCACCTACTCCTGAGGCTTAGGGTGGAGTTGAGCCAGAGCTAGAGGTGATCGTCAAGGACGAGCCAGAGGTGGAGGTTGTGGTCCTTAGTGACGACGAGTAGATCATGGTTTCTCTAGTTGTCTAGTTCGGATGCGAGTAGTGGATCTTGTAATATAATCTACATTTATCGCTTTCAGAACTCTTTAGTTTCCAACACTTTTATGATGGTCATATAATATATGTGTGGCACCTTCGTACTTTTATGTTTGTGTTTCAATAAAAGTATGATTGTGCAAACAGATGGCTGATCATACCAACTGGGGCTCATGATGGGGCACTTCCTGATCCACCACCAGTACCTCTCACTTTGGCACAAACATTGGCTGCGTTGATCAATGTTTCGGCGGATAATGCCCGTCTTTTGCATGAGCTTGCTCAACATCACAACCAAGGTGGTCATGGGAACCGGGGCCGCAATAATAATAATCAGAAAATGACTTATGTCGATTTCATAGACACGCGTCCCCCGGTGTTCACTAAGGCAGAGGAGCCATTGGAAGCTGATGATTGGCTCCGCACTATGGAGCAGAAGTTTGAGCTGATTAATTGCACAGAGGTGCAGAAGCCAGTGTTTGCAGCTTAGCAGCTTCGTGGTGCAGCTGGATCTTGGTGGTCGACCTTTACAGCTATGCAGCCTGCAGGTCATCGTGCCACTTGGATAGAATTTCGTGAGGCTTTTCGCGCTCATTATATTCCTGCTGGTGTGATGGAGTCCAAGTTAGAAGAGTTCCTGACTCTCAAACAAGGAGATTCCACAGTTATGCAGTACGTGGGCAAGTTCAACCATCTTTCACAATATGCTGTGGAACATGTAAGTACTGATGCTAAGAAGAAGAGGTGGTTCCTCAGAGGGCTTTCAACCAAGTTGTATACCATGCTCAATCACAATCCTAATGCTACCTATCATGAGGTGGTGAGCATGGCTATCTCTGCTGAGAGTTCTCTACGCATCCATAGGGAAGCAAAGAAGAAGAAAGTTGATGTTGGGCCTTCTAGTGGTAATCAGAAGAGGCAAAAGATTATTTACCACCCTCAGAACCATAATCGCTTTCAGTATCGTCCTCCTCAGCAGCAGTCTGGGCATCAGTTCTCTAGGGGTTCTCAGTACCCTAAGCAGAATGCTGGCCCAAATAATCAAGTGGTTGCCAAGCAAACCAGTAATGCCTACTTCAACTGTGGAAAGGTGGGGCATTATTCCAATGTGTGTCCTCTTCCGAAGAAGTATAATCAGAAGTTTGCTGGGAGTCAGCAGTAGCAGAAGCAAGGTGGTAATGCTGGGAATCAGAAAAACAAAACTGAGCAGAGGACTGGGCGGGTGTTTCATACCCAGGGTGAAGGGATGCCAGAAGGAGAACCAGTATTGCAGGGTATGTTTCCTATCAACGATCATCCTGCAGTTACTCTCTTTGATTCTAGAGCATCGCATTCCTTCATTGATAAGTCATTTGTGCTCAAGCATAGTATTCCTTTGACTGAGTTAAAACTGGACTTTTATGTGCAAACCCGGGTGGTCGTATCGCAACTAGAGAAGTGGTTTATCGAGTGTCTTTGAGTCTAGGTGGGCATATCTTTCCCACAACCATGGTAGTGCTTCCAAACCAAGGCTTAGATGTGATCCTAGGGATGAATTGGTTGCAGCAGCACAAAGCTGTGATTGATGTGTTAAACAAAACTATCAAGGTAGATGTGCCTGACAGTAAATCTCAACTCTTGATTCAACTTTCTATGCCAAAAAGGGAAGTAGGAAAGGTTTGTGCTACAACTGTCGTTGGAGTACATGATATTCCCATAGTTTGTGAATTTCCAGATGTCTTTCCTAATGACTTACATGGCTTGCCTCCCAATAGAGATGTTGAGTTTTCTATAGAGTTAAAGCCTGGCACAGCATCTGTCTCTAGAAGGTCCTATCGAATGCCTCCCAAAGACCTAGCAGAGTTGAAGACTCAGTTGAATGAGTTGCTCGATAAAGGTTTCATTCGACCTAGTTCATCGCCAAGGGGTTGTCCTGCCATTTTCGTGAAGAAGAAGGATCATACTCTCTGTATGTGCGTTGACTATCGTCCCTTGAACGAGGTGACCATCAAGAACAAGTATCCCTTGCCGCGGATTGATCTCCTCTTTGATCAACTCGCTGGAGCTACAGTGTTCTCCAAGATCGACTTGCGGTCGGGGTACCATCAGATAAATATTCGACCTGAAGATGTTCCCAAGACGGCGTTTACCACTAGATATAGGCTTTATGAATATCTGGTAATGTCGTTTGGTTTTACCACTAGATGTTCCCAGGTGTCAGTGAGAGCAGTGAAGGGTTTTCCTAATTTCCAGTTTTGGTTTTCATAATTTCTAGTTTTGCACAGTAATGCTTTTTGTTATTTTCATATGTTTATTTCTGTGCATAAATAAATTCTGTAAAAATTTATATATGCTCTCTGTGATGTGTAGTATTTAATAAAAATATAATATGTTCATGTTTAGTACATTTTTAATCCTATAAAAATACTCAAAGTAATTAAGAAATGGCTTTTCCATGAATTTTCATACTCTGTGTGTTGCTCCAAAAATTCTAGGAATTTTTGTGTAACCTTTATACACTTATATATTGGTGTACAAAAAGTTTGGGAATTTTTGGATGAACTGTTATACATGGCTATTTGTATAATTAATTATAAAATGATTAGAAACCCTAATGAATTTAGGTTTTGGGTGATTTTGTATTGATTGATGCAAATGGTCATTTGTCCAGTGACAACCACAGTATGGACATGCTTGATGTATTGTTGCTTGCTCAGTGATTTTGGACATAATTATTAACTTAGGTAATTAAGTAATAAGAAATGGATTAATTTGTTTCATGCTTTAGTTTAACTCTTCTTTCATGAAGGAAAGTTGTACTCAAGGTTGTATTGTTTTGTTCATCTCTTAAGTAATGTCCGTGTGTTGCAAAGCATCATGTCTATCATTTCAAGCATCATCTAAGCATGATATATTATCGTGTAGATTGTTCGTGGTTGGGTTGGATACCTCTAGTGAAGAGGTTTTCTCTCTTGTTGAATCTGAGCCCGAGTTTGTGTATCCCTCCAACCAAG
This sequence comes from Microstegium vimineum, assembly GCA_022036555.1. Classification (NCBI taxonomy): domain Eukaryota; kingdom Viridiplantae; phylum Streptophyta; class Magnoliopsida; order Poales; family Poaceae; genus Microstegium; species Microstegium vimineum. Next base: position 37,726,298 of record CM039125.1, on the reverse strand, counting down.
GCAAGCCCCGGTGCATTCGAACCCTACCTTGTATTTAAAAATATTTTATTTAAATACACTTATGGTTTATATTATTGCATTGTCTTACTTTATTAAATTCATATTTGATGCATAGCCTTATCCTTGTGATAATTGAACCTTATACCTTGACACTTGTTTAAAGATGCAAAACTTTTGCCAAAACGAATGCTTAGTATGCTTAGAGTTTTCTAGTAAGTGATTCCCGGTCACTTACACATAGCATATTGCTTCGGCAAATGGTTATGCTCTTTTGAGAAAGGAATTTTGTTGGAAGTAATAATTCGTGACCGGACGGACACACGGTGTTTGGGATCCATCAGCTGTGTCTGGTGAGCGGGTTCTTTCCTCCTGTGTCATTAGGGTCTTGACGTTGTAACAAGTCCAAGGGTTGTGACTTTGGAGTACTTATCATATATCTTTGGGGAAGCCGGACTCGGGCTAATCCAGTCTAAAGGACGGTTAACCCGCATTGGGAGTGGAGAGATGGCGAGAGTAGTGTGTACCCTCCAAGTTTGAGGAATTGGATGGAGGCGTACTGTGCTCTCGGGTGGCGGGCCCCCTTCTCAGATGGAGAATCCAGGGAAAGGTGGTCATATGCGTGCTTTAGGGTTGTATATGTCGTGTGATAGGGAAGCCCCAGCTCGGATAAATCGGTTCGAATCGTCGTGTTCCTCGGATATGGAAACATAACCATGTCTTTTACTTTGTAGTTAATGAAACTTAAATTGGATACTTGTTGGTTTCCTTTCATGGATGGTTATTACCTTGTTATCAATCATAAATTTAGATTGGTACTTACGTAATCTTTTGAACGAATTAAATGAATTTCAGTTCTTTTTATAAATGCTCATTCATGCAAAATACTTGATTCTTGCAAACCACCCCTTGAATCCTATGACTTGCATATCTTTTGTCCACCAAATATTTTCTTTTGTCGGATAAGTCTTGTTGAGTACCCAGTACTCAGGGTTTGTTAACCCATGTTGCAGATGAGGGTCCCAATCCGGTCTGTGTGGCTTCGTGCTGCATGACCGTTGTTTCAGTTGAGGATGAAGAAGATTAGTTGTCGTTGCTTGAATCTTGGGCAAGAGTACCTCGGTTGTTTGTTTATACTCTATCAACAGTTTGATGCTTTATTATCGTATGACACTTAAGTTATGTTTCAAAACTTATGGTTTGTAATATGACTTCAAATTTCCGCTACTTTAATGTAATATAAATTATCGCATTACTTCTGCAGTGTTTGTAATGAGGAGATCATGTTCGAAAAGAGGTGAATGACTCGCTGTAAAGTAGTGACACATGGCGGACTAATTAAGGATTGGATCATTTGTTTGGGATGAAGTCGGATGGACTATTAATCCTGACAAGTGGGCCCTTTCTTCAAAGGTTCTATCACAGCATCACCAGGGTTAGTCGGCGGGGCTGGTCCCATCCATCTGGGAGCCTGAAACGGTTGGGGATGGAAGGCCCTCACCCCCAAGACAAACCCTTCTTCATCTTGTAGTTCAGGCACATTCTGATTCTTCAGGACATAACAGGGAACTGTCCATGATCTGGCCTTCTGGGGTAGGCCAGCGTTGATCTTGATTGAATCAGGAATCTTGGCATCGTCGTTGAGATACACCTTGACCACAACCCGAGCAAGGTTTTCAGTCTCATGCCACTACACCATGGTACCGAAACCTGAAACTGCCTTGGCCACACTAGCAGAGTTTTTTGAGATCCTCAGGGAATCCAACCAACATCACCCATGCTTCACGATCAAGATCGAAGGAGCGTGCATTCTCAGCCTCATCATGCTTGATCAAGATCATAGAATAATTGCCAAAACTGAAGACTGGACCCAAAAAGCGCTCTCTTTCTAATGCAGAGTTGAACCTAACGAATGCATCTCCAAGAGGACACGGGTGGATCTCAGTGACGCAAACCTGATGTGCCTCAAGGAAATAGGCACGAAGAGCAGAGGCAAGTTCCTCGAAGTCCGCCTTGTGCACTGGCGGGGTGAGCTTCACAATCGCTGGGTCTTCATTGTAGAGCGTGTAGCATCCCATCACGAACACCTCAAAACGGAGAGGTGGGCGGAGAGTCGGTTCGGCGATGGAGAAGCCCGCCGGAACCAGTGAGCTAGGATCAACCGCCCAGTTCGTCATTGGAGGGGAGTCTTTAGCAGGGTGGAGATGCACTGTTGGTGGGTGGTGGTGCGGGACGGAGGAGGCGAGGATAGGCAGTCTGTCTGCTGAAATAGGGAGACGCGACCCTCCACATTCAATACGGGCAACCGGCCTGTAACGCCGTGAATTTTGCCTTCTGGAAAAGCAACTGGAAGCAGAATGTCCATAATTGTAGTAGAAATTGCACCTTGTCTCATGGGGGCAAAATTTCCTTAAAAGACCACGGGCCAAGCATCTAGAGCAGTTGGGCCGTTCTCAGTATGGGCCAGAGACAGGCCTAGGAGAGAGCCTTGAATCATCATTAAGGCGCACTGAATTGACGACCTTTTCCTTAATAACCCAGCGAAGAACACGCTTCTTGCGCATCTGGGTACGAACAGGGTGACTAGGACCTGGATGACGACCAACTTTAGAAGCCAAAGGCTCCCGAGCAGGTTTCAGAAAGTTGGAGAAATAATCATTCGGATAAGTGAGACGCAAGAAGATGGATTTTTTAGCAACAGACTTGTTCTTGACAGCCTCAGCATAAGACTTTTGCTTAAGATTCTTAGTCTTGAAACCAACAGTTGTCCAGGAAGAGGATTCTTCAGAACACCAACGATCAAACTCCCTTTGCCAATTGGCACCCCCATTGCACCAAAGGGAGAAAAAAACCACAAAAGTTTTGTAGGAAAAAATACGCATCTTGTGGATCATAAGGCCCACATTTTTCCAAGAGACCCAAAAACTAAACATCCAACCAGAGAGATGACTAACCTTGAACTGATCAGCAGAGCCTCCAAGACAAGATTGAAGGACAAGACCAACTGAATCCTCATTTAGCCGAAGAGCAAAACGACCAAAGCTCGCGACCAGACGGAAGCACTTAGGGGACAGGGGGGATGAAGGACTCACCAACGATCCAAAACGTTGGAGCACCAGCTTTTCGAACTCCACCCCCAGATCAAAGCAGAGCTCCGAGAGGCCAGCCATGGAGGGAGATCAAAGATGGGCGCCATTGCTGAGGGGGGGAGAGGGAGCCGAGTGGGGAGAGCCGGAGCGACATTCTTTTAGGTGGCTATGTACTTTGGTCTTTTCGGGGGCCGATAGTACCACAGCTTCACATAAATAATTAATTAACGCCTCGTCATTTAATGAACCCATCGAAATAAGGACAGATGAAGGAGTTGCCAGTGGTCGCTCGACCTCCTCGACCCGTGGGCGCCCATGGGGGCGCGCGGCCCCGTCCGCGACAGCTACGGCGAGCTCTTCGCCGGGAGCTCATCGGGCGCCCGCCGTTCGAGGCGGATGACCAGTCGGCGCTCGTGTACCTGCTTGTCACGCAGCGGGGCAGATGGGGGGGGGGACAAGACGTTCATCGAGAGCATCTACGAGCTCAACGGCTTCTGGGAAGGGATAATGGATAGGTACGAGGAGCTGCGGTGGAAGGGGCGCCCCGCCGGAGGCCTCGGCAATGACCGGTGGTCGTTCGTCTCGCACTTCATCGGGTAGAGAGAGATGTATTTCAAATAACAAAACACAGGTGAAATATTATTAATAAATGAATATTGGTTGATTTGCGGAGGTAAAAAAATAAATCCCGCACACTTTTAAAACCGAACAACCAATATCTCCTATCTCCTACAACTGAAAAGAACAAAACTAAGACTATGTGATGTTCGCGACTATGTTAATATCATGAACTTAATTTGTTTTTTAGTTTTGTCATTTTAACGTATATATTTAATTTTTACAATAATGTTATATTATGGTGCGCGGTGGTGGGCCTACGAACAAGGATGCAAATTTGCCTACCCTCTTGCCTCTCACGCAAAATGGCTCTCGTGTTTGGGTACCTCGGTGCCCGGCGGCATCGGTCCATTCGGTCTGCTGGTGATGACCTCCGGAGACCTGCGGGAGCACACCGCGTCTTCCGGGTATACAGGGGGCGACACGATGCTAGACACATACTTCTCATGTGCACCGACCTAACGAGGTCGTCCACGAGGACAGGCGTGTACAAGCCGACGTACGGAGGATTCGTGGACGTCGACGCTGAGAACCACATGGTTTTACAATAATGTTACATTATGGTGCGATATATGTGTTCTTAGTATAAAAGTTTTGTTATCCCGTAGCAACGCACGGGCACGATGCTAGTCTATACCTATTAATAAAGAGGCAAAATTTTCAGCCTTTTTTTGTCTGGTAAAATTTTGGTCTGTCTTTTCCATCTCAAGATGTCAACGGGGAATTCCCCGTCGGAGGTTATTTACACCCTCATCCCCGACCCCGTGAGGGCAAATTCCCACCCATCCCCGTCCCCGTGAAGGCTGACGGAGAGCACTTCTGCTCCATCCCCATCCCCGCTCGGGGATTAATCCCCACGGGGATCCCCATGGTTCATCACCGGGATCGAGCTTAGAGGAGGGGAGCGCGAAGACATGGTGGGCGACTGTGAACCTGTGCGGATCTCCAGCGAGGCGTCAGCTCGCGTCGGCGTCGCCGCTCGCGCGGTCGTGCTCACGCGGGGGGTGGGGCTCGGTATGGGGCCAGCGGATCTGAGGTGTCGTCACCGCCGATTCCCACTCCGGCGTCCCAGACTCCCAGGCGTCCGGTCTCCGGTGCCGCGAGGGCGAGGCGAGGCCGCGAGGGGCGAGGGAGAGGCCCCGAGCCGCGGGGGGCGAGGCGAGGCCGTGAGCCGCGAGGGGCGACGGGCAAAGGGCGACGGGCGAGGGGCGGTGCCGCGAGGAGCGAGGGCGAGGCCGCAAGTCGCGAGGGGCGAGGCGAGGCCGCGAGTCCGCAAGAGCGAGACGAGTGCAAGTGGCGGCTTCGGTTGCATGGTGATTCTGCGGGTCCATGCGTGACTGCGTGTTAGGTTTGGGGTGGGGGACAAACTGGATTGGACTGTGGAATTTTAGCGGTCCTTCTTTCACGGACCTTGCTTCACGGGGCGGGGATGCGGGGATCGGGATCGGGGGTATAGGCAACCATCCTCATCCCCGCCATCCCCGACGGGGACAAGAATCCTATCATTTTAATCCCCGTGAGGATCAAATCTCTACCATCCCCGTCCCCTAATGGAAGAAATCCCCGCGAAGAATTGGGGATCGGGGGCGTTGACATCTTGATTTCCATCTATATTGACTTCGAAGTCTACGTGTCTAATGTTGAAATATATGACAATTTCCAGATTAATACCAGAATATAAATCATGACAGATTGAGGAACTAGAATAAGCATGTATTGCATACTAACATGATTAAACCACATATCACATAGCATGTTCAAGTTAACTAGCATAAACATGGCTTGTATACTAGATAGATTGGACAATATGAATGATAAGATTAGATCACGAGGTTTATACCTACTAGTTGTAGAAGTAGTAGATTGCGGTGAAGACGGCGAAGATGCAGGTGTCGATGGAGCAACGTTCAGGTTGTTAAAGATGATGTTGATGTCGTCGATGTCGATCAGCGACGGCGGTAGACTTCGGTTTAGCTTACGACGAATACGCCGGGACGTAGCACCGCCTGACTTGGACGGAAGACGACCCGTCGTGAAGATTGGGAGCAGTCGCGCGAAGAGCGCTTCCCAAAAACCTTATTCGCCTTCTCCCGCTGCAGGATCGCGAAGACAAGGGTTCCGGAGACCTGCTCGCCCGGTCGCCGGTGCACGCCGATGATCGGACTGGAGTAGCTATGGTGGCGCAACAGCGAGAAGAGGTAGAAACTCTAGCTCTTAATTTTATATTTTATTAGCGTGACCGATAGTCTAGTTATCTAGTTATTGGCGCGACTTAATGTGTTTTTCTATGATGTATGTATAATGTCCAATAATATACATTCTTGTTTTAGGACCAGCTCTAATTAATTACTTCATTTATTTTATTTTTATATTTCATGATATATGTTGTGTTCTCGTATTATACATATAATGTTTTGTGCTACATTCTGTGATGTTTGTGTAGTATCAACGTGATGTTCTACGATGTATTTGTGATGTTCGGTTGTATACATTGTTGTTGTAGGATATTTTATGTGATGTTTGGTAGTATTTTTTTAATTAATTATTTCATTATTTTTATTTTTTATTTTTACATTTCATGATACATATGTTGTTTACGTAGCATATAGTATGCATATGATATTCTAGGTTATATATTTTAGAAATCAAGTAATATCTATGTGAAATATTTTTTTAACGTAATTGGATTTGATAGGTTTAATAATGGAAGTATTTTTATATTTACCATAAGTCCCTTGTTTGATGTAGTGGTAAGAAACTGTCATCCAAGCGCTCTTGTGTTTGAATCCTTTTATCCACTATTTTTTTGTGAATGGATGTTTTTTATTTTTTGGGCCTGCGTGCTACTTGGACGTGAAGCGTATCTACCTAGGCCGCTCATAAGCTAAGCATGGACGTGACGCTCATAAGCTAAGCATTTTTTGTGAATGAATGTTGTTTATTTTGTGTGCCTGCGTGCCACTTGGACGTGAAGCATATCTGCTTGGGCCGCTCAGAAGCTAAGCATGACTCATGGGCCACATCCAAACGCACGGAGCCAGAGGATTATTACTGACTGACTGACAGCTACCCGGTGGTCAAGCGTACGCGTGCAAAATGGGGATGTCGATAGTGACATGCTTTCCCAACAACTCTAGCCTAATCTTGCATTGCATGACTCGCTTCCAACTGCCATCCTCAATTCTTTGATGCATTTCTGAGTGGCATTCCAGACTGCACAACTGTAGAAGGACATATTTACACGCACATAAACGTCTAATTCTTGTATTTAATGGGGCAAAGGTGTAAATAAATATATTTTTAGATTTGTCTTGAGTCAAGCTTTTAGAAAAATTCTAGAAAAAAATATTAAAATTTATCATAGAGTATATTTTCACATGGTACTCATTTTATGTTATATATGTTTTTCTAGAAAGTTAGTCAAATTATAAAAGTTTTACTGACACAAAATTTATAAATTGATTTATTCATGGAGTAGTAGTTTCTTGGACATCCGTTCAACGGACGGCAATCCAGGACTATGATGTGTTTGATTATATATGGGCTTGGCTAGACTGGCTTAAGATCCTATTTGGATTTCCTCTTCTAAATTTTAGTCACCTAAATTAGGACTAAATTTTAGTTACTGGATCTTTGGCTTGGGTGACTAAAAGATACTAAAAGGTAAGTTTTAGTCCTTTTAGCAAATTAAACAGCAATAAGTTAAGATCAAATTTACACTGACCAAAGTAACACGTGTATGTCATGCTATATATCTTCTTTATCTATAATTGTACCTATATATATACTTAATAATAATAAAGAGGTAAAATTTCTCCGCATTCTTTTTAGTACGGCCTTATCATATTTTTATATATAGAGATTGGACACGAGTATGGTTAAGAATTATATTCTAATCAAATAAAATACTTCCGAGTAAAATGAATAGGGATTTTAATCCTAATCTAAATCAAAATAGCAAAAGCAAGAGCAAGAGCAGAGATTTATTTCTAATTCTATATATGTATTATGTGCTAATACAAGTTTGAATACCTCTTATCTAGCATGATACGGAGTTCGATTTCAAAACCTATCGGGTGACATATATAATCTAGACTCGAAAACAACCATTTTTTCATATGATTCTTATTCTGACAAGGCTCGTGATGAAACTAAGTAAGATGAATAGTGATTGTAATTCTAATCCCAATCCAAATAGGAAAGACAATTCTAATCTAAATCCAAATAGGAAAGACAATTAGCTTGGAAAATAGCAATACGATGAGTTGATGATGAAAAATTTAAGTTGAAATAGATATAGAAAACATAAAATATAACTAAATATGCAATACTCTTGTGCGTTTTTAATTAGTGTTTAGTTTTTTCTTCCGTAGCAACACACAGGCATATTTGCTAGTATATTAAAAAGTAGAAAAAAAAGTGCATCGTTTTTATTTGTTCGCGTACGGAAGCACGCTCGTGAGTCGTGACTTATGAGCCTAAGGAAGAAAAATATTGCAGAAAATATATTAAAAAGTAGAAAAATAATAGTATGTGAATGAGAGGTCGAACACAAGACCAAATTATTAAAGATACCACTACAGTATGTGAATGATTCATTTTAATTGTGAAGTATTTATAGTATTATAAACCATATTATATCATTTAAGTCTAAGAAAAAACATTAATTCTACCCTCACAAAAAATAACATATAAAAACATAAAAAAATCACGTGGACATTATAGAACATAAAAAAATCACGTGACTATATAGAACATCATATATACCATAAGAACATCAAATATTTACTACATGAATATTACATACATATTATGTGAACAACATAAAAAGTTCTAGAACATCACATATATAAATAAAGCATAGAATATATATATATATATATATATATATATATATATATATATATGGCAACGTCTCAGGTGCAAACTACAACCTTCGTGACAACCCGTGCAAATCATGACAAAAAATTCGTCTAAATTCATCAAAAAAATCATATATGTGGATGATATGATGATACACAACTTTGTAAAATATCTTGTCCAATCTCGACTTAATTTGTGAGATATAAAAATAAGAATTTTCAAGCCAGAAAGGTGTTCAGATGATTTGTTAAAATTTTGTTATTTTTATATCTAACAAACGAAGTCGAGTTTGGACAAGATATTTTATAAGGTTATCTATCATCGTATCATCTACATGTGTGATTTTTTTTTATGAATTTAGATAACTTTTTTGTCATAGTTTACACAGGTATTCTTAGTTGTGTCTCATGATCAAGGCCACACCACTTGAACCCCCCTCTCGTGTTAACAAGGAATCTTGGAACCGACCGAACATTATTATAAATAAAGCTAACAAAATAAAGCAAGACATGGCATCAGCCTGTTCGTTTGACATGATTATGCACTGTTATGGCAGAATTATGTATTGTTAGCTGATTTCTTGTGAGAGAAAAATACTGTTCTAGCTGGATTTAAGCCGGCTGAAAAGTCAAGTCTCGGCCGGATGTGACGCGAGGATGACGATGTTCGCCAAACATTACTAGAGAGAAAGAAATCAAATTGGGCATCTTCTCCTAATAAGGTGAGAGGTTGAGATCAGGCTGTCTGTACTGAATGAACCTCTCTAGCTAACCCTGCGTGTAACTCACGCCGTAAGCAAAGCAACCTTCCAACTGAAGTAACTGAACAAGCTGAACAGGTGCCTGCCAAGGGTTGCTGCGAAACGACGCTGTTATCTTCTTTAAATATAGAGCATCTGCCCCTCCTCCTCCACGCTCTCTCTACCTCGGTCTCCACGGTCCACACCGCTCTGACTAGCTGGTATCTGGCCTCGGCAGAAGGAGTTTGCGCAAGCATGCAGCACCCCAGCACCGTCACCACGACTGAGATGTGGCAGTGGCAGTGTAGCACGTGCCGAGCTGATTGGAAGATGCTGCGCCAGGTGACCACCACCTGCTGCTCACACGGACACGGCGGCCGCTGCTGCTGTCAGGATCAGGGTACTCCGCCTCTGCCGTCTCCGTCGGCAGGAAACCCTGCTCCTCACTGCCACCACCATCACCATCGCCAGGAGGAGGTCAGCATCCTAGTATCCACTACTACACCAGTTCTTCTACCGTACTGGAGTAGTAGCTTCCACTTCCATTCCATCACCAACAAGTGTACTAGTAGTAGCTTACCGTACACTTCTATGCTATGCTGCAGGGTATCAGTAGCCGGGCACTGCCGGCGGGTGCCGAGGGCTCCAACACTGACGCTGGGCGTCACGCCATCACTGTTCTGAATCCTGCCCCTCCCGTGGTCGCGGCGGAGGTCATCTGCTGGGTCCCGGACCCTTACTTGATGGTGCAGCAGCTCCGGGAGTTCGAGTCCCAGAACGACGAGCTCGTGGCGCTCAGGGTGCAGCTGCAGGAGTACGCGGAGGAGATCGACAAGAGCACCAGGGACATCAACACCGCCGGGATGATGAACATGAACTGGCTCCTCGCTCTCCCGCCCAACGTCAGGGACGTCGTCATCTTGGCCAGGGACGTCATCGAGTCTTTCATTGCCATCTCCACTAGCCCACCACCAGCGAAATAAGCATGCAGCTCTAGTCATATATATATATATATATATATGGACATTGTGTATTCGGTTCTTCGTGCTTGTCGATCGTTGCTTATTCTGGCCTGGCCTCCTGGTTGGTTTAGGTAGATGTGCAGGTAGTCGAGGATACTATTGCAGTTTGCTGCTGAATTCAGTGAGTTCTTGAGGGAATGAATTCAGTGAGTTGAGAATCCAATCTACTACGACCATCTGTTTCCGTTCCAAAAATGGTTTTATTTTTAAGTCGAACTTATGTAAAGATATATTAATATTTTACTATATTGCCAAACAGGTGCACTGTCAAGACAAAGTTTTATGGTAGATTTAATTAGGCCCCTTTACAAGGTAGGAAACTTTTCTGTTTAGGTGTTTTTCATGCGAAAATGAAGCCATTCTTGTGAAATTCATGAGTAAAATTCCATCATTCTAAAGAGTCCCTAAAATTATTTGATGTTGTATTGTTAGTGTTTTTTTATATATAATCTTACTCGAAGTTAGCGAAACATGACTTCGTATATGTTAGGAAGGACCAAACATGGCCGTTTCCTACTAATCGATCAAAGCTTTAATGTTTTTAGTGTTGGCACTAAAATAGTACAAGTCTCCCCCTTCGAAAATAATATAAGTCTAGCTTTTTGATAAAGTCAATTGATCTTAATTTGACGAATACATTTATAAAAATAATATTAATATTTATATCTTTAAATAAGTTTATTATAAAAATATGTTCTTTATTTAACTAGTAATTTTTATTACACATTATAAATAATAATACTTTTTATTATACATTTGCTTATCGAAGCGAGATTTACATTCTTTTAGGCAACCCATGTGGATAGAGCCAAAGATAGGGAACCTAACCGAATCTATAGCATGTGAACTAAACACTACTCCCTCCATACTAAGGGGGTGTTTGGATCCCTTTGGCAAATTAGCAAAAGAGCAAAAGAATTACTACTTTTTGACAAATTGATCCAAACATGCAAGGCAAAAAATAGCAAAAGAGTAAAAATTTGTCATTTGTCATTTGCCACTTTGGAGTGGCAAATAAAGGCAAATAGAAAATCCTTCCACCCATACCCCTCTCTCTTATGCATGACATGTGAATGAGTGTAATTATTAGAGGTACAATTGTCTTTGTATGTGTCATTTATCATTTACCAAGGGATCGAAACACCCTCAAGTGACAAAAGATTTGCCAAATTCATTTGTCATTTGTCATTTCCCAAAGGATCCAAACACCCCCTAAATAACTACACATTTTGTTTTTTTGTGAGATTTAATTTTTTATATCATAATATGTATATATCAAAATATATTTCACTATTAACTTAATGATATTTATGTATCATAAATACTAGAATATGTTTGTATATGCTTGATCGAATCGAAGTTAAAAAAAAAGTTTCTCACCAAACATTTCGGCTAATTGCCTATTGAAAATTCTAACAATCAGAACTAGAATAACATGGGGATTTTAACAGCAAAACCATTCATAATTCAACAATCAGTTTAACAGCAAATTATGATATCACAGGACTAACTCCGAACAAGAAATTGCAGTAGGAATCTAATCTAAATGATGCAGCAAGAGCACGACAGAAGTGTGCGCATTTAACAGAATACCAACATACAGAAAACAAGCTTAGCCGGGTTGGGTTTGATGATGAGTTCACTATCTTAGTCGACATTCATCGCACCACCAGAGTGGTAGTTGTCAAGGTCCTTGTCCAATTGTTCGGCTGATTTATCTGCATTACCCTTGCGCACATAGCCACGTCCACGGCCCTGAATAAAGCTACTACGGCCACGGCCGCGTCCACGGCCACGCACTTGCCCTCGCCCTCTTTGAGCAAAACCACCACGCCCTTGTCCTCCTCTTTGAACAAAAACTCCACGCTTCCACCTGGACATAGCACAACGATTACAAAAAGGTAATGCAGGTACTGGGAAATAGAAAAGCATATGTAGTTTGTATTTTGCACTCAACTATGAATATATGTTCAAAGTTTGTTTGCAAGTTATAGGAGGAAAGTTATTTCTATTTGTATATGTGATTAGCCTAGAAAATATCTAGCCATGAGAACCTACCCAGGAAGCGAACTAGATGGGCCAGATGCACCTAGTCCGAACCCACTTCCACCAGGCCTGAAAAGAAACAAATGTCAAGAATAAAATGAAGAAAGTTGCTACATGACTGAAGAATCCAACAGTGAAGGCAATGCCAAAGAAGAGTCATACATCATAACAACTTCTCTCTGCCCTCTTCCGCTTGCACCAGGAACAACACTAATTCGGGGTGCGGCAGCAGCTGATAGAGCCAAATCTGCTCCTATTACTTCAATCTTCATTGCCTTCCCATCAAGGCGTACATTATTATATCTCTTCAGTGCTGCAAGAGCTTCATTTCTCCTGGTGAATATCACCTCAGCCGAACCCTGTTGGACAATATCCATGAATAAACAAGATAGTAAATCTAGTACAGATAGCACGTTTCTGTTCTGTTAAGCAATAGCAATCACAACGACAATATAGTATAATTATCGTTTGACAATCTAAAGTTTACAACCTCCAATCTGAAATATGGCATTTAGGTTTTCCAGATTTCAAATCATAGTCACAGGGATAAGGGCCGATTGGTTGAAGCCACATTCCATGACCATGGGACATTGTCCCCATTCAAGGATCAGGATCGAACAGGGTCGTTGTCCCATTGAGTCAAGAATATATCACAAGACAAATATGATCTGTATTGACGAACATGTGAGAGAAGAGAAGGGGGAGAGGAAGAGGTTGCTGTGGCCAAGATGCTGGAGGCAGAGGGCTATTCTCCACGAGCAGCAGATATGATCACCAGTGTGGGATATGTTTCAGCAGACAACAAATTAGCAGGTCTCCAACAAAACAGATAGCACCAAAGGGAAGAGAAGGCCAGGGCAATTGCATTTGCTAGTCATGGTGTTTGAATCTGATTGGAGGTGACCAATTTGTGACTGCAGTGCTAGTTTATTGAGAGAAGAAAGAGAAGATGAGGCCACAGGGGGCAAGGCGGCTGTGTGTTGGCAAGAGACTATATGAGGCTTAAGGTTATGATGGCAGGCTGTATGGGCCAGCACATAGCGGTACATTTGAATATTTCTTTCTCTTTCCTCAAGTTTATTGGCATGCAACATTCCATCCATCAATCAAGACTAGTTGGTGTCATTCGGTCTTCAACCCTCGTTTTTTAGACAGCCATGACCCAATTCTCTCAACCCCTGACTTGAGATTTTTAGCGACTGTGTGTCAAACTTTTTTAGTTTTGGCCAACAATAGATCATATAGGTTAATGTGAGGTTTATGTTACTATATTCATCATGGATAACACACTCACAATATAGAACTTTCTATTTGAAATAAAAGATATCACTAGTCTAAGTCCCGTATTGTAGACAGTGTCAATATCCTGATGCAGTTAAATTTGGGGTTAGAGGTTGAATTAAATAAACTGAGAATTACTGCTGTCCTTACTAACATTAAAAATGCATGTTTCAATTTGATATTCTTTCAAAAGACATTAACTTTCTTCATTTTACTTTATCCATAGGTGGATGGAGGCAGAGAGGGATGCATGTCCTCACTACTTGCAATATGCCAGAAAACAGAAGGTGGCATCATAAAGTAAACAAATAAAAACAGCTGAAATTTAAAAGAAAAAACACTTGCAGGAACTCTGGACAAACAAAGGAAACAATGAAGTATTTTAGATGACTAGTATGGTGCACCAGACTAAATTTAAGCAGGTTATAAATACCACATATCCATCCCATCAAACTTCATTACAATCAATCAAACTAATATCCAAACCCTAAAAGTGCAAGTAACATTACAGTACACATATTAAGGCAAAGGGGCTTGTGTTTGCAATACAATATGAACCAAGCATGAATATTTAAAATTTAAAACTGAAGATAATAATTTGTCAAAATTCTCATCTGTGTTTCCTATTTTCTCCACTTTAGTCTGTTAATATACAGCATCTTGCTTATTTTCTCCGTTTTCCTATGTCAATATGCCAATAGTACAATATCAAAGATAGGTCTAGGCGCTAGTCAGAGGCTGACTGCCTGCCTTGTGCCTAGTATTTTTTTTGAAACATGGATCAAAATTATGATAAAACTACATAATTAAATTTGAATATAGAATTAAAGGTTCAAAGTGTCAGTTTCAAGAGCTGCATATTCAAAAATTGTATCATAGAACTGTTTGGTGTGTACAGTATGGCAAAACTAAAAATTCCACCACCCAGCAAAAATCTGTATTTATGTGATACAATTTTTTCTTGTATAACGCAGGAGAGTCGCGTGTCATTTCAATGAGAGAAAAAAAATACAGAGAAAGGCCAGCCGGTCTACTCCCAAAATACCATATGGATTATACACCCCCACAAACATAAAAACATGACCAATACCAGCAATCATATAACAGTTCCATTGTCTAGGATATGTGACCTCAGGCGTATTTATATTATACATTGCACACTCAAGTCTAGTTTTGTGCTACTATTTCATAAATATGTAGTTTTGTGATCCGATATGTTAAATGCAGTTTTGTGATACAACTTCTTAATTCTGTAATTCTGCTAACTTTACACACCTCTAAATTTAATTACAAAACACTCAATTGTGTTATAGAAAAAAACAACCAAGGTTTAGTGAGACTCACAGTTGGGTGTCTATAACTGTCGTAATGAACAGCACAGTGCTTCAAATGACCCATTTCTGAAAAAAGCTCCTGAGGCAATATTGTGGATAGACAAAGATCAGCTTCAGGAATGCCGAATATGAATGGGACTGTCAGATGTTGTATTACAAAGATGAACATCCAGCTACCTGTATATCTTCCCTTGTCACTCCATAGTGCAAGTTTGAAATGTACAGCTTTGTACCAGATTCTATCCCAGAAAGCCCAGCTGCTACCATGCTATCCTCAAAGAGATCATGTCTCCACACAAAATTCTTTGCTTTATTGAATGACTGTGATATTCCATATCGTGCATGTCCATGTTGTGATGAGCAAGTATTAGCATATAAAATCACAAAACTCAACAATCCATGGTACTTGATGAAGCAACTAGCATCAGCAAAATCATAAAACACTATACCATTGCACACAATGGTGCTATTTCTGTATACATCAAAGGCCTTATCCACAGATTATAAGTGGCCCATCAGCATGCTGACAACGAGTAGAGACAATGTTTTCAGTTTGAACTTTGAAGCATTAGCCAGCACAAACCAACATATGCCTCACCACCCAACATACTCGGCAGAAAAGGGACAGGTCTCTGGTAATTCGAAATTGAGAAAGCCATTGGATCCTCTTTGAAGTTCCACAGTTAAATGGTCACAGATATGGTCTGAATAGAACGGTTGGGCTGTCCCATTTTAATAAGTTTAATAGCCACTTCTTGTCAGGTACTACTACAATTTGGATTCTTGAAGGTAACAGAAAAACAGTTATAGTTTTGTGCTTGCCTTGGCAATAGCAAATGATGAGGACCGAGTATTAACACCAAGTGGCCTTTGCGAAGGCACCCCTAGTCCCCTTCCACGGAAGGTTCCAGTACCACGCCCACGCCATGAACCACGAGCCAATCTTTGGCCATCACCTCTGCCTCGGCCTCCTTGTCCCCTGCCTCTTCCCCTTCCCCTCCCATTTCTGCTCTTAATCAAATCATCCAGTGGAACATCCAGAGATGTTGCCATTCAAGACAAAATCTGAGGCTAAAAACTTAGGAACAAAGCCCTGCACAACAGAAAACAATTTCAGTATCTTGACTGTTCAGATGAACACAGTATACAAAGCAAGCACACATGCACAGAACAAAGATAATCTCAACCTTAAGCTTTACTTCCATTTTTCACTTATTTGGTATGGTCAAGAGCTAAATATTATATCAAAAATTTGCAGCTAACCATTTTGCAGTTTAAATAAAGGCCCAACCTTGGACCTTATATGATCAGGATACATCGTTAGTTGTTTCCTTATTCTTCCGCAATTATCATGTCTTTCTGATAAACATGTCTCTAACTTTCCGCACATAAAAAATTTAATGAGATGATCATAAGCTCCCAATTACAGTTTATAAAGTACAACATCACTTAAAAAAAAGTCAGTAATTTTTTTTTTTAAAAAAAACACAGCATCAGGCACCAGCAAAGCATAGAAACAAAAGGTAAGCCTTATTACAATAACATTTCCATGCCTCTGTGTTACCTATGTTATGTTCTCTTATTATTTGAACACTCCAAACAAAGAATTTGCACAATGCAAAAGCTACCACATTGATATAGGAGCAAAATTATACCCATGTCGTAAACTAAACTCAAATAACACATGTTTTGATCTGTAGCACTAACACATGTTTTCTAATAGTTAGACAGTTTTGGCCTAATCCTAACATCTTTCTTTCTCCTATTGATGAAGTAATATGCAGAGCTCTTGTGCTTATGAGAAAAAAAAAAAAAAGGAGCTAGTCACCGTAGGCAGGGTAGCATGATGAAATGAGATAACTACTAGCCAGCAATTCCAAAAAATCATAACACCTAAGGTTTGAAGCCTTAATATGGAGCACAAGAAACTAGAGCGCACTGCGATTAACACAAATGCAACCAACCTTAAAAAGTCACAGTGATGAGCACCTATTTGATAAGCTCATCAAGCCTGCTTGGCAGATACACTTCTGCAGGTAAAGTGTGAAATGTCTGGCATTCCCTTTGACTGCCGCCATAAATATCGTGGGTTTTTTAATTTTACTATAGAAATCAACTTGAAAATACTAACACATACATGTACTTTGATTTTGAAATGTTTATTTTCCCTGCGCACTTAACAGTAAAACAAGTTTGAATATAACTGAAGTTAGTAAACTTGAAATGAAACAAGTTCCTTGTATCAAATATTGTGCACTCCGACGTACATGATAAAAATAATACACACAACAGCAATTAATAGCTATTGTTGACCTAAAACATGGCTGACTCCAAATCTCCAAGCGCACAGAAAATGATTTGAATTAAGCCATGAACACACATCAATCTGCCAACTAGTTACTGCAAGTGCTCCTTCAATTAGATTTTGAAGGCACCGGTAGTATGGGATACTATATAGTATGTAAGTTAGCAGAGCTAACTACCACCTCAGTTGGCGCACTTCATCAACAATGCAGCGCAGTCCCTAGTCTGAACAGTACCGTGGAGAAATTTATGGATCTACAAGTAGCTACAGAACAATCATTCTGCGATCCTCAAATCAATCAAAGTATTTTTGAAAAAGAAAAAGAAAAGAAAAGAGATCCACGCACCTGCGGCGACGGGCCTGACGGAGTGAGGAGGCAAAGGACTCGCGAGGGCTTTCTGGCGGCGACAGCGCAAAGTGCAATTTCAGCGGTAGGTGAGTCAACCGAACGCAGAGGAGTGCGTGGGTGGTCCGTTCCGCAGCCGGCCGCCGGTAGCGAGACGAGATCGCTATAACCCTAGTCGCAGGAGGGTTTGCGCGCGGGCGGGTGGGGGACGCGGGAGAAACGAAGTGCGGTGTGCTGGATCACCAGGGATCGGCCGACTTCCGGAGGTGTTCTCCGGGAAGCGCCGAGATTGGTTTTGGCCGGCGGTTGCGACGACCGGCGACACGACGAGTCGTTTCCTCGTCGAAATAATTGAGACTTGAGAGAGGTAGGCGGGGATCGGGTTCTTTTCGCTGCGTGGTTTTCCGTTTCCTCCGCCGGGCGGTGGGTCCACTGACGCCTTCTCTTTTTCATAAGGGTCCACTTGTGATTGTAAATCGTAACGAGCGTCCATCGAACCGGCATTTGCCTTTCCAGCCCATCATAGAAGGCCCGGTACGTGAAAGCCCAGTGATGCGCTCGTGCCAAAAAGGCGCCAGTTGTGTGAGCGTCTGAAGTCTCTGGCCTTGGCTTCGAAGGAAACCGTGGGCCCGTGCATAGCTCCTGAGTCCTGACAGCGGCTCTCCACATTAACATAACGAAAGCTCTCCCCGCTTTTGCCGTACTTTGCTTGATGCTTTTTGCTCTCTTGGGCAATCTTGGCAACCGACGTGCATGCCACTATATATGTAGTGTTTGGTTGTTTGTAGAAGAAAAAAGGAGCTAATACTACGTGTTGGAGATGCTGGTACGTTGCGTTTTACGGTTTTAGTAAAAAAACTAGGCTTCTACAATCCTATCGGTGCTCCTCCATCATCGTGTCTTCAACGCCGTTGGCTACGGAGCACGCCGGAGATCTACAGCTAATCACCACGCTGGAGATCCACCATTGGTCATCACGGCTAGAGATCTATCGTCGGCTACCATGCTGGAGATTCGTGTACAGAAGATTTGCCGGTGGACACTACACTCTTTATGAGCACGAGAACGGGCTTGCCCCACCATGGCCCCGTAGAGCAACGGGTAGACATGGCCGGTAACAGGGGAAGGGAGCGAGCACGACAGCCATTGAACTCCTCAGGGATGGCCACGAACAAGGCGAAGGGGAAGCGATGCATGAGCGCGGATGGAGGGGGAGGTAGTCATGGACGCTAGAGAAAGGAAGCGGCTCGTGGGCGCTGGTGGAAGGGGAGGTGGCCATGAGCGCCTCCACCATCAATCTTAGAGAGGAGCACACAACGGAGAGGAAGGTACGGACGCGGCAAAGGGGAAGAAGATGCGGGTAAAGTGTGTAGCTAAACTAGGCAACCAACACAATGGATTTATAAGTCAGACTTAGCTAGGCCAGGAAACTAAACAACAAACCAGCCACATTGTTGAAGTTCAAGGCTTTTGCTGACCTAGCTTAGAATTTAGGGCATGTTTAGTTTCCACCTTCTAAAGTTTAGTCATCTAAATTAATCCTATTTAGTTCATTTTTAGCCAAACAACTGACTAATAAATTGGACAAAGAGTTTTAGCCAACTAATCACCAAATTATGGCTAAAAGGACTAAAACTTACCTTTTAGTATCTTTTAGTCACCCAAGCCAAAGATCCAGTAACTAAAATTTAGTCCTAATTTAGGTGACTAAAATTTAGAAGAGGAAATCCAAATAGGATCTTAAGCCAGTCTAGCCAAGCCCATATATAATCAAACACATCATAGTCCTGGATTGCCGTCCGTTGAACGGATGTCCAAGAAACTACTACTCCATGAATAAATCAATTTATAAATTTTGTGTCAGTAAAACTTTTATAATTTGACTAACTTTCTAGAAAAACATATATAACATAAAATGAGTACCATGTGAAAATATACTCTATGATAAATTTTAATATTTTTTTCTAGAATTTTTCTAAAAGCTTGACTCAAGACAAATCTAAAAATATATTTATTTACACCTTTGCCCCATTAAATACAAGAATTAGACGTTTATGTGCGTGTAAATATGTCCTTCTACAGTTGTGCAGTCTGGAATGCCACTCAGAAATGCATCAAAGAATTGAGGATGGCAGTTGGAAGCGAGTCATGCAATGCAAGATTAGGCTAGAGTTGTTGGGAAAGCATGTCACTATCGACATCCCCATTTTGCACGCGTACGCTTGACCACCGGGTAGCTGTCAGTCAGTCAGTAATAATCCTCTGGCTCCGTGCGTTTGGATGTGGCCCATGAGTCATGCTTAGCTTCTGAGCGGCCCAAGCAGATATGCTTCACGTCCAAGTGGCACGCAGGCACACAAAATAAACAACATTCATTCACAAAAAATGCTTAGCTTATGAGCGTCACGTCCATGCTTAGCTTATGAGCGGCCTAGGTAGATACGCTTCACGTCCAAGTAGCACGCAGGCCCAAAAAATAAAAAACATCCATTCACAAAAAAATAGTGGATAAAAGGATTCAAACACAAGAGCGCTTGGATGACAGTTTCTTACCACTACATCAAACAAGGGACTTATGGTAAATATAAAAATACTTCCATTATTAAACCTATCAAATCCAATTACGTTAAAAAAATATTTCACATAGATATTACTTGATTTCTAAAATATATAACCTAGAATATCATATGCATACTATATGCTACGTAAACAACATATGTATCATGAAATGTAAAAATAAAAAATAAAAATAATGAAATAATTAATTAAAAAAATACTACCAAACATCACATAAAATATCCTACAACAACAATGTATACAACCGAACATCACAAATACATCGTAGAACATCACGTTGATACTACACAAACATCACAGAATGTAGCACAAAACATTATATGTATAATACGAGAACACAACATATATCATGAAATATAAAAATAAAATAAATGAAGTAATTAATTAGAGCTGGTCCTAGAACAAGAATGTATATTATTGGACATTATACATACATCATAGAAAAACACATTAACACTACACGAATATAAAAAATAGCATAGAACACCATATGTATATTATATGAACAACACATATATCATGAAATAAACAAATAGTGAAGTAAGTCAAATAAAACAAAAAAATACAACCGAGCATCACAAAAAATACCCTAGAACATCAATGTATAGTACCGAACACCACAAATACATCGAAGAACATCTTAAAATATAAGCGAACATCTTGAAATATAAGATTTACGCGAACATCAATGTACAGTAGAACATCACATTTTCAACTTGTAGACATTAAAAAAATACATCGAACATTACATGTTATTAGGTGACTATAAATAAAAAAAGTGAAACATAAAATTATAATAGAAGAAAAGAAAGAAAAATAAAAATAATTAATTCTATAAAAAAATAATAAAGAACTAAATAGAAGCAAGAAAAGAAAAAATAAATGAAAAATAAATAAATAAAACAAAACAAGTAAAATAAAAACATATGGAAAACAAAAAAACAATTACTTAGAGTAGGATGGAAAACAAAATTAAATATAAAAAATAATTAAATTGAAACAATAATAGAAAATAACATAAAAGAAAAAGAAAAGGAACTGAACGGAACAAATGAAAACGGAAAAAAGAAGCAACGAAGAGGAAAACATCAAACTCACGGGCTGCGTTCCGTAGCCGTCCATCCTACGCTGGTGGGGCGCCCTCTCTCCTAGTGGGCCGTGGGATCCGGTATTGCGGGATTGGCACCGCTCCGATGAATTGGGCCGCGCTCGAATTGGGCCGCTTGCACCCGTTGTTTCTCCCCTCACTGCCTGGCTGGTCGGCGCGCGACTCGGGTCCGACTGGTCGGCGCCGATCCATTCCGCCTGATCTGGGCGTCCCACGACTTCCGGCGGCCGGGCCGATCCATCCATCCCCCGCCCGCGCGGCCGCGCCTGCCTAGCGCAAGCGCAAGCGCAGGCTCGTCTCGTGACCGTCACCGCGTGTCCGCGTCGGTCCGAAACCGAAAGCCACCGCGAAGGAAAGCGAACAGCCCATCCCATCCCAGGCGGCAGTGCACGCGGCAGGCACTACACTGACAGCGAAGCAGAAGAAGAACAGGGAACGCTCCGTCCCCACCGGCACGGGGCCACCCACTCCAGCTCGCCGGGTAGGCTCGTGGGTTCCGGAAGAAAGGGTAGCCGGAAAAGACGATCAAAACCAAAGTGCAGACCCGCAGGCCGCAGCGCCCAGCAGCCGCCGCTGGAATTTGATACAGCCGAGGAGGCGACCAGCAGACCGCAGAGAAGAGGCCAGGAGACAACGACCTTAGCCGCCACCGCACCAGACCCCGAGGGTCTCGAGGCAAGCAAGTAAGCAAGCAGGCAGGCGAGCGAGCCCGCGCGCGCGGGTCCGGCCATGTCGGTGAGTTGCGGGCTCGAGTGGGTGGTGTGCCTGGGCTGCACGCGCTGGGCGTGGAAGCGGTTCACCTACATCGGCGCCTACGACAGCGAGACGTGGCCGCCGGCGTCCCCCGACGAGTTCGAGCCCGTCCCGCGCCTCTGCCGCGTCGTGCTCGCCAACTACGACGAGGATCTCTCCAACCCCAAGTTCGCGTCGTCGGAGCGCGGGTACTTCGACATCGACCCCAGGGGCATCCTCAAGCGCGCCACCTACAAGGACGTCGGCAACAAGTGCCCGCCGTACCTCGTCTACGTCGACGAGGCGCACAAGGAGATCATCCTCGCCGTGCGCGGCCTCAACCTCGCGCGCAACGCCGACTACAAGGTGTCTACCTGCCTGCCATCGTCCAGCTCTCCAGCGACCGGGCGATTGGACCTTCTATGAGACTATGAGAGCATGCGAGATTTGACGGGTTTGCCAATTGCCGCCCGCATCATCACAAATTCGTGCGTTCCGCAGGTGCTCATGGACAACAAGCTCGGGATGCAGATGTTCGACGGCGGCTACGTGCACCACGGCCTGCTCAAGGCCGCCAAGTTCATCCTGGAGCGGGAGACGGAGACGCTGCGGGACCTGCTGCGCCGTTACGGGAACGACTACAAGCTCATCCTCACCGGCCACTCGCTCGGCTCCGGCATCGCCGCGCTCATGACCGTGCTGGTCGTCAACAACCGCAAGGAGTTCGACAACATACCCAGGAGCCGAGTCAAGTGCTACGCCCTCGCGCCCGCCAGGTGTATGTCGCTCAACCTCGCCGTCAAGTACGCTGACGTCATCAACTCCATC
Organism: Microstegium vimineum; assembly: GCA_022036555.1. NCBI lineage: Eukaryota > Viridiplantae > Streptophyta > Magnoliopsida > Poales > Poaceae > Microstegium > Microstegium vimineum. The sequence goes on along the minus strand of CM039125.1, from coordinate 37,703,413 downwards.
GTGCTCCAGGTACGCACGTTTGACCTTCGTCTATATTAAGGTGGTCGCTCCGTGCTGTATTAGGATGTTGCCAATTGCCATGGACTTCTCCGGAGGTTGATTTGCTGCCTTCCATGAACAATTGCCCTGTTGGGATGGTTTGTGGCCAGGGGAGGGGGAAAGGGGATCGATTTGATCAAATGTGCTTTGCTTGTTGCCTCATTCGGAATGTCTTTGAAAGGTGAATTAGTTTGATTAGACAGAACGGCGGGAATCATTTAGAGCATGTTTGGATCCCTACCTCTAAACTTTAGAGCACTTCATTTCATTTTTTATGTGTAAAGCTCTAATGTGAGGTGGGCTAAAGTTTAGTGCAAACTTTAGATCACTGTTTGGAGCTTTAGCTCTAAAGTTTAGAGGCGAAGAAAGGTTGTTTTCACGTGTCTAAAGAAAGGTTGTTTACAGGAGGGTTAAGTCATGTCTGTCCATCACGAAATGCAATGCTCAATTTCTGAATGAAGAAACTTAGATAGCACACCTGAATATATTATATACACTATTTGTGTGTGCTGCAAGTCTGCAAATACCAATGTTGGTTGATGCTCTGTTGCTATCTTGTCTATTCTGAATAAAATTAACCTTTATGAACTCAGCCATTCATAATCAATTTAATTGTCATCTCTGGTACTAATGAATCTTAGTCTCATATGAAGTCTTTGGCTTACTTTTTGGTGTCTCTTCCAGGATGACTTTTTGCCAAGAACGCCGACACCACTAGAGTACATTTTTGGGTCTATCTTCTGGTAACTAGATCATTTTCTCCAGATTCTTATGTATTTCTGCTCTTGTTTAGGAAAAACAAAACAACTGCATTGTATGATTGAATTTTTCACCAGGCCTTTATGCTTTGGACAGCTTGCCCTGCTTGCTATTCCTCATCTGCTTGAGAGACACATTTAAACAAGACAAGAAAAAATTTAAAGATCCAAGAAGATTGTATGCTCCTGGGCGAATGTATCATATCGTTGAGAGGAAATTTTGCAGGTAATGTATCATATCATTGCAAAGAGTAGCTTCCCCTGCTTTCTAATTGCTCGTTCCTGTTTTTATGTCATAATAAATAATATAAACAACAAACCTACTCTTCTAGTGTAAGGAAGCTCCTGCCTGTTGCTTATAACCCATACTACAGCCTTTTTTCATGATTTATAGCAAGGATTGGTAGTCCTTGTTTTTTTTTCTAGCAGACAGCCTCAAAGCTTCAGTCTGGTTGTGCATGTGAGTATGTATGGAAGCTCCAAGCCTCCAATCATGTATTCTTCTATATTGTTTGAACAGATGAAGGCTACCTTGTTTTCCTCAACTTCAGGACATTTCTGCTTGTCCATTACAAGATGAAATGAATTACAAATATTAAGAATAATTAAGGCAGAGTTCAGGAGCCTAGTACTGATTAGTTGTTTCAGAATTGACGAGTTATCTGGAGTTATCGGATAATATATCTTATTAGGGTCTATTATCATGGAATGTGATCCATGTCAGGACCTAAGGTTTGATGTATGTTCTTACAGCATTATTTGCACAATTGCACAATACAATGCTAGAGATGTTTTATTTTACGAAACTTCTTCATTGTTGTACACAAGAGGTATGTTTTGATATTTTTAATGACTACAATGCTACTCATCTGCAGATGTGGAAGATTCCCACCTGAGGTCAGAACTGCAATTCCAGTGGAAGGACGATTTGAGCATGTCGTGTTATCATGCAGTACTACTTCTGATCATGCCATTGCTTGGATTGAACGGGAATCACAAAAGGCTTTAGAGGTACATACTCATTATACATGTTGCAGATTTATTTTATCAAATTTCCATGTATTTTCCCTTTTTTTCTGAACTGTAGTATCTTGTTGATTACACAGTTATCCAATTGCAAAATCTAGGCCATATTATATTTATGGTTGATATATACTACTTACAAGAAATTGTTAGAAAATGAAAGGGAAGACCCCTGGCCATATATATACTACAAATATCCAATATAAGGAAATAGTATCACGAGATACTAACTCTTAAATAGCGGAGGATCAACAAGAAATTGTGGAACCATGTTTGCATGACTAGTTTAATGGTTTTGCCGTATGGAAAACTGTGCCAAAGCTGTATTTTTCCAAGAATCAGTGAATAGCGTACTTGTTTAGATTTGGCTTTACGTGTTACCCTTTTTGCTTCTGATATTTCTCTTTTGTGTGCATTTTTCTTCCCTAAAATCTGTTGGAATTAGGAAGTACACTTTTGCGTTAAAAAAAAAGGGAAGTACACTTTGTGTCATCAATTTTTTTTGGTAGTAGGTATACTGCATTTTGATGATGCCTACCTTTTACCAATATGAATTAACTTGGAAGATAAAAGGGTGATCTACTTGCGAACAAATGTTTATAAATGTACTCCATTCCAAATATAAGATGTTTTGGCTATTCTACAATTTATATATCCACTATGTCTAAATACATACTTAAAGCAATGTATCTAGAAAAGCCAAATCATCTTATAATTTGGAACTGAGCGAGTACATCTTTGTAGCAGCAAACTCAGCAGAGCTTCTATCTCCTAGAACTTGTGGTTACTTGCAGGTTGCAGCAATGTTATGCTAAGTTTTGCAGTGAATATTTGTTATTGATTACAGATCTATATTTTTTGCAGCTAATGATGGACAGCAAGAAGGAAATGACTCCACCTCCGCAGCAAAAGATGGAGAGATTGCAAAGTTTTGAGGAGGAACACAAGAGTGCTCTCCAGAGAGCAAAGACCCTGGATGTTCCTCATGCTGCAGACTTGTCTGAAGAGGAGATTCAGGAGGATGGTAGCACTGAACCACCCTCTGATACTCATAGCGAGACAACCACAGAAACAAAATCTGCAGGTAGAACGAGTTGGGACGAACTGATGGAGAAGCTTTTCACCAGGGATGAAGATGGGAAACTTGTCGTGAACAAGGATGCCATGGCGAGGGAAATTATTGTCGAGTAACGAGTGCCTAGATTGCTCTGCCCATGGTTTAGTTCATTCTATTAGCCAGCTGTATAAAAGAGTAAAGCTGCAGCTGTGATATATGTCTACTATTTTTTTGGCTAGTGTTGAAAATGTCTTTTTGAGCCGATCATTTTTTTTGGGTATAGAGAAGAGGGATAGGACCATGGTCTATCTAGTGCAGAGGCTTCATCTGTGTGCATTATTGGACGTTTGAAGTCTTGTAAATTTTCTTAATATTGTACATTTTAAATGGCAGTGGATTGTGAATTCATTATTTTGGGCAAAACTAAAATCGCTATATTCTTCTGAATCTGCTTTCAATGTTTTTTTTATCTTTTCATGTGATAAAGGATGTGTGCTCATTCACTTGGATTGTGACCAAATTCTGCAACGCAAGTCTGCAAAAATATATCTTACCGCTTCTCTTTTAGCTTGAACTACTTTATCTTTTTATTTGCAAATAACAGAACTATATGCTCTTGCATGAACAAGAATATTATGAGGCCTTCAACTAATCAAATTTTCTTTTCTTTGTGCACTTTGTCTTTATGTTTATTTTCTAACATGATGCTCATATGGATACTATGTGATCTCTATCATCTGTGTCATTTGTATCCTCAGTGAAAGTGCAATCAAGCCTTAAGTGGGTTTTGGTGACATGACAACGCAATTAGAGAACTAATGAGACTTTACAAGTATGACAAGCAGGTTAAACTTAAGGAGGTTGATGAACAGGTTGGCGGACCCTTTCAATTACAAAAGTGCATGGCAACAAGCTCAAAGGAGTTTAAATTCGTTTATACTTTGAAATTGAGTTAGGTATGTTAAGAGGGACTCAACACGTATACCAACAAGTGAACCAAATGCAACATCTATCTATATACTTCACACCTCCACATACAAAGTGGACAAATCAGCCAGCTTATTGAAGATCATTCCTTTGCTGTTCTGCCCAGGCCGGTAGTGCCGGGCTCTTTGGCCGGCAGTGCCGGGTAGGCCAGCAGTGCCGGGTTATAAGCCGGCACTGCCGCGACTTGTTCTGCCCGTTGGCAGTGAGGGGTACTTAAACACCTCCTCACTTCCTCCTAACGGCTAGTTCTGTCATTCCAATTCTCAGACTTCGCAAAAACAGAACATAGAAGCTCTTTCTTGCTCTCCCTTCTCCCTTGGTGCTCATCCACTCTCCTCCATTGATTTTCAATCATTCTTTGAGAGATTGAGCCTCCAAACTTTGAGAAGAAGCTTTTCCCTCGGATCTTCACTCCAACAAGCATTTGGTTTGCGTGGTGGCCGGTGGTTTGAGTTCTTTACTCTTGGAGCTTTGCTCCTAGCCGGTTAGAGGTTGCCCTTGAGCTTGCCTCCTTCGTGTGGCAGCCTAGGGAAGTTTGTATCACCCAAATATTACTAATACACTTCTCTCATCTTAAGGGTTCATTCCCTTGACTTGAGACCGAGGAAAGAGCTAGCCTTGTGTGGCAAGCTTGAGCCTTGTGTGGCGCACCTCAACAACGTGGACGTAGGCAAGCCTTGGTGGCGAGCTGAACCACGGGTCAAATCTTGTGTCCCCTTGTGTTTATCTCTATATTTTGATATATCTTGTTTGCAAGGTGATTTCTAGGGTTTGGACCCGATCTACTTGGTGGGTGTGTTGCTACCACTTTCAGGTGGTGCTAGAGGTTCCCTTCACCTCTAGGAATGTTTCTATTCAAGCACAATTTCCATTCAAGCTTTATATTTTGAATTGTGTTTGAAATCTGTTCAGGTGACCAGCACTGGTGCTCTTAGCCCAGCAGTGCCGGCCACCCCGGCAGTGTCGGCCTTGAGCCCGGCAGTGTTGGCCTGTGACTGACAGCAAGTGTCGAGTTAAATTTTAGACAGGCCTATTCACCCCCACCTCTAGGCCAATCAGGTCCTTTCAAGTGGTATCAAAGCAAGGTTACCTCAAGAAGCACTTAATCGTGTGAGGTAATGGCTGAAGAGGGAAATGTCGTAATGGTTGATCCCAAGAAGGTGGATTTGCATGAGACCTCAAGCAGCGATGAGAGTGCCGACACCAACAAGTATCAGACCACTGCTGATATATCCGCTGGAGAGATAGCAAGAAGAAAAGAAGCTAGAAAATTGAGAAGAGAAGGCAAAAAGTTGCAAAAATAAGAAAAAGCAATCAATGAGGCCAAAAGCCTGAAGCTCGCCGAGAAGCTTCATAGAAGAGAAGTTAGAGCTCTCAAGAAGGAGCTCAAGGCCAAGGAGGAGGAGCTAAAGAAAAGCAAGGAGCAAGCCTCTCATGTGGAGGTTGATTCAAGTAGCTCTGACGGTGATGATGATGCATCATACCAAGCCTCCAAGATTGCAAAGAAGGATGAGAAGAAGAAGAAGGATGACGACAGCAAGAAATACTCCGCCATATCCTTTGATTATTCATCTATCTCTAAACATGAGCATAAACCTTTATTTCATGTTCCCGTCGGCAAGTTGCCTCATTTCGATGGAACCAACTTTGCCAAGTAGAAACACTTGATGAAATCTTATCTTGTAGGTCTTCACCCCGGTGCTTGGGAGATTGTTCACAAAGGATGTGAGCCTCCGGTTGATCCTACAAGCCCCACCACTACCGAGCTCCGTTGCATACAACTTAATGCACAAGAAACTAGTGTGTTGCTAAGTGCATTAGATGGTGACGAGTACAACAAGGTCATGGGTTTGGAGGTTTCCAAGGAGATATGGGACACCTTGCACCTTGCACATGAAGGTGTGAGCAAAGTGAGGCAATCCAAGATTGATTTGTTGATGGCCAAGCTCAACCGATTCGTGATAAATGAAGGTGAAGGGCCACAAGAAATGTTTGATAGATTGATGACTATGGTTGGGAAGATTAGAGGACTTGGTGGTGAAGAGGTCAATGATCACAAGGTTGTCAAGATATAATTCTTGAAGCCTACTCTCCAAGAAATGAGACCGTTGTGACATTGATTAGAGACAAGAAGAGATTTGAGTACTTCACCCCAAGTGATGTGCTTGGAAGGATTATCACCTTTGATCTACAAAGAGAAGAAGCCCAAGAGAGGAAGAAGCTTAGAAAGATGCAAGAAAGGTTGGAGGGCATGAAGATCAAGGATGTGGCTCTCAAGGCAAACAAGAGCACAAGAAAATCATCCCCTAGTCGTTCCAAAAACAGCAAGCAAGCATCTTCATGCAAGGCTCAAGAAACCAAGGCCATCAAGCATCAACCCGAAGCTCCAACATCAAGTGATGGTGAAAGTGAAGGTGAACAAGAGGAGAACATAGATGACATGGCTCTATTCATAAGAAGATTCAACAAGGGCCTAAAGAAGAATGGGTACAAGCTCATGAAGAGGAAGTTCCCAATCAAGAAATCAAGAACTTGCTTTAGGTGTGGTAGCACTGAACACTTCATTGCCGATTGCCCAAATAAAGAGAAAGACAACAAATTTGGCAAAGGCAAGAGAGAAGACAAGGGTGACTACAAGAAAGGGAAGAAATATGTGGGTGAAGCTCACATTGGACATGGTTGGGATGAATCAACCGATAGTGAAGATGAAGAGATGGCTACCATTGCTATTCACAAGCCATCCACTTCAACAAAGCTCTTCAACAACATGTTCGATGATGATAAAAGCTTACCTCACACTTGTCTTATGGCAAAGAGTGAGAAGGTAAAATCAAAACCCAAAGCCATAACTCCTCACCCCAAAGACATCTCTAGTAGTGATTCTAGTGATTACTCTAGTGATGATGAATCTAGTGATGAAGAGATAAATAAAATAACTAAGAAAATGGATCATAAGACCAAACTATTCATTGCCAACATATTGGATGAATTAGAGGCAACAAAGGCCGAGCTAGCATCTAGAGAGAAAACTCTTATTAAACAAGAGGATCTTTACATTGCTAGTGAGGAAGCCCTTGAATTAGAAAGGAGTGAGGTGAGCTCTTTGACCAAAGATTTGTCCAAGGAAAGAGAAGCTCATGCTCTCACTAAGGAGTGTGGTGACCTCAAGCAAAAGTATTATGGCTTAGTTGAAAAGCATCAAAAGCTTGAGGCACAATACTCTCTTCTTTGGGAGGGCAACTCACATCTTTCTAAATCAAATGATGCCTCTTCTCCATCCACTAGTCAAGGTTGTGGAAAATGTTATAATATTGATATGAATGCCTATGCCACTAACCTTGCCAACATGGAGGCTATGAAGAAAGAAATAGCAAGGCTCAACAATGTCATCTCAGTTTCAAAGAAGAATGACAAAGACAAAGTTGAGCCAAAGAAGATCCAATACAAGGATGGAAGGCATCCATCAATCAAAGATGGGCTTGGTCACACTCAAGGAGGCAAAACCAATGGTAGAAAAATGGTCAAAGACATTGAGTGTGTCAAGTTTGAGAAGAAGAGAAGCATTGGTGCAGATAAGCCTACACAGACAGCAACTCTGCTGGACCATAGGCCGGCAGTGTCGCGCCCTAAGAAAGGGAAGGCTACCAATGCTTCACCTGATCAAGCTAAAGCCCAAGTCCATGCCAAGAAGATGCCTCAGCAAACGCAGGTTTCTGAGAAACCCAAGGACTCAATCTGGGTGGCCAAAAACAAATTTGCATATCAACCCAAGACAAGGTCACCTCAAGGAAGTTTGTCCTCAAGCTACATGTTGAAATGCAATGACCGTGGTAAAGTCATTGCAGAATTTGTGGGTGATGAGAAACATGATAAAAGAAGCATGAACATTTGGGTTCCCAAAATTGTTGTGACTAACATGCAAGGCCCCAAGATTGATTGGGGACCTAAATCTAGGAACTAAATTATTTTGTAGGCATACTCCTCCGGTGGATCAAGTTGGGTGCTTGATAGCGGATGTACAAATCATATGACCGGAGAAAGGAGTATGTTCTCATCATATTCCCCAACTTCAAATGCAAGTGAGAATATCATCTCTGGTGACAACTCCAAAGGGGAAGTGATTGGACTTGGTAAATGTGACAGAACCTCTTAAGATAGGGCCCACTTGCCAGGATCAACCAACTTAATCCCAACAGATGATCCAAATCTTAATTAACCCATCAGGTGTCGCCACTTTGCAGCGGGTCATCCACCTCTTTCCGAACAGGATCACCTCATTACAATCATGACAGAAGTAATACAAAAATTTTAGAATACATCAAAGTAGCGGAAATTTAAAGTCATATTACAAACCATAAGTTTTGAAACATAACTTAGTGTCATATGATAAAGATACATCAAGCTGCTGATAGAGCAAGAACAAAGAACCAAGGTACTCTTGCCCAAGAGTCAAGCAAGGACAGTTTATTCTTCATCTTCATCTACACTGACCACAGTCATGCAGCAAGGAGCTACACACACCGGGTTGGGATCCTCATCTGCAACAGGGGTTAACAAAACCTGAGTACGGGAGTACTCCACAAGACTTATCCGACAAAGAAAAATATTTGATGAACAAAACAGTATGCAAGTCATAGGATTCAAGGTGTGGTTTACAAGAATCAAGTATTTTACATAAATGAGCATTTATAAAAAGAATTGAAATCATTTATGTTATCCATAAGATTACTCAAGTACCGATCTGGATGTATGACCGATAACAAGGTAATAAAAATCCACGAAGGGATCCAACAAGTATCCAGTTAAAGTGTATTACTACGCGGTAGAGGACAGGGTCATGTTTCCATATCCGAGGAACATGACGATTCAAACCGGTTTATCCCAGCTGGGGCTTCCCTATCACACGACATATACAGCCGCTTAAAGCACGCATATGTCTACCTTTCCCTGGATCCTCTCACCAAGACCAGGGTTCCGCCACCCGAGAGCACAGTACACCTCCATCCAGTTCGCTAACTTGGAGGGTACACACTACTCTCGCCATCTCTCCACTCCCAGTACGGGTTAACCGTTCTTCAAGCGAGAATAGCCGGAGTCCAGCTCCCCGGAGTATGTGATAAGTACTCCAAAGTCACAACCCTTGGACGTCTACAACGGACGGTTCCTAATCGACACAGGCGGAAAGAACCCGCTCACCAGACACCGCTGATGGCTCTCCAACACCGTGTTCGTCCGGTCTCAGATTATTACTTCCATCAAGAGGACATAGCCATTTGCCGCAACAATCCGCTATTCTTCTCGAAAACAGAACCATTGCCGAAGCAAATAGGTTACCACCTATTCTTGCAGATGACAGGAAATCATCTGACTCTATCGGGCTAAGCATTGCTAAGCAGCATAAAGCAACATTCGTATTTTTAAAACGGTATCAAGGTACAGGAATAAATAATTCAAGGTAAGGCTATGCATCAAGTAGGAATTTGATTGAATACCGTAATGCAATAGTATAAACATAAGTGTATTTAAAGAAATTATTTTAAATACAAGGAAGTGTTTGAATGCACCGGGGCTTGCCTTGGTGGGAGGGATAAACGAACTCGGGCTCAGATTCAAGAGAGAAAACCCCTTCACTGGAGGTATCCAACCCAACCAACGAACAATCTACACGATATAATGACATGTTCAGACGATGCTTGAATAATAAACATGATGCTCAACTCAAACAAGCATGCTCTTAAGAAAAGACTAAAACAGATTACACCTTGAGTACCACTTCCCTTCGTGAAGGAAAGCAACACTAGGTTAGAAAGCAAATTAATTAAACCCTATTTATCTTGATTATCTAAGTTAATAATTACATCCAAAAGAACTGAGCAAACAACATTACATCGAGCATGTCCAACTTGTGTTTGTCACTGGACAAATGACCATATGTATCAAATAATCCAAAATCACTCAAAGCCTAAGGTCATTAGGGTTTCTAAACATTTTATAATTAAGCAGGGCATTGTCTTACAGGATTAAAAACCACTGAACTAAACAGGAAAAACTCTGCTCAAAGACCCTCGGACGGCCGAGACCCGACCATCGGAGGCACAGACGCTCGAGCGACGGCGTCGAGAACCACAAAACACGGCGGCGAGTCGCCGTCGGTGACCAAACCGAACGGTTACCCCTCGAACAAGCTTCGGCTTGCCGAGCCGAACCCAACAAGGTACGCCACGACTCAAACAAACCCTCAGAGACACCTCATCGAGGGTGCTGGCGGTCGGACAGGGCTCGACCGATCACACACCATCGAGAACAGACCTCGATCGAAGAAGAGAGACCTCGACCGGAGAAACTAGGCCTCGATCGACGAAGACAGACCTCGATCGGAAGAGGAGAGACCTCGATCGATAGAGACGAGGCCTCGATCGCTGAAGAGAGACCTTGATCGACCCTCGATCAGAGAAGCTTGGCCTCGATCGACACTCGATCAAAGAGGCTAGGCCTCGATCACGACTCAGAGGACACCCACGAGCGAAACGCCCAACAGAAACGAGACTAAAACCTACCCAGGAGACCTTGTCGACGGCAAAGATAGCGAACTGAGCTCGACCGCACACATGCCGACGGACACCGGCCTCGATCGAAGGAGCTAGGCCTCGAGCAGAGACGCTAGGTCTCGATCAGACCTCGATCGGAACAACCAACAACTCCAGCAAGCTAAGCGGCCCCCAAACAACGCGGAGCACAAGCCAAACGAACACAGAGCTAAAAGCAACACCCTCGACGACGACACTGACGGTCGGCGGGGATCTGCGCGACGCGCCGAAGACAACACGCACGCGCTCGAGGGCAACTACCCCTCGAAACAAACTCAGGACAACTAGACGAAGCTAGCGCAAGACTTGGATCTCAAAAAGATCAACTACAACGACTAGACGACGAACACACCGCCGCGTCGAACAAGAACAGCGGCGGCGCTCGAGGACAGAGCTCGAGGGCTCGATTCAAAGGTAACCGAGTAGAGCGAAGAGGTCGAGGAGCTCACCCTGGTCACGGAGCGTTAGCAAGTGTGGCCGGAGATGAAGCAGAGACGACCGTCGATGGAGAATGTGCCGGCGGAGACGAAGAACTGCGCGGCAGCGAAGATGTTCCCGAAGCTACGGTCCACCATTTGCAAAACGGAGAAACTGACAAGCATTAGGGATGGACAAGGAGCAAGAAACACAAGATAAAAAGACAATGCGGCTCCTGCGCAGCCCGGTCGAAGACGGACCAGAGCGGCGGCGGTTTCGGCGGAGCTGAGGAAGACGGATCCGCACTGAACGAATGCGGGTTCGATGACTTCAGCCAACTTACCCCGAGGATGCGCAAGATCAAGGCGAAGGCAATGACGAAAGATCGAGTGATTGGCAGCAGCTAACGAGCTCGGACGAGTTCGTCAATGGTGAAGGTGAAGCGCTCCGCGAAGCAAGGCAGAGCAGAGCGAAGTAGAGTGGAGAAGAGCAGAGCAGTGGCGTGGAAAGGAAAACGGAGAGGACGGCGTCCCGCTTTTAAAGGTGACAACGGGTTCTGTGATTTCGCCACGTACTCTCGACAAGACGTGCGTCCCTGGACAGGTGTCGGCGTCGGGCACCGTCGAGAACGACCCTGCCATGCAGCTGCTCGATAAGAAAGGACAGAACTGACCCTGTGACTATTTTGCAAAAAATGCACAAGCTTCCAGGGGTTTTCAGGGAAAACTTTGAACACGAAAGATGCTCAAAATTTTAAGATCTACAACTTTGCTTAAACAACCATAAGCAAAAACTTTATAGATTTTGAAAAACATGTTTAGGGTTTAATCCACCCCCTCGAGGAAAAGGGTTTGGATTCAAATTTTAAATTTGAGAATTTGAAAAGATGACCTGCATTCAAACAATCGATCAAACATAGACAAGTAAACTCATTTTAGTTCAATGCATATCCAGGTTCTCAAACAAATGAATGATACTTAATGCATATGATGACATGATCAGTTTTTAATTAAGGTATTAACACCCGGGGTGTTACAGTAAAGTTGCTATTACTCTTGATCATTCCATCTCAAATGTATTACATGTGAATTCGTTGAGTTACAATTTGTTGTCCGTTTCTCAATTATGTGAGATGGGCTTCAATTGTCTCTTTACGGATAAGGGTGTGGACGTCTTTAAGAGGGAGGATTCCTCTATTGTCTTTACGGGTCGTTTGAAGGGCAAGCTTTACCTAGTTGTTTTTAACAAAAGTAAGGCTAAGCTTGAGACTTGTTTAGTGGCAAAATCTAGCATGAGTTGGCTATGACATCATCGACTAGCTCATGTTGGGATGAGGAACTTGGCCAAACTCCTAAAAGATGAACACATTTTTGGACTAACCAATGTTCATTTTGAGAAGGATAGAATTTGTAGCGCTTGCCAAGCCGGAAAGCAAGTAGGTGCACCTCACCCACCAAAGAGCATTGTCTCCACCAAGCAACCATTGGAGCTAATTCACATGGATCTCTTTGGACCGGTGGCCTACATAAGCATTGGCGGTAACAAACATGGTTTAGTTATTGTTGATGACTTTACTCGTTTCACTTGGGTGTTTTTCATGTATGATAAGGCACAAGTGCAAGATAAGGTGAAAACCTTCATTAGAAGAGCACAAAGAGAATTCGGTTTCCAAATCAAGAAAGTTCGTAGTGACAATGGGATCAAGATGCCCAATAGGAGGGGTGAATTAAGCTTTTCTAAATTTCTAGAGCAATAATTAACTTCTAACTCTAAAAGTCAATCACCCCAAATGCCTAGCAAAGTGTTCTAGTATTCTATGGCACAAAGACTAACTACCTAGCATCATGTCTACTCAAGCATGGAAATTCTATGAAGATAATTGCAAGAAATAAATTGCTTGAAAGTAATGCTCAGAGATGATAAGACGAGGTGTGTTTCTATGTACTACCTCCGTCCTTAACAAATAAATGAAGAGTTGTTGTAGGTTAGACTTTTATTCAAATTGTTTTGTAAAAAATAGCATACATATTTTGTTTATTGGATATGTTTATAAAATGTTTTTGTATGTACATATTTGGAGAGATACATATTTTTTCTATAAAGATGACGTGTGTTTCCAGCGCTTCATTTTCTTTCTTTTTTCCCCCAGAAAATAGTAAGAAATTCTACTCAAATTTACATGTCTGGTAGTACCACTCCCCATAAGGCTAAGGACACTGGATACTGATATGAAACCCGTAGCTCCCAAAAGCAGGTGTTCTTGTATCGCTCCATAATCTATGAATAGGATTTAAATGAACGACTAAACCAAGTACAGAGACAAAAGGTTAAAGCTGTGAAAGATAGAGATTGGTGTGAGAATGTGTATAATTTATAGCCTACTTAGTGGAATGAAAAGCTAGGTATATTTATTCGATCAATTTCGATGCTCATGCTATAGCACATTAGGAACAGTGTTATTCCTCGTAGGAGAAGCAAATATTCGTTCCCAGTCAATTCGAAGGTCTTGGTCATGAAACTAGTCTTTTGTCTCCGTGAGGTGCACTTGTAGTTCTTTTTGGAAACATGTGTACTGCTGGCACTGTTTGCCGAACTAAACATTCGTATCTCAATTAATCACACGCTTCCTTTCACTTCAATCAACTTCACATCTCAAGTCACCGGTGGTCTTGATTGATGAACGTCTGGGAAGGAATGAACATTTTCCCCGGCCATTCTCATCTACCAGTCCCTTCATCACAATAAAAATAAAAATACCACTTCTACAGGAGTCAAACAAGTCTAATTTTAACTGGACCTATAGAAAATAGTACGTATCACTGTTTGGATCCTCAAATAAATTTATTATAAAATTACATTTTATGAGTGATCTAGAAATACTCATTACACATCATAAATTTACTTGATTAAACTCAAAATTATCCGACTTTTTGGAACATGAGATTTTTATTCTTTTTATTACTATATGGGAGACTCCCGTGCACTTGTGCCACAGTACTGGCTGTCAAACTAATTAATCTCATATCTCATCCAATCACATGCCCCCCTTTCACTTTCAATGGTCAATCAGTTGTAGTACCAGCAGTTGATATCAAGTCACCGGCGTCCTTGGTTGTTGCGTCTAGCGGTCTACTCATACTCGCTAGAAATTTTGCTAGGGTAGTCCTGCTCTCTAGCTCATTTGTTTTGATTTTTCTACCTAGTGTAGGGAATCTTGATGCTCTGCGTAGCTACATGTGCTATAAAATGGTTCAGGCGTTCTAGATAAATTGCCGAATTGGTTGCTGGCTGCATTCCAAAGTTTGCTTCTGTTTTTTACCCCTTGTTTGGTCTGGGATGTCCCTTGGGTGAATGGTCCTATGTGCTATTGATCTACAATCGGCCTGTTCGTTTGACAGGATTATGCACTATTCTGACAGGATTATGCACTGCTAACTGATTTTTTGTGAGAGAAAAACACTATTCTAGTTGAATTTAAACCGGCTGAAAAGTCAAACAAACAGGCTGTGTGTGTTATAGAACCGATGCGGTGATGCCATCATCTCAAGTTCCTCTGTGTACCAGACCACCTTATTGTCACTTGCATAATATAGCTGCATACTACTTGCATTGCATCATGTACTACCATACCATACCATGATGTCGTTTATTAGAGCAGCTTCAATGTGTGTGCTAAGGTGGTGTTAGGAGAGAGAAAATAAAAGATGAGGTACAATACATTGGAGGGGTGGTGCTAGGAGGAGAGAGAAGAGAAAAAATTGATTGGGAAGAGATGTGGAGAGTGAGAAAGAATAATAGTTTATTTCTTGCGGATCTCATTTAACTGATGCTAGTAAAGTTTATACATTGGAGTAAAATAAAACAAGCAAGTAACATCTAACGTGGCGAAACTAAGCACCATCAGAGATGCTATACGTTAAAGTTGCTCTTAAGGCCCCGGTGGTAAAGATGAAGGCTCGCAAAACATGTCTGGACCAAATACTAAAAGTTGAACAAGGCAAAGACAAAAGCTTCGTTGTACGAGGACAGAGTAAAGGACCACCACCCAGTATAGCCTGTACTACACGAGTTGAGTCCATCAGATGTCGCGTGAGAATTCACCAAAATTTTATATTTGATTTGTTTGGAATAACACAAGATTCTCTACTAAATAAAAAGCAAGGCAAAAAGTGTGCATGCCGACGCTACGGCGCCGTACAGCTAGTCTGTTGGGTCAGTAGGTACAAGGTGAAGAATTTTGCGTGTCAAAGTTGAACGCCTTGAAGATCTCGTGACACAAGCACAGTCCCTGAACTCATGCACACTCCAAGCCGTGCAGCTGCTCTGTTGGGTCAAGGGCTTTGTTTGTACGAGCTACTCTCTCTCCTTAAATGTCTATCGTTAGAAAATCATATTTCTCTTATAGATACGTTTTTCGGACTACGTATACAAGGGAGTAGCCAGATGCCCCGCCCCCATCAGGAGAGAACAAAGGCAAAGGCAGCGAGCTCCACATCGCCGTCACAGGCTCACAGCACCACAACCAACTGCCCCGCCAGCAACTGCCTATAAACTCTTTTAACTTGGCTTCCGCGCGGCCTCCACCAGTGGGCAGTGGCGTCCACCACCACCACACCTCGCCCTGCCCACACCCGGCCGGCGATACAATGGACCTCGACGCCGACATGATCCCGACCTCCCCCTCCGCCGACTCCTCGCCCTCTTCCTCCGACCTCGACACCGAGGTACATCCCGCTAGCTCGTCCACCTTCTTGGGTCTTCTTCTCTTCTGGCACGGCTACCTGGACCGTCAATCGCATTCCGCTTGTTTTTTCTTGAATCTAGCTTAGCTTGCCACGGTGTTCGTGTGTGTGTGTGGACGATAACGGTTTCGCTTCTTGTGGTGTGGGGGGGGCGGTGCAGTCGACGGGGTCTTTCTTCCCGGACCGGAGCACTACGCTAGGGACGCTAATGGGCGTGTCAGCGTTCGGCGAGCGGCGGGCCGCGAGGTCGCCGGCGGCGGCGGCTGAAGGAGCGCAGCGCGCGGCGCCGGACAGGGAGGAGGAGGCGAGGAGCGTGGTGGGCGTGTGGCGGCGTCGCCGGAGCCGGCGGCGGCGGCGGCGCGGGCGCAGCCTGGGCGGGAGCTGGTGGCGCCTGTGCCGGGACCACGGCGACGGCGGCGGGCCGCCCACGTCGCTCGGCGAGTTCCTCGACATGGAGCGCCAGCTCGCCGGCGCCGACTTCCTCTGCGACGGCACCGGCGCGTCGGGGCGCGAGACGGCGCTGTTCGAGGACGGCATGGTGCGGCCTCCGCAGCAGCAGCAGGCCGCGGCGGAGGAGAGGGGCAGGTGGCGGCTGCTGCTGCGGGCGTCGGAAGGCTCGTCGTCGTCCCTGGCAAAGCTGCCGGTGCTGCTCATCGGCATCTGCAGCGGCGGAGCGGGGTAACAGAGCTTTTACCCAAACCATTACCAATGCCTCTTGCAAATTGCAATTAGTATGTCAAGTGGCTTTGGACCACTCGACTTGACGCTTCTTTTCTTTTTAATCAAGCCCCTTTGTCCCCCTCTTTTTTTCTTTCTTTCTTTCTTTTGCCATTAATTATTCCACTTTGGTCCTTTTAGCCATAATGTTCCTTTTCACTTATTCTCTTCCCTTTTCCTCTTCTACTACTAATCTTCTATGAGTTTTGCACAGAAAACAATCAAGAGCGAGATATAAAACCCTCCTGCTATCTGATTTGCCTCTACTTGTAACCGGCGACCAGTTTTTCACAATGTACTCCTTACATTCTGCAGCTCTATTTCATGGCAGCTATTCCCTTGTGGTTGATTGATTCTTGCAACTCAACTGCAATGTGCAACGGACAATAACGTCGAAAAAATGGGCAACGGACAAAGTTGTGCTGTTCGTTTACACGTCTCTCGCTGGTAGGAGTACAAATGTAGGCATCCCGGGCCCAGTACCGTAGGTACTCACTCGAGGCGTTTTTGTCCTGGCATTCGACGGCACTCGCACGGCAGCCGAAAGATACGCGACACACATCTGCAGGCTGCTGCCTCCTGTGATCTGCACTGCACGGGTTCACCACCACGTACCGGTCCCCCAGTCTTCTCAACTCGGTAGACCCACCCGCCGCCTCTAGCTCTGGCGTCGGAGATTGGAGTCCACACGGCGCCGGAGATGGTTGCGATCTCGGGATCAAGGTGTAAAATGACCGGCAGTTCCCTCCATTTATTCTAAAACGTTTCAATACTTTTATTGAGTTAAATTATTAGAAAATTATAAAGATTTTTTAAAACAAATAAATATATTATGAAAATATAATTGATGAAAAATCTAATTATACTTTGTTGACATCGTAATCGTCATTGTCTTATTATATAAATTTTCTTGACCTAAAGATATCTTTATTCTTCAAGATTATTAGAATGACTTGTAATTTAAGATAGAGGGAGTATGGTTTATGTAATATATTTTCACCCCTCTTAAATCATACCAAAATAGATGTACCAGATTTATTTATTTATCATTTTTCTATGATCCAAATTGGGGTGCTCACTATTTACATATTAATCCAACCAGTTCAAATATGCTCAATTCGCTATTTACATACTCCTATTAATCTTGTATAAGTTATTTATAAGTACTCTATAGCTTGTTTTCTTTCTTGATGTAAGCTATAATGTGTTTTAATTAATTTACGGTGGAAGAGAAGTTGCATGCGCCACTGCAACTAGGAGATTGGAAGCCGCGTGAGTTGGCACATAACACCTTATTACAAGATCCCATTTGGTGGAATTTTGGGCAGCCGTGAATCAGTGATTCCTTTTTGCATTCTAGATGAGCCGTTTCTCTCTCTTTTTTTTCTTGAAATGAACTAGAAGCTGGTAAGGCTATAATTCTTCACCAGCTCTGGCTTCTTCACCCAACGTAGCAAGGCGCTAGAATTTTTTAAGCTATGCCAAACAGAAACTAAGTCAGATGAATACACCCGGAGCACAAAGCTAACAAAGCGGAGAATGCGATCCATCCATCCATAGTTGTCTGACCCCGCCCTTTTGGTAGGTCACGGGTCTTAGTCTCCAACCATTGACTTTTTGAGCCATTCTCCATGTCTAAGGTCAATCTTAGTAAGGAGTTTTAGGGTGCTGTTTCTATGAATACCCCACCATATAAAATAAAAGAGTTAAATACACCAGGCCCCTCGGACTTGTAAGCGTGTGTCACATAGATCCTTAAATTTTGAAAATGCATTTTTGACCTCTTAAACTTGTTAAGTGGTACACATAGGTCCCTGAACTTTGAAAATGCATTTCTGATCCCCTAAACTTGTTAAGTGGTACATCACATGCACATACTTGCCCTGCGGGTATTTTTTTGCCAATATGGCGTTGCTACTTGCCAAAAAATTGAACATTAAACCTCTGAAACTCAATCTGTGTTGCTGTCATCGGTGTAGGAGTTGCCTCCGCATAGAGATGCTATTATGTCAACATTGACACTTGACAGTAACATTTACCCGTAATGATGCAGGTGTTGAGCAGTGATTTACAAAACTATTTGCTATTATGCTAGGCATGGTTTTAGCGTCAACTTGTATCAATAAAGAGGCCTCAAACCCGGTTATTTATTTGAAAATTAAAATGAATAAAGAAAGAGCCATATATGTACCTTTAAGAATTACTTTTTTTCTCTAAATTATAATATATTTTAGTTTTTCTAAACAAAATATTTTTATTATGTTTATATAATTGTACTCCCTCCGTATCCTAATTAGATGACGTTTTGTACAACGACACGGTCTCCCAAACACAACTTTGACTTCTTTTTATAAAAGTATTTATAGAATAATGATATATGTATATTTTTATGAAAGTATTTTTCAAGATAAATCTATTCATATAATTTTCACATTTGGAATCTCAACAACTTAAAAATTATTGATGATTTATATTTTCAATGTTTGACCCAAAGCTTGTTCAAAACGTCATCTAATTAGGATACGAAGAGAGTAGATATCTAATTGAACAACATAAGTCATATCTAAAAAACAAAAATATCTTATAATTTAGAATGGAGAGAGCACATGACTACCTACTCCAGCAACCATGAGTTCATGTCCGCTCTTTTTATAGATTGTGTAAGCAATACCATGAAGCCCAAGGGGCACGATCGGACGATGTATCTGGCGAAACAATTAAAACGTTTGTCCTAAGCCTGCCTTACTGGGTTTTGGACTCTCACTTCACTTCCAGTCGCATTGCATTATATTGCTTCGATTCTATCCTGCTTTATTCTTCTCCAACTCCAAGCTTGGGCTTCCTAGTTCGTGGGGCGAGAGTTTGTGCGCAGGGACGTGTAATCGTATATGGACGTATCGCGTGATTGGCGCCTGTCACTTGCGGGTCGGCCGAGCCATTAGCGGCGGCTGTTGTTACTGCGTGCTCTGCTGAGTCGCGAGTGCAGTACAGGAGAGCTGAGAGCAGCAGCTGCTGCTGGTGTTGGTGCAGGCTTAGGGTGTATTTGTTGGAAGCCAGCCAGCCGGGTAGGTCGCTCGCTGCCTCGCGGGCTGGCTGGCTCCCGCAGAAACTAGCCTTCTGCCGCCATTCGAGGAGAGCCACTTTGGCCCGGCACAGTCCCTTGCCTCGGTCTTTTGGGCGATGCTCATGCCTGCCTGCCACCACGGGAAATGATGGGCAGCAGGCAGCAGCAGCTTGTTGGAAGCAAGCTTTGGATTCCAGCAAGGACACCGCCAAAAGCCGGAAAGAGAACATGATAATAGTATACTGTACTGTCTAGCAGTGGAAAGGGAGATGCGCGCTTCTGTACACGGATATGGGCTGAAACTCTGAAATATATAAGTCGATTTCTACATCATTCCAAAAGAAAGACAGGTAATACCAGGTGTCTGTCATGATGACACCTGGGCATAATCTCTACTCCTAAAAAAATGAAACTGGAATCGTCCACAGTACTGCTTCGCCCCGCTCGCTCCGCTGCCCCCGCCTGTGATCTGCGTGTGCTGACAAGTGGGTCCCGCCTGCTCCACTCCACGCCTCCCGCACGAGCGAACGGGTCTCCGCTGAGGCGCTGACTATCGGCTCCTAGCACCGACCTCGCCAAATCGCCATCCCTACTCCCGCTCGGCGCCCGCCGACCGATTCGACGCCGCCACGCCGGCCACCGGTGGCTCCCCTGCCTCCTCGACTCCCCCCCCCCCTCGGCGTCCGACAACCTGGCCCTGCCGCCCCGACCGCTCGGAGGTCGCGCCAAATGCCGCCGGCTGTCCCTCCCCGGCCTCGGCCCTCGGTAGATCCCAACCGGCTGTCACGGAACTGGGATCCCCTCGCCCTTCTACTGTTTACCAATATATCAGAGCTGCACGAGATGGTAAGCTGCTGGTGCGCGTCATCTCCCTGAATGGATCTGTATCACCCATCAGTTGCCAGTAAGCTGCGTCTCACCATGAAGCAGTGGGTGAAGCCAGAGTGGAGGCAAGGAAGCTGACGTCCTCTCCCGGAGTCCCTCTCGAGATCAAAGGGGCCCGCGTTGTGGGTGCAGATTAATCTCAGCAAGAAATGGGATTTGCTGGAGCAGAGACATCCAAGATGCTGGCTTGAGATCTGTAGATGGTGCTCTCTTTGATCTTTTTTCTCTCTATCATTATTTGTAGGTATTGCTTGCTATAGTTCGGTAGTGCATAAATAATCCTATGTTAGTTGAGTTAAGGGGAATCATCTATTCGAGGACTTCATTAGTCCATTTTATTTAAGAGAATGTTGATTTCTTAGGCTGCTCGGGGGATGAGATTCAGGAGATTCTTAGTATCACCAATTAAATACCAACAAAAATCCACGATCTTTTATGGGATTTTGCAATCTATTATGATCCATAATACACCAAGGTAAAGCTTGAAACCTCTCATGTGGAGATATGTAAATTAAAACACAAAGTTAAAGCTTGGGTTCTGGGTTTCTGCATTATACTATTATTACATATGCAAGGGATGGTTTGAGTCAGCAGGTGCCACCAGTAATGTTGCCGCACTCATCCATGACACAGATATCCTGTTGTTTGTTGCGGAATCAACTGGCTGCTTTATGCATATAACATATGAAATAATTTGCTCTTTCTTTTTTTGTTATGTATCTATATCTTGTAGCCTCATTGTTCAAGTAATTGGATGGAGAGGAGTTTATAAACCTGATGGTAGTACACATTCTATTTTTGCATGGCTAGATAACTTGGCAATCAGCCTTTTTGAATAGCCAATATAATTGTGTACACATCTTTGTTTTAGTTAAGAGGCATATAATGATACATGAAAAAAGTCACCTTGGCTTATTCAGATTGAAACATCATACTTTTACTAGAGGTAGTCTTTAAGAAGCCTTACACTGTAGCGTCTTCACCCTTTCTATTTGTTTGGTTGTTATCTTATGAGATTTAGTAATAACCGGTAAACATGTGGTGAAGATACTCCTAGGATATTTTTTTCTTGTTTAGTACAAGATTTGAGAGGACTAATGTGTTTTTTCTGAGTGTGAGCGTAGACGTGCGTGCAACAGCGGCTCCCAGTGGTGATAATGTTTACAACAAGTGTTATAGGCGGCTAAAGCCTGAAGGACATACCCTGCTGATGACTCCAAGATGACCACATGCTTCCTCTTGCAAGTATGATTTTTCATTTTGAACACTTCTGTAACATCCCCAAGCAGATTGCAACAATGTATCTTAAGTGGTTTGTCCATGCTTGAACTATACCTTTCTAAAGGCCAGTGCAAGACATAAACCACAAATAGTTACTTATTTTTAGTTACTTATTTTCTCCTTTATTAGACCAACATATTTCTAAGCTTATGTGTTATTAACTGTGTTGTTGCAGGGGACCGCTCATTTACTAGGTGTGTGAAAGTGTGCTATGTAAGGTTGTGTAGCTGATCAATGATTCTATCATCAATCATGCCTGCTCTTTTTGAGGGATCAATCATGCAAGCTGTTTTTTTTTTATAGTCAATCATGCAAGCTTGGTAGAATGCAAACATGCGGAACCCATTCTGCTGAAAAAGGGCATCTCAAGGCATCAGATAGATCACCAAACATTTTATCAGAGATTCTTCATTGAAGTACCTGATATGCCACATTGCTGATTTGTCACCATGTAGTTAGAATTGGAAATTATCCAAACAAAAATTGTCCTTTACAATTCTGCTGTGCGGGGGAGATTAATTGCTTAGTACGGATGAGGCTAAAAACACTGTAGCTACGTTATAGCATCCACAATGTAAGGATTCAATTTGGTTTACAACACTAATTGCATATACTCTGAAAAAATAAAAAAAAAATCAGAGTAGTTGCTGGCAGCTATGGCAGTATCTGACTTCCCTATACGTATACTCGATGGCCTAGCATGTGGCATCCGAACACCATTATCATGTTTTTGTTTGCCAGCATTTAGATACTTATTTGCATTCGTCATGTAGTGTTATTATATATTCAATCATTTGTATGTGGCTTTCCAAACTTTAGTAGATCCTAATGCCTAACTGCCAGGATTGACCGCTGGAATATACATTTTCTATTCAATTCCCATGCAAGTTTTGCAGCCGTTGATTTATGGGATCAAGATTACATGTATAGTAATGCAAATTAATAGAGCAATGTCGCTTTGAATTCATTATTAGTACCAATTTTGTTTTGAAAACCTTGCTAGCAATAAATTGGATAGTTTTGTCAGGCTAGTACGAGTACAAACGAACACTAGCTAGGACCAATCCTCGTTCCTGCCATTTTTTACAGGAATGGATCGGCACACGATATTTATGCTACCAAATCACCAACCTACAGCACAATAACATCATGGGCAGCAGCAAGCCAGCAACGGACGAATCAAGCTGAGGCCGGCTGAAGGTCCACCAATACTAAAGCAATACCGAGATAGATAGATAGATAGAAGCAAGCCACAAGGGAAAGGCCCGTTCCTTTCAGTGCTGCGCTGGGTCCGGGTGCTCGGAGAAGTAGGCGAGCAGGCCGAGCAGCGGCGCGTTGATGTACGTGGTGGGCTCGGACTGCTGGAACACGGCGCGCGCGTCCGGGAACGCGTCCGTGCTGTTACTGGGCCCGCCCACCACGGCGCCCACGAGCAGGTTGGGGTTGGGCGCCGGGCTGGCGTAGTAGGCGGCCCCGGCCTTGCACCCGATCCGCGCCGGGTGGGCCGAGACGGACGGCAGCGAGCTGGCCCGGTGGTGGATCCGCAGCGGGTACCGCGGCCCGTACCCCACCATGTACGACATCCGTAGCGGGTTGTCCCCGAGGATGTAGTCCACCTGCCGCTTGGCGACGCGGCGGAGCTGGACGGGCGACGCGGAGGAGCCGCCGCCGCAGGAGACGCGGCCGTCGGCGTGGCTGAGGTAGTTGGAGTAGGCCAGGAGCAGGAAGGAGAGCGACGTCACGTGCTGCATGTTGCTGTTGCCCACCTTGAAGAGGAGGCCACCTGCATGGCATTGGCATGGGAGAGTGAGTCCGACACGTTGAGCGCATGCATGCACGGATCGAGCAAACAGTACGTGACGGTGACGTGTCATCCATGGTTGATGGTTGCATGCCATGTACCTGGGGAGTACTGGATCTGAGGGTGACCGGAGATGCCGGGTAGGAGGCTGCATATGAAGTTGTCGGCGTTCTCGCGGAACGACCGGAAGTACTCGTCCTTGCCCATCAGCACCTCCTGGAGCAAGAGAAAGGAGAACGCATCATCAGATCATCACCAATTAGGCCAATCAAAGTGTGGGTACTACTATTACGCCACGTAATGGATTTTGTGTTGGAATTAGCATGCAATGCAGGGACACACGAGGGCCGTGACCCATCAGCAGCAAAAGTAATATGTACTGTACTTTATATTAGACCCAGCACGCAGCAGAGACCGAGGAGCGCAAGAATCTTTGGTCTCATCATGCTTCAGATATACAAACAGCGCTGTGGCAAGCAGGCATGTTCGTTAATCACTCCATAATTATTGTTGACTCCTAGGATGCACAAACGTGTAACAATGGCATGTCGTGATCCCAAGACCAGGCTTCCTATCGCTTGGTTTATCAGCGACTTATTAACCATCGAAACAGTATTTTCTCTTATAACAAAATAATCCAAAACAGCATCAGTTGACTTATCAACCACCAAAATAATTAAATTAAGCTGAGTACCGCCTAACTGCATTGGGTCCAGCCAGCTAGCTATAACCAAGAGCAGAACTTAGCCATGTTGGACTGGGAACAATGTCTAGTCTATTCCATAGCAGTAGATGCAGGACAAGGCAGAGACAAATGCATAATCCCCGTCCTAGTCCCCTAGTCTCCTACCGGTGCAAATGAAGCAATGAACCAACCAATAAACCAAGCGAAAAGATGTTTGTAGACAGCACTGTAGTAGACACGAGGGCAAGAATATCTCAAAGGAGCTGAGGAAGACGACACTAGCTGCCCCCCAGCAGCATGTAGCAACATCAACGTGCTCTCTCGGTCAGCCAGCCGGTCCCACAACCACAGGTGTGGGCGTGAAAAGTTTCCTCCCGGTTGCCCGTGCCCAAAGCGACTACTACCGACTAGTATGCTAGTGCTTCGTGTAGTTTCCCCTAAGCCGGCCACTGTTTTGAAGTGCACCATACGGACGTGCTTAGTAACTAATCAAGGGTTGGCATTGCCAGACGAGTCAATGGCGCTCTGCAGCCTCTCACGTACAGTACAGGGGCTGGTCCACCGGAAAGCCGGTCGCGAGGCGTCAGTGGCGCACCGCGCTCGGCGACTCCAGGCCTCCAGTCCAAAGCCGAGGCAGATGCAGGGGCGATTACGCAGGCCGATGCTTACCCGTGGTCCAGTACAGGTTCAGCATTGTGCAAACGCAAAGGCGCATCATCGCGATTACGCAGAGCAGGGGCGATTATGTTGCCGCTAGCTACTGTCAGTAGTGAACATTAACGTAGTACTCCGTACCTTGGAGATGAGGACGTTGATGCCGGCGTGCTTGTTATCCCAGCCAAACTCGTTGACGGCGTCGCTAGCGCCAAGCGCGACCTCGTTACGCTTGATGTACTCGCGGTACTCCCGTCGACGCGACGCCCTGTGCAGCCACGCGGCGGCCCAAAGCAGCTCGTCCTGGTACCCGTCGTAGTCACAGTAGCAGGGGCAAACCGCGTCACGGAGGCTACCACTGTAGGCGCCGCGGTGGCGGTCGGCGAACTCGAACACCTCGACGGCGCGGTCCAGGAGGCGGCGCGCGTACGCGGGGTCGGCGTCGGCGTCGCGGAACACGATGGAGGCCGCCGCCAGCGCCGCCGCCGTCTCGGCGGCCACGTCGGACCCCGGCCGCGACGCGTCCACCTTGTACACGGTCCGCGGGGTGTCCATGTCCTCTGGCCTCTCCCAGCACGCGTGGTCGTGGAACGCGTCGCCTACCTGCACGTACACCGTGTTCGGCTTCGATGTCGCCTTCAGTAGGTAGTCTGTCGCCCACCGTACGGCGTCCCGTGCCGATGCCTTGTGACCGCCGAAGCTGTGACCGAAGTCGATTAGTCCCCATGACATTAGCGTCGCTGTGAACGCCATTGGGAACCCGAACTTCACGTTGTCGCCCGCGTCGTAGTACCCACCCGTCAGGTCCACCTGCAGTTACTTGCATGTGCATTGGCATTTCCCGTCGTCCGAAACAACACCCGTACCGTACGGCGTACGTACCCCGGCGTCGGCGCCGTCGTGGATGCCCGAGTCCTGCCGCCACCGGACGCGCTGGTTGGGTGGCAGCTTGCCGGACCGCTGGCCCTCGAAGAAGAGGATGCTCTTGTGGAGGGCGTCACCGTAGTCGTGCACCGCGGACGACGCAGCGAGGAGAAGGAGCAGCGCCACCACAGCCGCCATTGCCTTCGCCGTCGTCGACACCGCCATGGGACCTTTGTGGGTGTTGACAGTTTAGTTGGCTGGTTGGTTCGGAGGCCGGCCGGGGCGCGCAGGAATTTAATAGGGCCCCCCGACGCGCGCGACGCCACGCACAGACATGCCCAGTGCAGTAACCGGCCATGTGAGCTTGCGCAGAGGGGAGGATGGGCGCGCATGGAAAGCGACATGGGGTTGCTGGCCAAAAGCTACACGCCCGCCCGTGTCGGAATGCGGCGGCGCGCGCTACGAGGTAGCGTAGCAGCAGGGCCCAGCGGTGCTTCCCTGGACCGGGTCCTCGTGGTCACGCACGCACGGCAGGAGAACACTCACCACACCAGTGTATCCAGCGGTTTGCCTCGAGGAATGCATGGACTATCGGCCGGTCCGGGGCGGGGCGGGGCGCGGCGCAGGGCGTGGACGTGGACGTGGGTCAAAAAAGGAGGTCTGAGGCGACGTGACTGGTCGAGAGGATGGGAGAGCTCGTGTAGGTGAGGGGCCGGGACGCCGGCGAGCTCATCACGTGACGACGTGGGCTCCATGAGCGCTGGGGATTGCATGCGGCCTGCGGGGCGTGGGGCGGGCAGGCATGTGCACGACGATACGAGGCAGCCGGCGTGGGGAGGACCGTGCGGGCGCGGCGGTGCCCATTCCTCCCGCCGCCGAACCGGTATGGACTGCGAGCTGCGGCGCTGATCTACTGGGACCGTGTGGGGCTTTTATCCCGGGGGGCCGGCTACGGTTTCCAATGCCAAAGATAGGAGTGACCGTGCAGTGCCCAGTAAAAACACGGTAAAAGCTGTGTGGTCAGTGGTCACCGATAGGCGATATGTCGGCAGTAGCAGAGTCGTTCGGTTTGGCGATCAGTACTCCACTTGCTACAAGATTGGTGTTGGAGTGCTGGTACAAGATGCAATTTGCGGCTGTCAGACCCAGGGGTTTACTTACCGTTTCGGAACCGGTAACCGCCGGGGGCCGGTCGGGCGGTTACCGACCGGTTTGACCGGTTACCGGTCCAAACCGAACGAATTGCATTTTGAATTCAAACCCCGCAGTGTAAACGGTTTTGGACCGGTAACCGGTCGGTTAGGGCCGGTTACCGACCGGTTTGGGCCGGTTACCGACGGTTTCGTCCCAAACCGCCCCAAGCCAAATTTCAAATTTGAAAAAAAAAATCGAAAATTTTGAAAAAATTCCTAAAAATAGTTCATGATTTATAGAGTCGAATGGTGTACAAATTTTTCAAATTGGAGTTCGTTTGCTATTTATTTTGACGCGTACAAGTTTGGAAAAAAATAGAAAAGATCCTTTTTCTTTTTTTTTTCAAACTTGTACACGTCAAAATAAATAGCAAACGAACTCCAATTTGAAAAAATTGTACACCATTCGACTCTATAAATCATGAACTATTTTTAGGAATTTTTTCAATATTTTCGATTTTTTTTTTTCAAATTTGAAATTTGAATTCAAACCGGTACCGAAACCGAACCGGTCCCGGCCGGTTTGTCGGTAACCGGCCGGTTACCGCGGTAACCGTTCGGTTTGGTGAACCCTGGTCAGACCATCTCTAAACTAACATAACTCAAAATACAGGACTTCTCTGTACTTGGATAGTATAGATTTTGCTCACTGCTTTCCTCGAGTGGTCTAGAGCACGTCATCCTCTAGAAAGATTAAGCGCCATTTGGTTAAGTTAAAAAAATACTTCTGTAGTAAACAAATAGAACACCAACCTAATAGATAAAAATTGATGTTATATTTTTTTTCAAAAACAGCTGCTTTTGTGTAGTATTTTTTTAAGCATCTTGGGCCCTGTTATTGGCTTTTAGTTTTGTGATTTTCGAAACGAATAGAGATGAAAAGTTATTCCATAGATGTTTCAAGGGACATAGAAACAGGGGATATGTTTCGTACTTCATACTTGTTTTATCCTAAACAATTATCCTTTTCATAGCACATAGCTTATAGCAGCTTTGTCACTTTCACATACCACAATAGTTTTTTTTTTTCATATTTCACAGTCAACCAAACACACCCTTATTATAACATCAAACAATTATTTTATCAAAATATTTTTTTATAATATATCTAATGATACTAATTTGTTAAAATGAATTATTTTTTAAAAATATTTAATTCAAACTATTTAAATTTAAACAGTATTATAGGAGATATATAATATCGTTGATATCAAACAAGTTTTTTTAAAAATATATATATATTGCATGCTCGATACTAATTTAGTGTCATAAGAGCATCTCCAACGGTTTTGCAAATGGACTTGACATTCTTATTTTTTCCAAAAAAAGTCTAAAAATCTCCTATCTAACGGTTTGGCAAATGGATTTGAGATTTTTGTTAATTTGACAAACACCAGATGATATTTGGCATATATTTCAAACTATAGTTCGCTTGACAATTGCTCCGTGTGCTACTTTTGTGGGATATTTCCCTCTCACGCGTACAATTTTAAGTTTTGCCGAAAAATAGGAAACCGTTGGAGATTAACTCTTTTTATATTTTCCATATTCATTTGGGACTTGACAAATTTTTAATTTTGTCAAACAAAAAATACAAAACTGCTCAATATTAGAGCTCTTCTACAAACTCCGTTTTTTTTTTTTGAAAAAGTAGCGCCACCTTGGGCATGGCCTTGTTGGAGGCCAGCGTGGGTAGCCGGGTTCGAACCCCAGACCCAGACCAGTGGTGACACTTTCACAGCTGCTCTATGCACTCTTCCCAGTTCTTTTTGAATTAGGATAACTCTAAAGTTTATTTAATTTGAAAGAGTCTTAGAGTAAAACTAACGATGGATCCTCTCTTTCAAGTTCCCCTCATCCCAGCAAGATCTCACTATAGCATCTCAACTTCTTAAGCACAAGAACGATTCACCCCAGAATACGGGTACGTACATGACAGTCCAATACTACAGCCTACGGCAACAGGGACCACCATGATCGAGCAGATCACTAGACTACACTACAGATGGGGAGCAGCAAAACAACAGTTTTTACCGGCTCTATTTAAGTGACCAGAAGTGCACATGCACAACACCCCATTGTCATGCAAACTGCCGTATCAGCTGAGCCCTGCTGATACTGCAGCATCACCATCGTCAATTCGCCGCCCAACAAGCAGTACACAAGATAAGATCAAGCAGAGTATATCTAGCTACATTTCTGTACCGGAAAACGATGAAAACGCTGCACGTCAAGGAAAAAAGTGGTAAAGGTTGAGTGGGCTGAGGCGTTTCGCAATCATGAATTCATGATAGTGTGCATTCAGTTTGTTCTCGGTTCTGTACTGGAAAATTTTCCTTCGGAGTACCATAGCAGGGGGGACAACAAGAGTCAATCAAATGTCAATCCACCATTCCAGTTGTAAATTTTCTGAAAGAAACAAGGATCAGACAGGCATCATTGCCTCCTTCCCCGACCTTTCTTCGATTGCTGTTGCTCTGCCTGTTCCTTCCCTGAAACTTCACTGATATCAGCTGCACGATCCAAAGAATAGGAACCCAAATTAGTGAAACAATAAGATTCAGTGATTCTAAATCATGGAGAAAACAAAGCATGATACCATCAGGCCCACGAGTCATGAGAGCAAAAAAGATGTTGTTGAGCTTCTCCATCTTCTTTGCGTCCTGAGCTTGATCTGTCTTGAACTTCAAGCACTGCGGGCAATAACTTCAGTCAGAAAAAGAAGGGGTGGCATTTCAATCATACTTCAGAGCATGAAAATTGCACCAGAATATAATACTAGCTAACATTCGATGTGTCCAAACAAGTAGTTTTAATGTTGTACATTTATCAGCATAGGCTACATAAGATGCTTGCCCCTGTAACAAATAAACAAAAAGCAACAAAAACATGGGTTTTGATATTCCAGCTTTTCTAGTGAAACATTAAGAAATACATTTTTACTAGTGCTGCAAATAGAAAACAGCATAAGCTAAATGAAGCAATGATGACAACATTAATTGAAGGCTTGCACAAGATTATCCAAATACACAACAGCACTATCGATCAGTTAAAAGTCACATTCAAGCAAACAAACAGGAATTATGTGTTTTAGCTGCAAAATTTGCTTGGAGCATGTGAAGGGAAAATTTGCAGGAAGCACAGGGATATCATTTCTGAAAAGATAAGCTCCACAAATTTATTGACAAAAAGAATTTTTCAGTACATATCTATGGTATATACATGATAATGATAACATGAATACATCAGACGGCAGAGAACATTTCTAAGTACAAAATGAACCCACATATCTTAATGAGTGACAATGTTATAGCCAGTTTAGGTGATGCAATGCTATCAAATACATCAGATGGGAATTCGTTGCATTTGCTGCAAATGATATGGCCACACACCAAAGAATAGATAGCATGATGCTTAACAATCTTTCAGATTTTATTTTCAGAACAGATCCAAATTCATTTGTTTATGAAGAGACATGTTAGACATGGCTCTGACTATTGAGTAAAACTTTACACAGCTAAAAGCAGATAGAAAGAGACCACTCCACCTTGCAGCACTACTGCAACATGCTGCATTAAAAGCGGCTTACAAAACAAGGTGCTATGTGACTAAAACAGTAAAAGAGAACTTTCAAGCATTAACTACACTTGCATCATAATGAAAGGGGCAACAACATGCAAGAAGTCTCTATTCTATCTTATTCAAAAAAAACGTAATGCTAGCAAGGTTCTAGTTGTGTGACAACAATTCCAATTTACTTCTATTCTGAAATATATCTAGTTCCTGACATGTAATAATCTATTTTCAGTCCTAGTATAACCAACAACACCCGAGCTATTCCCCACCAAGCACCTGTCCTCTTACCACTTCCACTATGAGCGGCCACATAAAAGAACATGTTTCCGGTCGCTATAAAGACTATAAATTATTGCAAGGCCTGCAAAACTGTGACACTGTAAACTTTGTAAGCAACCCAAGCTCATCATGATTGCTATTTAGAACAGTGAGCTGATGTTGTCTGGAAGCATAGTAGCAAAATATAGAACATAATGAGCAATCCATTTTTTTTCCCAGAATCCTAGTTATGTGTAACCAAGGAAACAAATAGCCCGCTATTTTTGCCGCTATAGCCCGAAATAGCTTGAAAAAAATTGTGCTGCTATCTGCGTTCATGCACAATTTTGCCGCTAAAGTCCGCTAATTACGGTTTATAAAACGCTAAACACCTTGGCCTTAGCTCGCTATTTAAAACATTGTGTGTAACAGATCTCTAACGAACAATATTAGCATGCAAAAGGTAAACAAGGTATAGGCTCAATGGAAATCCTTTAAAAGGAAATAATCAATTAATCATGTCAAACGATGGCTATTGCAAGATATCAAGTGATGACATTGCATTGGCCAATGGATCAAGATATGTAAAGAGAAGCACCCATCAAGTAGCAAAATTCTTTAGTTAAGCATAACAAAACATTGATAATACCACACAACAAGGCAGCAAGCTGAGATTTGGATGAATTAGGCAATCAAAAATGGCTCAAATGTTTTTAGTTGAAAGCATACTTACCAAGAAGAGCACATTATGAGGTTCCATGATCAAGAAAAAACAACCAAGAAAACATTGATAAGAAAATTTGCAAACCAATGGTGTGGCTTGATCTCCACAATTTAGTTCTAACATACTCTGTCTTGAAAAAAAATACAATTCTAGCATAGCACTAAGTCAAACCATTCTAAGTTTGACCAGGGTTATACAAAAAAAGTATCATTACTTAGATTCGTCATGGAACATATTACACAACATACCTATTTGATGTCATAAATATTGATAATACATTCTATAAATTTGGAAAAAAAAAAAGATAGTTTGACTAAGGAGAGAAATATAATTGCATCCAGGACAGAGGTAGTAACTCCCAACAGGCAGAATAATGCTTTGTTGAAACTATTATTACTATAGTCAAGCTCTAACATTGTAAAAAGAACTTCCAAATTCACTATAAGTAACACTAACAATAAGAATGCAATACTCATATACATTGTAAGTGTTAGAATAGGCGCCCTTTGGGCTGGTCAGGACCCTAATCGGCGCAGGACTGTTTGGGTTAGATAGATATGGCAGGCCAGATAGATATGGATACGGCAAGGACTCCTGATCCTTATAGGACTCTGGACTCTTGATCCTTATAGGATTCTGGATCCTTGCCTGTATATATATGTAATTGTACCTTGCCTCATATCAATCAATCCAATCTATTCCTGATTATACTTTCCTTCATGGTAATCAGAGCCTAGGTCAATTTTTTTCTCTCTCTTCCGCTGCCCTAACCCACGCGTCGGCTCCCCTTGCCGCACGTTCCTTCCGCTGCCCGCACGCCGGCTCCTCGCCGTGCTGCGCCCCCTTCCCTCCCCTTGCGCACGCCCACGCAACCAGATGGCGACAACGCCTCCCTCCCCCAAGGGCCCCAAGGGCCAGCCCGTCGATGCCGAATCCTCTGCTACCTTCCAGGAGGCTGACATCGCGCAGCAGCAGGCCGAGGCTCAGCGCCTGGAGCACGAACGCCTGGCTGCGCGCGACGCCGCCCTGCTCCGCGCGAAGGAGGCCGAGGAAGAAGCCGCTGCTGCCGCCGCGGAGCGTGACGCGGCCGCCCAGCGCGCGCGCGATGCTCTGGCTCGCGCGGCTCAGGCCCTCGCTGCCGGGGGTGGCCAGGGGACGCGACCTCCTGCTGGTGGCAACCAGCAGCAGTCTACCAGCGCGCAGCAACAGCAGCAGCCTGCCCCCGGTGGTGGTCGCTCCTGGCCCAGCTACTACAACCCCTGGATGGGCTCGATCCAGATGTAGCCAGGAGGCCCCCGCCCTCCGTTAGCACCGATCCCGGTGCCCCCTCACCTCCAGGCGCAGCAACAGCAGGCGCACCAGCAGGCGCTCCTCGCACAGCAGCAGCAGCAGGCCTTCGTCACCCACAGCCAGGCTGCTGCCCCTGACGGTGCTGCACACTGGGTTGCCCCCGGGTACTACAACCCCGTGGCTGGCCTTCCCTCCTGGGATCCGACGGCGCTTGCCTCCGCCTTCAGCACCACGTCCCTGACTCCACCTTCGTCCGGCGACTGGTATTTCGACTCAGGTGCTACCTCCCACATGACATCCCAGTCCTCCTCTTTCACATATTCTTCCTTCGCGGTATCCTACTCCTTCATCTATTGTCGTAGGTAATGGTTCCGTCATGCCTGTCACTGCTACTGGTTTTACAGAGTTGTCTCCTTCTTTGCGTCTTAATAATGTTCTTGTGTCACCACAACTTATTAAGAATCTCATCTCTGTCCGCCAATTTAGTATCCACAATAATTGTTCTGTGGAGTTTGACCCTGCTGGTTGTTCTGTGAAGGCTCTTCCCTCCCGGACCGAGATCGTCAGGTGCAATAGCTCCGGGCCGCTGTACCCTCTGCGCCTACCTCCAGCTCACTCCCTTATCGCTCAGGCTTCTTCCCCGCTGTGGCACCGGCGACTTGGCCACCCTGGTCATGAGGCGTTGTCCAAACTTGCGTCCAACACTTCGTGCCATATTAGTGATTGTTCAGATTTGTGTCATGCTTGTCAGTTAGGGCGTCATGTTCGTTTGCCCTTTTATCCGTCCACCTCTCGTGCGTCTAGCAAGTTTGATCTCATTCATTGTGATCTGTGGACCTCCCCGGTTGTCAGTGTCTCTGGTTGTCAGTGTCTCTGGTTATAAATATTACTTGGTTATACTGGACGACTGCACTCATTACTTGTGGACATTTCCTTTGCGCCTCAAATCTGACACTTTCAGCACGTTGGCTCAGTTCATCGCCCATGTCTCCACTCAATTTGACACACGTGTCAAGTCGGTCCAGTGCGACAATGGGAAAGAGTTCGACAACTCGAGTACTCGCCACTTCTTCCTCGCTCAGGGCATCCATCTTCGCATGTCCTGCCCCTACACCTCGTCTCAGAACGGTAAAGCTGAACGCATTATTCGCACCATCAATAATGTCATTCGCTCACTGCTCTTTCAGGCATCTATGCCTCCCTCCTATTGGGTGGAGGCCCTCTCCACAGCCACTGTCCTCCTTAACATATTGCCTACCAAAACTCTCCAGCTCTCTACACCCCACTTTGCATTATTTGCAAAGCTGCCTACGTATGATCATCTTCGGGTTTTTGGTTGCAAATGGCCACCACACCTCACAAACTCGCTCCCAGGTCTGCTCTCTGTGTCTTTTTAGGCTACTCCCACCATAAAGGATACCGCTACCTTGACCTTTCCAGCAATAGAGTTATCATCTCCAGGCACGTCATCTTTGATGAAACGGCCTTTCCCTTTGCTGAACGTCATGGTCCTAGCACCCCGGCCGACCTCGAGTTTCTTGATTTTACTGATGATGTGGTGCCAGCTCCTATTGGACCCTCGCCCACTTTGTTTCCTGCAGGCACGTCTCCCAGCACCTCCGACGCTCCTGCTGTCCCTGCCGGTCCTCGTGTGGCCGACCCTGGGGCACCTTCTGGCGACATCAGCGCCCCTGCCGGTCACTCTGTGACTGTGCCTGGGGCGCCCGAGGCTGCTGATGACCTCCCGGTGCCGACGCTCTACATCCCACCGGCGCTCCGGTCACCGGGGCCTCCTTCCGCGCCACGCGCGGCATCCGCGACGGGGCCTCTCTACGTCCCGCCAGCCCTTCGTGCTGGCGCGTCGTCACCTACGTCGTCGACGGGTTCAGCGCCACCACAGGCGCCCCGCGGGCCTCCGCCCGGATTTCCGCCTCTTCGCCCCGAGCGCCTCTTCGAGCACCACTACAGCCGCCAGCCTCGACCTCCACTTGTGCCCGCATCGCCAAGTACTACTGCTGCCTTGCCTAAGGGTGCCGTTCCTGTTCGCCCCGTGAGCAACCAGCATGCTATGGGCTCGCGGGCGAAGAGTGGTTTTCGGATGCCGGCCACTTATCACACCGTCTCGCTCTCTCCAGTGCCGAAGACTTTCCGCAATGCTCTTGCCGACCCCAATTGGCGAGCGGCTATGGAAGAAGAACATCGTGCCCTTCTGCAGAATGACACCTGGGCTCTCGTACCTCGCCCCCTCGGGCCAATGTTGTCACTGGCAAGTGGATCTTCCGGCATAAGTTCAAGTCTGATGGTTCCCTTGAGAGGTACAAGGCCCGCTGGGTACTCCGTGGTTTCACTCAACGTCCTGGTGTGGATTTTGATGAGACTTTCAGTCCGGTGGTGAAGCCTGCTACTGTCCGCACAGTGCTCTCGCTGGCTCTTTCACGCAACTGGCCCATCCACCAGCTCGACGTTAAGAATGCCTTTCTCCATGGGACTCTGAATGAGACAGTGTATTGCCAGCAGCCCTCCGGGTTTGAGGATCCTACTCGTCCTGCGTATGTCTGCCTGCTCAAGAAGTCCCTCTACGGCCTCAAGCAGGCCCTACGTGCTTGGTACAGTCGAATGGCTACCTACCTTCTGTCCATCGGTTTTGTTGAAGCTAAGTCAGATACATCACTCTTCATTTACCATCGCGGCTCCGACACAGCTTACTTGTTGCTCTATGTGGATGACATTGTCCTCACAGCTTCCTCTTCTGATCTTCTTCGGCGGATCATCTCAGCCCTGCAGCGAGAGTTTGCCATGAAAGATCTGGGAGAATTGCATCACTTCCTCGGTATGCAGGTTCAGCGAAGCAGTGCTGGTTTACTCCTCTCCCAGCGACAGTACATGTTGGATATTCTGGATCGCGCTGGTATGGCAGAATGCAAGCCTTGCTCTACTCCAGTTGACACCAATCCAAAGATTGCTGCAGCTGACGGGGCCCAAGTGTCTGATGCCACAGACTTTCGCAGTCTTGCTGGCGCCCTACAGTATCTGACATTCACCCGCCCGGACATTGCGTACGCCGTTCAGCAAGTGTGCCTTCATATGCACGCCCCTCGAGAGCCTCATCTTACTGCCCTGAAGCGGATTCTCCGGTATATCCGAGGCACACTTCACCTTGGTCTACTGCTGCGACCATCTTCCTCTACGGATCTTGTCGTTTACACCGATGCTGATTGGGCTGGTTGTCCAGACACTCGCAAGTCCACCTCGGGCTATGCGGTGTTCCTTGGTGATAACTTAGTCTCCTGGCAATCCAAGCGGCAGAACACAGTATCAAGATCCAGTGCTGAAGCTAAGTATCGCGCAGTGGCTAATGGAGTTGCAGAAGCCACCTGGCTGCGACAGCTTCTCATCGAGCTGCACACGCCCCTTCGGCGCGCCACGCTGGTGTATTGTGACAACATCAGCGCAGTCTACATGTCCTCCAATCCAATTCAGCATCAGCGTACCAAGCACATTGAGATTGATCTTCACTTCGTTCGAGAGCGAGTTGCCATTGGTGATCTCCGTGTCCAGCATGTTCCTACCACTTCACAATATGCGGATATCTTCACCAAAGGGCTGCCTTCTTCGGTCTTCACGGAGTTTCGGTCCAGTCTAAACGTGCAAAGTGGCTGACGTTTGGACTGTGGGGGTGTGTTAGAATAGGCGCCCTTTGGGCTGGTCAGGACCCTAATCGGCGCAGGACTGTTTGGGTTAGATAGATATGGCAGGCCAGATAGATACGGATACGGCAAGGACTCCTGATCCTTATAGGACTCTGGACTCTTGATCCTTATAGGATTCTGGATCCTTGCCTGTATATATATGTAATTGTACCTTGCCTCATATCAATCAATCCAATCTATTCCTGATTATACTTTCCTTCAGTAAGCAAAAACACAAGAACAGAGAGGATAGTTATAGGAGGAAAAAGGGTAGTAAGGTACATTGCTGGAGTGAAATACGTAGTACTTGATTTATAATACTAGTGAAAATTCTGCACCATTGCCGTATATATAAAATAACAAGTGAGGAAGAGAAAGACACAGTATCTATAAAATGCTAGCATGCCATGTATGTTAAAAGAACATCTATTTGTTGAAAAATGTTTCCAACAAAATGCTATCTACTAAAACATTTAATTTAATCTGAAAGTAAACAACCCTCATGTAACTATCATATATATATAGCTGGAGATCTATCATACATAGGCAGTTGAGGGATGAATTTCAGCTATGAAACCTATACCTACATGGCTCCAATGTATATTATTTAACCTTCAGCACAATTTGCTTACTAAATACCTCAAACTGTTGGGAGCAATCAGTTCAGCAACAATAATGCATATTGTTACAACTTACAAACATTACTAGATATATAAAACAGTCACATGATTTTTTTTTACATATAGTATTCCATCAGTAGCAAAATATACAAATATCTGAAGTTCAGATAGATCCTGATTCCAAAAAGAGAACTTATGAGCTAAGTCCAACAGAAACACAGAAAGACTAAGGACGCTTAAAGAAATTTTACCATCAAGCATCTGCATAAAACTCCTAGCCTACCATGGAATCAACTATTTTATAGATGCTTAAATGTTTTAATATTTATAGGAGCCTGTTTAAGCATTTACCCCTATGCAATGCGTGTATGACATCTTTACGCTAATATTTAACTACCCTCCTACCACCGGCTCCAGGTTTCACTAGATGCACGATCCAAGCATCGGCTGCCTGGTGAAGCGCCTTTTCAGCATGCAAGCGGCGCTGATGCTTCCACCGTTTAAAAAAAAAGACCCTCCTACCACCGGCTCCAGGTTTCACTAGATGCACGATCCAAGCGTCGGCTGCCTGGTGAAGCGCCTTTTCAGCATGCAAGCGGTGCTGATGCTTCCACCGTTTAAAAAAAAAAGTTAATTGACACTAAGCAATCCGCAATGTACATGGCCTAATGTTCACTAATGATGCACAATTCTCAGATTTGGCATACTAAAGAATCAGACAGAACCTATTTTCTCTTTCATATGATTAACCAAGTGCCACTGATTGCCCAATACATTTTCAGAATGCTGAATTTTCAGGGCACCGCTGCTATATATCCAGCCATCACATTTAAAAACTAACACATCTGACGGAACACACAATATAGATCCAATGGTAGGAGCATTATCAAGGTGTGCGATCTATCTTACCCCTCGATCACCCCAATTCTAAGCTATAAATAACAAGTGTACCATCGATCAGCTCCTAAGCCACACCATCTATCCGTCATCCGTGTTCCGAACCAACGAACATACACACAAATCTAATCTGAGTAAAAACAGCTTGGACAAGGTAGTACCTCGCGGTCGTCGGTGACCTTGAGCACGAGCTTCCCCTCGCAGTGCCGGTACTTCATCACGTAGCGGGTCTGCAGAGACACGCGCACAAACAGGTTAGGTAGGATCGGACACACGGAACGAAGCAGAAAGGAACTCGGGGAAGAGGAGAGGGGATCGGACGACGACGGCGTACGGCGTTGGGGTCGGCGCGGAAGAGCTGCACGGACCGCTCCACGAACTCGTCCCAGGAATCCACGTACACCATCGCTGCGGCGGAGAAGGGGAGCGGGCGGCGTGGCCGGATCTGGGTGGGGACGAAGAGCCGCCGCGGTTTAAATAGGGTTTGCTTTGCTGCTCTTCTCGGCCGGGGCGTGCTGGACTTGCGTGCCCAAAATGAGTCGATCCGTGATGGCACCCGCCTGCTATTTTCTTATAACATTTTTTAAATACTATTTTTTAAAATATAATATGAAAAATATTTTTTTCAAAACTAACACTAAGGGAGTCCCAGCCGTGAACGACGTAACTAGGTTCGGATTCAGGTTGGGACCGGAGGAGAGCACAAAAATCAATACGTTGTTCGCTTTACCGTTTTTTAGCTGATAAGTCGACTGATATTGTTTTTGACTGTTTTCTGTAAGATAAAAACATTGTTTCGACGGATGATAAGCCGACTGATAAGTCAAGCGAACAGGGCGCTCGCTAGCGTTTCGTTCGTCACTAGCTAGGCGCACTAGACCCAAGAACACAGGTACGATGGTTGGCTGAGACGGTGTTTTTCCTCCTTGCATGGTGGAGAGAAGAAAGAAGATACTCCCTCTGTCCGATTAAGAGTGTCGTTCTAGCACCCAGCTATTGTTCGGTAGAGAATGTCGTTTTAGGCCTGATGTGGGTCTCACACCTAGGAAAGCAAAGCAGCGTAGACCCAGCCTTATCCTCTCGGCCCTGGATCCCTCCGCGTGTGCCAGTCGACCCTCTACGACCTCCTCATCTGGTTCGTTGGTGTCCATATGTTTAATTTATTTAATAGCTGAATAGTACTAGTCTCGTGGTCTTGTGGATGGTTTTGATATGTAGCACTGACACAATGTATGAGCATTTAATGAAGCTTGTTGCAGCATCCAACTTTGGAATCATTGACGTAGGGTTTCTTTGGTATGCACACCCAGCTCTAGAACGACAGTCTCATCCGGACGGAGGGAGTAAGAATTAAAAAAAAAATATCACCATAGATGAGGTGGCATCAAATAGCTAGCAACTGGCTAGATTGTTGGAGAAGCCCTAATGCTGGCGCGGTAAACACCAGCGTGGCAGTCAACAAGGTCACTTACCGCTAACATGGTTGGTCCTACTGCGTCATCTACTATGAAGCGACAGTGTGTATTCAGTGTTGCAGTCGAGGCTTCCTGTTTCCTTCTCCCTTTCTTCCTCCTTTAACGCTGCCTGTGCCAACGGTTGTTGTCATCGCCCCTTGCCTCCTCCATGCCCCCTTTTCCCTTTATCTAGGGTGTGTTTGCGACCATGTACCTTGCTGGCTCGACCCGTCCAACTGGTCCAGGCTAGCTTCAACATGGCTACAATGGTGCAACATCTTGTGTTTGTGTCCCTGATCCAGTACATCTCGGTTCGATTGGGATCGTGTTTGTGAGAACGCCGCAAATGAGTTCGGTAGCCTTAACACGCTTTTCATCCCTCCTCAACATTTCGTCGAGCAACTAGCGTGCACCGGCATGGCGTCCATGGCTGCTGATGTTGGAGGCTGCTCCGAGGCGGGGGTGGCGATGGGGCGCCGAACTCAGCGTCGGGCGGATGGGCGGGCGCTTGGGGACGAGCGTCGGCAGACGCCGGGGACGAGCGCCGAGGCACGGGGCGGCGATGGCACCGGGGACGGGCCGGCTCGCCGGACGGACGTGCACAAGGGGCTAGCTCGCCGACGCGGGGCACAGGAGGCACGGTCGCGAGCGTGCGTGGGACGGTGCAACCACGTGTGGGGTATGCCTTCTGGCCGGCCGCCAAGCACTCTACCGAGCCGCCAAGCGCTCCACCGAGCCCGGCTGCCGAGAAACGCTGGAAATCGCCGTTGCTCCAGAGCCATGAGAGAGAAGACATTTTGCATCAGATGGGCCAAGCTCCAGAGCGGGCCAAGTCGCGCAAACACGAGAGTTGCAGCCTAGGAGCGCAGCCAAGACGTCGGGCCACCCTGGCGAACGCCCCCCTAGTATCTGG
Source organism: Microstegium vimineum (assembly GCA_022036555.1). NCBI lineage: Eukaryota > Viridiplantae > Streptophyta > Magnoliopsida > Poales > Poaceae > Microstegium > Microstegium vimineum. The sequence continues at coordinate 37,663,238 of CM039125.1, read as the reverse complement.
CGTCCACGTTGTCTCATGTAACGCCCCATTCCTTTATACCTCACCGAGCTACGTTCGGAGATGCCAAAGCGTGATAATTAATCGTAGTAAACCAAGACAATCCTTTCTAATCATGTTTTGCCATTAGTAAATAAAGCTACATTAATTTTGTTAGTTCGAACAAAATGAAACTCCTAGGATTAGTAATTTGTTTTGCAAACTATATAATTTATATGGTTCTTACAACGAGAGTGGTTATAACTTTGGAATAGAGTGATGGTGGAAATTGCTTTCAACCAATTGTCATTGCCTAGTTGGTTGTATTTTAGCAATTGAATAGCATCAAACTGTTATAAGTCCATAGTAACCACATCATCAGATAAACATGAATACCGAGTAGTATAAATAAATTTAAATATAATAATGAGTAACATAAACAAATTAAACATTAGTGATAAGTTATTCGATAAAGATTTCAGACCACTCGTAACGGTGAGCACGACTGATATACTAATTTTACATTTTATATAGGTCGTACACCTTTACCCATGAGTCATGTTGCCCATATGGGCTAGTTACTCCCAAACACTTCCAAAGTATGCAAATATGGTACACTATGAAGTTTTTCAAAAGTCAGTCTAACAAGTTATAGGGCCGCTAGGATTCCAATCTACAAATTGATATAGGACCCCCCTTTCAAATGGCATAAAACCTAACCCATCTATTATCATAAAAACAGAGGTTGTCCTATATCCGTCTCGTCAAACCCCTCTTGTGTTGTAAAGGTAACCTCTAACATGCTAGATAAGATCCTCATACCTGACTAAAGCCAGAGTCATGTAGCCCTCATAGTTGTAATATAAGTCCTGGGGTGATCACTTATATATAAGTCTTTAAGGAGAAGAATCTAAAGCACTTGGAAAGTAGCAAATATACCCTAGACCTCTTTTACCATGTTGCTAAAAAGTCATCTTTTATTATGACATATTCCATTAATTAGGTTAGAAGATCATGGTTTAAATTTAGCACAAGCATAACCACCCAATGCAAATATTCCATTAGTAATAAAGGTATAGTCTAATTCTAGAAACCATAGATCAACAAGGAAACACATGCAATACGACTTTAATGATTTAGATGAATCAACCCGTAGAGAGCAATTAGTCCTTGTGCGGACTAAGGGGGAGCGATACCCTTGAGCGGGTGCTCCAACGAAGACTAGGGGGAGTGTTGACTCCTCGATAACTATGCAAAACGTCGACGTGTCAACCATCCTTTCTCCCTTCTCCTTCTCTCTACTTGCAATTACTTTCAAGCATTGCTTTCATTGCCATTACTTGCTTTATATCACGCTTGACTAGAATTACATAGGGTGTCTTGTTCTACTTGCTTATCTAGTTACTTTTTTAGCAAAAATCACAAACATACTAGATGGTAATTGGCAATTGCTTAGGATTTAACTTTCGCAATAGAAATTTAAATAAGTCCAATTCACTCCCTCTTAGACATCTTAATCCTTTCAGATGCCTAGAGATCAAACTTAGGACATGGTCCAAGGTATGGAACGTCTTTACCATTGCGTGAGATGACTTGTTGTGTTGATATCTCTTTGGAATCATTATAGTATTCTATTTTCTCGGTAGATGCCCTAAAGGTTGACCTAAATTGGATATCCCATGCAAGTGGAAAGAAATCTATGCCCACTGGCCTGGCGGCAGCGGAGGCGGAGGCGGAGGCGGAGGATCAGTGGCCTGCTATGGTGGCTCGAGCACATCCTTTTGAAGGCTAGCTCTGCGTGATTAGGTGTGTGTGACAGAGGCAGCTTGCAGTCAGGTCGTGCATATTCATTGAACAAAGGTATGTGTAGCTTCTTCTGTCATTATAGGGACCCTATTGTACTTCCTCCGTTCTCAAATAAATCACTTTCTAGATCTGTGTCAATCAAACTTTCTTAATTTTGACTAACTTTATATAAAATTGTAACAATATGTATGACACAAAATAAACACGTTATGAAAATATATTATATGGTATATCTAATGATACTAATTGAATATCATAAATCTTGGTATTTTTTTAGAAATTCAGTCAAAGATTAAAAAGTTTGACTTAAGATAGCTCAAAACATATATTTATTCAAGGACAAAGGGAGTACAAAATTCTATTAGGTGGTGTTTGGCAAATGGAATATGAGAGAAAGGATTGGGAAAGGGAAATGGATGAATGGCTAGGATTAAATGAGGTGTGAGAATGGATGGCTATAGATGGCCATCGGGCCGGGTCGTGCCGTGCTAGCCCGTACCGTGCCTGACGTGCCGTGCTTGTCCGTGCTTCGTGCCTGGCCGCCGGCCCAAGGCACGGCCCGTGGGCCGTTTTGTCGTGTCGTGTCGTCCGTCGTGTCGTGCCAGCCCATGGCCTGTGAGGCAAGAAACACTAAATTTTTTCACAAGTGTTCATCATTTTCAGTTTTTCACAAGTATTCATCATTTTTAACATGTCACAACTCAATTATTAGTTATCATAAATCATTTTAACAACATATTTTAACTAAATAAGCCGTTGGAATCACAATTATCGGGCCAATCCCGTGCCGTCTCTTAGATCGGATCGTGCCCGTGTCGTGCCACGTGCCTAGGTGGCGGCCCAGGCACGACCCGTCCACCGTGCCGTGCCGTGCTCGGGCCGGGCCAAAACGCCACGCCATAGGCCGTGCCGTCGGGCCTCATTCCTCGTGGACAAGTATATGAATGGCTGAGATAATAATATCACCAATTGAAGGGTGGGATATTATTTCCCTATCCCCTTTGCCAAACATGGCCTAAAAATCAATGCTTTTGTCACACAAAAATAGAAAACCAGATTGTATGAGTTAGTGTCATTAAATGATGTATATGAGCTACATTGGTACGCACTAGGTGATAGTAGTAGAGTTGATGGTGGTTATGGTGAGAGGTAATACTCCCGTCCCTACAAAAATGTAATTCTCATTTTTCGAGAAGTCAAATAATTTGAACTTTAACTAAATTTATATAAAAAAATATTAACGTTCATGATATGAAATGAGTATCATTAGATTAGATATAGAATATATTTTTATAATAAAATTATTTAGGGACATACTCTCTCTATCGTTAAATAGAAGTTCTTCTCACTTTCGAGAAGTCAAACTTTTTTAACTTTGACCAATTATATATAGAAAAATATAAATATTATTGTTAACATCGGATTTTTGCACAATGACAAGTGGGCCAGTGCACGGTGAGTCGGCGGAGATAGATGCTCAGAGCATTCGACAAAGTCCGTGCAGTCGGTTAATTCCCAGATTCGGCGATCAATCGCGCAATCGGGTAATCAGAAGAAGGGTGGTTTTCATCGGAACGACAAAGGCGACAAGTGAGAGCCGAATTAGTAACGATAGATGCGATAATTAAGGCAATGAAGACTCCAAAGGACTCATGTCAACTTAGGACTCATGTCACAGCCAGGGTATAAATATTGTATTTTTTCCTTTAATATTGTATTTTTTCCTTTAATATTTTGTAGCCGTGTCCTCTTAGGACTCATGTCACAGCCAGGGTATAAATATAAGCTCTTAGCTATTGTAAAAAGGTGTTCACAACCAAATCAATACATCCGGCCCGTGTCAACTTCAAGTCCTTTTGTCGTGTCGTCGAGTTCTTCGAGAGGAATCATCGATCCGTCGACCTCCGTAAGTCTTGACAACCTTGTTATCATGTCTAGTATCATGTGGTGAATTTAGATGTTGATGCAAGTAGTCTTGTTTATTGTCAATGATCGTGCGGCGGATCCTTGATTGATGATCAAGAAGTCTTTACTTATGTTTTGTTTACAAATAAATACGGTGCGACGAGTGTTTGCTCGATATGCTTAGCATAAGCAAGATAGTTATCGGCTCTCGTAGATTTGGCAAGATCTATTGGATTCATTAAGTTATCGTGTTGCATGTTTTAAATAATCTTTACATATTTGCAAACACTCCCTTGCCCAATCTAGATTAACACGGTTCGGCTTCTGTTAATTTATATAGATCTATTCATGTTACAATGAGTTGTTATATTCATGTTGTTCCCATAAGTAGATCTTATATCTATAATAACTGAATTAGTTTGAATCTAGATTGTTATGTGTTGCGGGTCCATGTATCCTATCCATGTTTAAGCTTTGATGACGCTAGGTATCGTGCGGCAGATGCAGACTTTAGATTAGTTTAATCATATTTTCTTACGTGTTTCCTTCATCATGGACCCCAATTCGGCTGATTGCCGAGCTTGGTTATGTTTCAATATATATTCAACTATTGATTCGTTTGTACGTCCTTTTCCCATATATGCGCGTTCGGCAATCGGTGGTTTACGTACTTTATATCTGTTTTAGCCGAACGTTCCATAAAACCTGTTGGCAGATAGCTTTCATAGTTGTATGTCGTTGTAAGTGGCTTCAAGACCATACATATGGAACTGTATGGTATTATCCGGCATGTTCCAGTTTATATCTAATGACTTTCATCCCTTGTTAGTTTTAGGTCAAACTGACTGGCACGTTTTTAGTTCTCGAAGCACCCGGGCACCCGATTGAAGCCACGCTTTCTGGCTTGCTGTGTGTGAGACACAGTACGTCACTTTTTGTGTCAACACACTTTTTGGCACGCCCAGTGGGACCCACCATACTTTCAAGATGCCTGAAATCGACAATGCCGAGATTCTGAATGTAACAATTGATGAATTGCCATAGGAGATGAGGGCTGTGGTTCAGAAGGCGTGCGATGAGTTTCAGGACAAGTGCTTGCTGTCCTTCTCAAGGAACAAAAGCAACAAGGTTTTTCAGAAGCAGTCCCTTCCGAGGACTCTCCTCCCGCATCAGACTGACTACACTGAGGAAGAGGATGCACGGAAAGTGGTTGAAGTGGTTCACAAGGCCGTAAGCGATACTATAAGGAACCATCACACCGCTTTCCTAAATACCTTTCGCTCAATCATGGTTAATACATTCGGTCGGACAGTTGACAAGTGCTTTGAGGAGTTTGCTGGTCCAATGCAGGGACCGACGTTGTTCAATGTACCAAAGCGCCACGAGAAAGCGGCCGAGGATGGTGGAGCATCTGGCATCAACCAAGGCGGATTGCCTCCTCATCAACAACCAACCTACGGCCAGCTCACATTCGGCACGACAGGAGAAGTCCCACATTCTGCTTCCAAGGTGTCTCCAATAGCGAACAGACTGCAGAAAAATATATATGGAGGCGGATATCAAGAGTTTGCCGATTACAGCGCTATCAATGCTCTCCCGAATCCGGGATACGAAAATCCAGAAGGGCTGGCTTTTGAAGGGCATGCATGTGGAGTTCCTAATGCCATTGTGGATCTCATCATGGACAGGATGGCAGACATGATGAAGAATCAGTTTGGCTTAAAGCCGAAGAACCAGTCCTATGCGTACAAGTCCCCTTATCCAGAGTGGTACAACCGAGTGGCTCTCCCTCCAAGGGTTAAGGCTCCCACAGATCTGACCAAGTTTTCCGGCCAAGATGACACCAGCACTATAGAGCACATCAGTCGATACTTGATGTAGCTGGGAGAAGCATCCACAGATGACGCTTGGAGGATTCGGTATTTCCCTTTGTCTCTGACAGGACCAGCTTTCACGTGGTTCGCGTCTTTGCCGGCAAACTCCATTGGCAGCTGGGCGGATTTAGAGCAGAAATTCCATGCGTACTTCTTCACAGGCACCGATGAGAAGAAACTAGTCGATCTTATGGGCTTGAGACAAAAGGCTAATGAGACGCCCCAAGAGTACCTCCACATGTTCAGGGAAACCAAAAACCTCTGCTTTCTCTGAATTTACCAGATGACCAGTTGCCGAGGATGGCAGTGGCAGACATGCAGCCGAACATCAGAGAGAAGTTGTTCGGCATGGACTTCGAGGACCTTGGTCAGTTGTCACAACGTTTGGCGATGATGAGTAACCAAGCTCAAGGGATCAGAAGAGACAACTGTTTTCAGAAAGGTGATATGACTAATACAGTGTATCAGAGTTTCTTAGAAGAGGCAACAAAGTTCGAAGACGAGGATGAGGTCGCCGCAGCCGAACTGGTCTGGGAAAAGGAACCAACTCAAGTCAATCAGCTATGGTTGAGGCAACAGAAAGGTACTTACGACTTTGATGTATCCAAATCATACAAGTTGTTCGAGTTATTGCTCAGGGAAGGACGCATCAAGCTGCCTGAAGGACACCCTATGCTGCGTCCTGAAGGAGTAAAGGACAAGAGATTTTGTTGCTACCACAACACCAATTCTCATGCCATCAATGATTGCCGAGTGTTCAGAATGAAGATCTAGAAAGCTATTCAGGAGGGACATTTGCAGTTTGACGGCAAGATGAAGATTGACGCTAACCCTTTTGCACAGAACACAATATCTTTCTCTATGAATATGGTTGTCGTGGAAGACTCCAAGGGCAAGAGCGAGATAAAGGTGCTGACCTCAGATAGAGCGAAAAAGACTGGTGCTGTTGACCCTAATCGGCAGATTATAGATGAGGAGCTTCGGCAACGAGGACAGTTCCAGAGTAGCCGAACTGAAAAAGGGGAAGCTTCCAAACCCAGGGTCACAACGCGGATCCTATTGAACAAATGGCAACGGGAGCAAGAGTAGTATCAGAGGCGGATGCATTACGAGGAGCAGAGGTTCATAGAGGAACGTCAGAGGCATGAGGAAGAAGTGTATCAGAGGGAACAAGAGCGATTGAGAGAGCAGGAGCAGTCTCATTGGGGATGCTCGTTTTTCAAACATTGTTGGAATGAAGGCCTAAAGCTACCTACTAGAGATAATTGCCTCGAATGCAGTGATCGGTATTCAGGGTATAGGCAGTACCGGGTCAACCGTCATCTGGTCCATGAAAGACTTGGAGCACATGCTCCTGGGGACGATGGACGTTTAAAAATAGGCGACTCAGAGGATCGGCAAGGTAAAAGGTTTGCCAATCAAGAGTGGGTTCATTCTGAGGAGCGAGAGCACCGAGAGTATGCATGGCAGAACGGGCAGTGGTGTCCACCAAGTCTGAAGAAGAGCCAGAAAAGGATGGTGCCACGCTTGAGGAACAGAGAGCTAGCGCAAGTGACTGCCGAAAAGAAACTGACATGGCGTCCTAAGGGAAGACCAATGGATACAACCGTTCGGCTGATACGTACATGGTCTTCTTCATTCCATCAGAATTTATAGCTCCCGAAGAGCAAGATATCCAGGATGAAGTGTCTTCAGATGATGATGAGAACGAGTATCAGAACCTAATGGCTCAGCTTGTCCTGACTCAACAAGCAGTGTTCGACAAACCAGCCAGACATCGACAATTGAAGGCGCTTTACGTGAAGGGATACATCAATGGCAAGCCCCTGACCAAGATGCTGGTTGATGGGGAAGCTGCCATCAATATCATGCCGTATACTACCTTCAGGAAGATCGAAATGACCAATGAGTTGTTGAAGACCGATTTGGTACTCAAAGACTTTGCTGGCAACCCTTCCGACACTCAGGGGGCAGTGCACGTCGAGTTGATGATTGGATCAAAGACTCTGATCACTACCTTCTTTGTCATAGATGGCAAGGGGGCATATAGTCTGCTACTGGGAAGAGATTGGATCCATGCTAACTGTTGCATACCTTCAACCATGCATCAGACTCTCATTCAATGGGTTGGTGATGATGTGGAGATTGTTTAGGCCGATGATTCGGTAAGTGTTGCTGCCACAGAGTCTGTCTACTAGGAGTATGATGGCTTCGATTGTTTCTCTGGAAAGATTTGGGGAGAAGGTCCTGTGAATGTCTCCGGCAAGGGCCAACAGCCGATCCAAGCAATCCGCTCTAAGAGTAATTTTTAATGGGGAACACGATCGATGACAGCGAAGGGAAACTGGGACGTGGCTTCATGTCGGCCGATAAACTAGATGATATAAATATTGGTGATAATGTTAAACCAAGGCCGATGTTTATCAGTGCAAATTTAGACCAAGAGCATAGGTTGAAGCTGATAGACCTACTAAAAGAATTTAAAGATTGTTTCACTTGAGATTATACATAGATGCCAGGGCTGGATCGTTATATCGTTGAGCATAAATTGTTGATCAAGCCTGGATACCGTCCTTTCAATCAACCTCCTCGAAAGATTTACAAAGAGGAGGTACTGGCCGATGTAAAGAATGAAATTGAAAGATTATTGGAGGCAAACGTCATTCGACCATGCAGATATGCAGATTGGGTTTCAAACATAGTCCCGGTATACAAGAAAAATGGGAAGATGAGGGTTTGCATTGATTTTAGAAATCTCAACAAAGCTACTCCTATGGATGGTTACCCGATGTCAATTGTCGATCTGCTCGTCGACGCGTCGGCTGGTTATGAAGTCATCAGTTTCATGGATGGTAATGCTGGTTATAACCAGATCTTCATGGCAATAGAGGATATTTCAAAGACAACCTTCAGATGCCCTGGTCATATTGGTTTATTTGAACGGATTGTCATGACTTTCGGTTTGAAGAATGCTGGTGCAACCTATCAAAGATACATCTTTCACGAGTTGATCAGCAAGATTGTGGAAATTTATATTGATGACGTGGTGGTCAAGTCTAGAAACCATGAAGGGCATTTGGCCGATTTGAGGAAGACCTTGGAGTGCACTAGGAAGCATGGTTTGAGGATGAATCCGAATAAGTGTGCCTTTGGAGTCTCGGCTGGTGAGTTTTTAGGCTTTCTAGTCCATAAAGGAGGGATCGAAGTTGGCAAGAAAAGCATGGAAGCAATGGACAAGGTGGAACCTCCAACCAATCTCACAGAGTTGCAATCATTGCTGGGCAAGATTAATTTTGTGAGAAGATTCATATCTAACTTGTTAGAGAGAGTGTTGCCCTTCTCTCCACTATTGAAGCTTAAAAAAGATCAAGAGTTTGTGTGGGGTGACGTACAACAAAAGGCTTTTGATGAGATCAAAGAGTATATGAAGGCGCCACCCATATTGGTACCTCCGCAGCTTGACAAGCCTTTTAAGTTGTACGTGGCGGCCGACAACCTGACGATAGGGTCGGCCCTCATGCAAGAATTTGAAGGGAAAGAAATAGTGATAGCTTACCTTAGCCGAAAGCTGTTGGATCTAGAGACAAGGTATTCGGCTATAGAAAAGCTTTGTTTGTGTGTGTTTTACTCATGTACTAAGCTTCGGCATTATTTGTTAAATGCTGAATGTGTAGTGGTTTCTGAGTTCGATGTGATAAAACACATGTTATTGATGCCAATTTTAAATGGAAGAATTGGCAAATGGATTTTAGCTTTGTCAGAATTTGATTTAAGGTACGAATCGGCAAAGGAAGTAAAAGGTCAAGCTATCGCTGATTTTGTTACCCAACACCGTGATCCCTCTACTAAGATGGTGACCATTGCGCCATGGACTCTGTTCTTTGATGGTTCATCTTGTAGCAAAGGTGGTGGAGCCGGTGTTCTCTTGATTTCTCCTAGAGGTTTGACCTTCGAGTATGTCATTCCTATTGGATTCTTGGTTACTAATAATCAAGCAGAATATGAGGCATTGCTTAGAGGGCTTCGACTGCTTGTCGAAATAAAGGCTGTTGTTGTCGAGGTTTTCGGGGATTCTGAGCTGGTAATTAACCAACTGATCGGCCAATATGAATGCAAGAGTGATATGTTAAAGGGATATTATGAAGAGTGTCGAGAGCTTCTAAAGAGTTTCCAGGTAGCCACCTTGCATCATATCCCTAGGGGGCAGAACGAAGAAGCAAATAGACTGGCTCAAAGTGCTTCGGGATACCGAGAGGATCAGGAAATTCATGCTTTGGATTCAGATCGGGTAATTGATGACTGGAGAAACGAAATTGCCGATTATTTAAAAAATCCATCACAGAAAGTTTCCCGAAAACTCAGATATAAGACTATCAAGTTCGCGCTCCTTGATGACCAGTTGTACTACAAGTCCATAGATGGAGTACTCCTCAAATGTTTGAATCAAGAGGAGTCCAGAAAGCTGATGTATGAAGTGCATGAAGGAGTATGTGGTGCGCATCAGTCGGCTTACCGGATGAAATGGATAATAAGGAGAACTGGTTATTTTTGGTCAACTATGCTTGAGGATTGTTTTAAATATTACAAAGGATGCCAAGACTGTCAGAGATTTGGTAATATTCAGAGAGCCCCAGCGTCGGCCTTAAACCCAATTGTCAAGCCTTGGCCGTTCAGAGGATGGGGCATAGATTTGATCGGTCAAATTCATCCTCCTTCTAGAAAAGGACATAAGTTTGTATTGTTGGCCACAGATTATTTCATAAAGTGGGTTGAAGCTATCCCCCTGAAGAAGGTTACATCAAAAAACATGGTCAATTTTGTTAAGGAGCATATAATTCACAGATTCGGGATTCCTCAAACCATAACAACAGATCAAGGGATTCAGTTTACTTCATCCGAGTTTTGTGATTTTGCCGAGGAGATGGGAATAAAATTGTACAATTCTTCTCCTTATTATGCGCAAGCCAATGGCCAGGCTGAAGCATCAAATAAGACCATGATCAAAATTATTCAGAAGAAAATTGATGAAAAGCCAAAGAAGTGGCATTCGGTTCTTAATGAGGCTTTGTGGGCTTACCGAATGGCTTGCCATGGATCTACTCAAGTGTCTCCCTATGAGTTGGTTTACGAGCATCATGTTGTGTTGTCATGGGAATTGCAATCAGGATCAAGACGAGTTGCATTGCAGAAAGATTTGAGGAAAGAAGATTATAAGAATCTGATGATGGACGAACTGGAAGATTTGCATTTAGCTTATCTCAAAGCATTGGAAAATATTGAGAAAAATAAAGCACGTGTTGTCAGGTATTATAACAAGAAGGTTAAGGAAAAACAATTCGCAGAAGGAGATTTGGTATGGAAAACCGTATTGCCGATCGGGATGAAGGACAGAGCGTTCGGCAAGTGGTCTCCAAATTGGGAAGGACCTTTTCGAGTGGTAAGGTGCGCGCCTGGCAATGCGTATGTCTTGAGGACTCTACTGGGAGAAGAATTCGCTAGAGCTATCAATGGAAGATTTCTTAAGATATTTCATCCCAATGTTGAGGTTGGTGCATAAACGGACTTAAAAAAACTTATGCACAGATAGCCGATACGGAGATATCGTCTTTAGCCGAAAAAATTCTATGAAAAGCTCAGAAAATAGCCGACGCGGTGTGTGTCGCCTTTAGAGTAAAAATCAAACACATCGTCAAGCACTTTCTAGATTGACTGTTCTCAGAGAAATTCAAACAAAGGGAAAACCAGTAGGGATCTTGAATATTTCACAGAGTAAGGTTTTTTACATAAAGCTCCTAAGTACAAACTACTCATCAAACAACCTGTTGAGGACCGACTGGGCGTCCATGACTTCAGCGAGGGCGGTCGCATGATCTTCATAGCTCTCCAGAAGATCGTCGATGACTTCGACATTTTCTGGAGGCACTTGACCATGGAAGTCGGTTGGCTGAACGGAGAAGTCCTCACCGCGTTGGGTAGTCATTGCCGACAGCCCCAGAGCTACACCGTGGTGCACACCATGGATGGTGACTTGGTTGATGCGGCCGTCCGCATGGTCAAGGCACACCTCGGCGGTCTCTCCTTGGGCGTTAACCTTGTCGGCGATCCTGTTCGCCGCGGCCTTCAGGCGCTCATTCTCTGCAGAAAGCGCTGGACGAAGATGCAAATAGGATGAGCAGACAAGATTAAAAGAGAAGGTAAAACATGATTGATTTCGGCTAACCCGTGATGGCGTCGCAGAGCTGCTTCCGCTGGTCCTCCCACTCGAGTTGATCGACACCATATTACTTGGAGATTTTCTCCAGTTCTCCTCGGGTTTCATCCCAATCACGCCTGAAGTTGGCCGCCTCCGCATGGGTATAGGGGACATCCGCATCCGACCCCGAACCTAAGTCCTAGGGATGAGAGTGGTAGGAGTCTGAAGACCCAGAGGAGACCGACAATGGACTACCCGGCTGACCTGCTGCCGCCGGAGGAAGAGGGATGATGTGGCTGGTGGAGATGGACATGATTTTGATAAATGAGGAACAGAAATCAGGGCTAGAAGGATGAATAGAGAACAAAGTGCAAGGGGGCAAGAAACTAATTCTTACCCGCGCTGTCGATTGCGCCATGTTCGGCTCCCTTCAGGTGCTCCTTCGGCAGGACGCTTGCCGCGGTTATCGCCTCCCGCCATTGTTACGGTATGAGTTAGGGTTTTCCTCTGGATTGGTTTCAACGGAAGGGGTGAAGACGAAGGCGGGAGTGTTTGACTAGAACCGTTGACAGGGGCAGAAGAAGAAAGGTTTATTTATAGGCCGAGTAAGAATCCCAAACGGCCGTTACCGGAATGGGCCAGGTTCGGGTATATCAAAGGTCGCTCGGCTATGTCTGAAAGCTGGGGATGAGTCAGGTATATCGAAGGTCGCTCGACTATGTTCTAAAACCAACAACGATCGGCTATCTGAAAACTGGGGATGAATCGGCTATACTGTGATCGAGAAGAATAACAGAGCCGATTATACCATCGTGCAAGCAGGGGTATATAAGAGACAAGACAGTGATGACAATCAGTTGTTGAGATACAAAATGTGCCGCACTTAATCTATTACAAGCTATGTCTCTACCGATGCAGAAGCTGGTTTATGGCATCTAGGGCCTCGGTCTTGATTTGGCTAATGTTATCCAATACCTTTTGGTCTTCATTTTCAGAACTTTGGATGCTTGATAGATTTTCCTTGAGTTGTTGATTTTCTTTCAGAACGATTGACATCTTTGATGAAGTTGTTTCTATAGATTTCGGCAGAGCTGTCATCTTGGCTTCATGAGATTGGATTTTAGCATTCAGTTCAGATAATTGAGCTTCTAATCTGATTCTCTCATCCTTCATGACTTTCAGCTCGGATTCCAGAGTCACCAGGGAATCTTTAGCAGCCTGAAGGTTGGAGTATACAACTTTAGCTTCTTGTTTCTTCTGAGACTTGCTATCCTGCAGAGCAGTCCTAGAGGCTATATTCTTGTTTGCTCTCTTCACCATACCAAAATAGTCATCAAGCCTGGCTGCAGACTCCAAAGAGGCCTTGAGGGCAGATGGGAGATCTTGATTAATCAGCTCGGGGATATCCTTTATCTGATCTAAATCTTGGACCAGGATGTTGATGTCCTTATTCAGCAGGTGAGCTATGTCCTGCAGCCGGGCCTAATTTTCCTCTGATAAAGTCTGCTGGGAGGTAGCTTCTTCCCCTTTTTCACTGATAAAATCTTCGACAGTGAAGGAAAAGCTGGTGGTTGGTTTGGCAGTGTTCTTGAGAAAGGAAGGAGTGTTAGTCGATTGGGTAAGAATTGTTGAAAAGGATGGTTTAAGGTAGTGTATTACCTGCTGGGTTGATTGAGCCTCAGGATGAGATGTGCCTTGGCCTAGTTGACTTGACTGGGTGCCCTGAGGGGGTGAATCTGGAAACGGACCAGAAGAGTGTTCTCCTGCTTGATTGTTTAGAATTTTCTCTGTTTCCGACAATGCAGATGCATGAGCAGGAATTGGATGATATATAAAAGAGGAATGTAATTAGCCGAATAATATTACCAATGCGCTCGGCAGTTTCTTGGGCATCAGTGTTTTCGGCTTCATCAGTTTCAGTATCCTCAGTTTCATGCACTTCTGCCGATGGTTGGGTTTTTGCATCTTCAGTAGAAGGTGGGGGAGGAATGTCCACTATCGGTAAAGCGTTACTTGATCTGGGGGTATCGATATGTGGCTGCAATGAAGATGATTGACATAAGAACAGACAATTTGGTTTTATTCCAAAGTGAAATTTATTACTGAATAAAAAACTCATATCTTGGGAGATCTCTGAACTTTTTTGGACCTTACCTTTCTGGTCACATGAATGTCCTCAAGTATTTTCCTCTTGCCTTTTTCTTCTAGAGGGGTAGTATCTAACACTGCAGGAGTCTTCATGAAGATTTTTAAAGTGGAAGCATTGTAGCCCAATGTAGGTTTAGGCCCAGCTTTATAATACTCCACTGCTTTATTGGGAGGAGTAGGCTCAAAATCCTATACATGGCCAGATTTCAGAATGGGAGATGAATGCAGAAACAAGAAATGACTAATGTAATAAGATTACCTCACTCTCAGGAGCAAATTGAGGATATAAGTCTTGGCATAAGGGGTGAGCTGGTATGCTGAAAATATGGTTGTGCCACTCCTACCACCAAGCAGAGAAAAGGGGATGTGCATCATCCACTAGTCCAAATGGGGAAGGTTCATATGTTGGCAAATCCTTTCTAAGCTCAAAGACTTTTCTGGCTTCTGTTTCATTGGTGATCAGCTCCCTGTATCTTTTGATTGATGAAAAGAAAGATATTTGGGTAGTTGTCCACATCCTAACTGTCTAGATGCCATGTTGGGATTATAGAATTCATAGGTGGGATTCACCTCTCTCCCATGACAAAATTCGGCTGGCAGAATGTAGGGCTTGATAAAGGAGTTGAAGATCTCTGTAGACACCTTATCAGAACAGCCAAATTCATAGCTGAATTTGTAGGGAAAAGTTAAGCTGTCATTTTCTCTGTAAGGGAGCCAAAGCACATTGTTGAAGCCCTTGAAAAATAGCTTGAAAAGATGGTCAATGTCCATGCTAACACTGATGACAGATGTTGCTTCTCCATAGGTTTGGCAGTCCTTGGTCTTTGTTGTATATCCTTCGGCATAGTTAACCGAAGTAAAGCTTAAATTGTGAAGAGGTACAGACACTGTCTGATGCATGTAAAGTTGCAGCCACATCTGAATGAACCACCAGGGGCCACTCACACAGGAGATCTCCTTGCCATGGAACATCTGAATAGTGATCTGATGCATCATGTGGTAAACAACTCCTAAGAGATATTTGCCAAGGGGAATTAGTGTGCCTGCAGCCAAATCTTCAGCCATTTATTATCATATGATTCAGGGTCAGCTCATTTGATTTTCCACAGAAAATAAACCTGGAAAGCCACATGTTTATGAAGGCTCTGCTCTCTTTTTCAGAGACAACACTAGTCGCTTTCATGTAAGTTTGGATGTACCCAACCCATCCACCTCCGGATTTGACAGCTCTTTGGTTGCTTTTGATCTTGTACTGGTATGGGTGTACTCGTTTGGACACATTCAAGCCAGTCATCATGAATATGTCGGCCAAAGTCGGGGTCATTGTGGCCGAAGACAAAAGCGTTGATGGCGTTGGACCAGAAATGAGAGGCTGCTATCAGGAGGGGTTCGTTTCTGGGCATTTCTAATAAAGATAGCTCTAGACAGTGGTTGATGTCTTGGTTGTCCCAGCTGCTGTTGTTCTTGTCCGACATCCTGCGGTACCAATTTCGTCATCCGGCTATTGGAGGAAGCGGCCAAGTCTTGAAGGTGTTTGGCCATTGATTTGATGGGGTGACTCCGGATTTGAAAGGAATCCTCAAAGTTTCCTTCTCAATAATCTCAGTTGGGTCAGGATTGCCCATGGGACCAAGGAGGTAGGAATCAGAATTTGCGGCATAAGGAATCAAAATCTCATTCTTGTATTCCTTCAAGAAATAATGGAATCAAGAAAGCGGATGAGTTGGGAGAGAAGCAGGAAAACCGATCAGGGATTGCCGAATACACAGGAAAATGAGTTGGAATTTTACCTCTAGGATCTCGTCCTGGGTCGCCATTGAGGGTTCAATGAATATTTGAGAATGCCGAAGTATGGATTTCTTGGGTGGCGGCTGCGGTGTTGAACTGTATAAACCTAAGGGGAAAAGGGAAGCTTGCGGTCAATTTCAGAATAAACGACTTTTATCCCGAAATTGAGGGGGCATGTGTTAACACCGGATTTTTGCACAATGACAAGTGGGCTAGTGCATGGTGAGTCGGCAGAGATAGATGCTCAGAGCATTCGGCAAAGTCCGTGCGGTCGGTTAATTCCCAGATTCGGCGATCGATCGCGCAATCGGGTAATCAGAAGAAGGGTGGTTTCCATCGGAACGACAAAGGCGGCAAGTGAGAGCCGAATTAGTAACGATAGTTGCGATAATTAAGGCAATGAAGACTCCAAAGGAAACCAAAGTCAAAATATTGGATTTTTTCCTTTAATATTTTGTAGCCATGTCCTCTTAGGACTCATGTCATAGCCAGGGTATAAATATAAGCCCTTAGCTATTGTAAAAAGGTGTTCACAACCAAATCAATACATCCGGCCCGTGCCAACTTCAAGTCCTTTTGTCGTGTCGTCGAGTTCTTCGAGAGGAATCATCGATCCGTCGACCTCCGTAAGTCTTGGCAACCTTGTTATCATGTCTAGTATCATGTGGTGGATTTAGATGTTGATGCAAGTAATCTTGTTTATTATCAATGATCGTGCGGCGGATCCTTGATTGATGATCAAGAAGTCTTTACTTATGTTTTGTTTACAAATAAATATCGTGCGACGGGTGTTTGCTCGATATGCTTAGCATAAGCAAGATAGTTATCGGCTCTCGTAGATTTGGCAAGATCTATTGGATTCATTAAGTTATCGTGTTGCATGTTTTAAATAATCTTTACATATTTGCAAACACTCCTTTGCCCAATCTAGATTAACACGGTTCGGCTTCTGTTAATTTATATAGATCTATTCATGTTACAATGAGTTGTTATTTTCATGTTGTTCCCATAAGTAGATCTTATATCTATAATAACTGAATTAGTTTGAATCTAGATTGTTATGTGTTGCGGGTCCATGCATGCTATCCATGTTTAAGCTTTGATGACGCTAGGTATCGTGCGGCAGATGCATACTTTAGATTAGTTTAATCATATTTGCTTACGTGTTTCCTTCATCATGGACCCCAATTCGGCTGATTGCCGAGCTTGGTTATGCTTCAATATATATTCAACTATTGATTCGTTTGTACGTCCTTTTCCCATATATGCGCGTTCGGCAATCGGTGGTTTACATACTTTATATCTGTTTTAGCCGAACGTCCCATAAAACCTGTTGGCAGATAGCTTTCATAGCTGTATGTCGTTGTAAGTGGCTTCAAGGCCATACACATGGAACTGTATGGTATTATCCGGCATATTCCAGTTTATATCTAATGACTTTCATCCCTTGTTAGTTTCAGGTCAAACTAACTGGCATGTTTTTGGTTCTCGAAGCACCCGGGCACCCGATTGAAGCCACGCTTTCCGGCTTGTTGTGTGTGAGACACAATACATCACTTTTTGTGTCAACACACTTTTTGGCACGCCCAGTGGGACCCACCATACTTTCAAGATGCCTGAAATCGACAATGCCGAGATTCTGAATGTAACAATTGATGAATTGCCTGAGGAGATGAGGGTTGCGGTTCAGAAGGCGTGCGATGAGTTTCAGGACAAGTGCTTGTTGTCCTTCTCATGGAACAAAAGCAACAAGGTTTTTCAGAAGCAGTCCCTTCCGAGGACTCTCCTCCCGCATCAGACTGACTACACTGAGGAAGAGGATGCACGGAAAGTGGTTGAAGTGGTTCACAAGGCCGTAAGCGATACTATAAGGAACCATCACACCGCTTTCCTGAATACCTTTCGCTCAATCATGGTTAATACATTCGGTCGGGCAGTTGACAAGTGCTTTGAGGAGTTTGCTGGTCCAATGCAGGGACCGACGTTGTTCAATGTACCAAAGCGCCACGAGAAAGCGGCCGAGGATGGTGGAGCATCTGGCATCAACCAAGGTGGATTGCCTCCTCATCAACAACCAACCTACGGCCAGCTCACATTCGGCACGACAGGAGAAATTGAACAAACATGAGGGCTTGGTTCACTTCCCATCAAAATTCTAAAACTTTATAATATTCTCCATCACATCGAATCTTTGAACGCATGCATGAAGTATTAAATAAAAATAAAAATATAACTATGTACACAGTTTACCTGTAATTTGTGAAACAAATCTTTTGAATACTTTATGATTAAATAATAATTACCACATACAAACAAAAGTGTTACGGTGCTTTACGTCCAAATGTTTTTTGATCTAAATTGGTAAGGCTCCCATTGAGGGGCTTCTACAAGGAGCCGCTCCAGCTCCTTTGCTTTGTGTTAGAAAACAGTTTCTCGAGAAAAGTGTTTTGCATGACTTCTGAAGCCAAAGCCGGAGCCAACGAAAAACACTACCAAAGAGACCCTTATATAGGGACAAGGTAGCCTAAATTTCACACATAAAAAAATGGAGGGGAAAAGAAACACTGTACCCCGCAGAAGCTAATTGTGTCCGGTATTGTGGTATGTGGCCGCATAGCTGCCATGCAAACATGAGGCCAAATCTGTTAACACGCAAGGAAAGCGATTAGTGACTATCAACCAGCTCAATATCACACGAAATGGCGATGGTTACGTTTGGTAACCAACAAGATACGGCCAAAACCACACAAACAACCGTACAAAGATATTGCGGTTTTCACCAACTCAATGATTTCTTCGGTTTCTAACGCAAGTAACTCGCGAGATCCCTAGTACAAAGATATTGCAACCACGCTGGCAGATCTGAAGCGCCGCAAATTGCCAACGGAGTCGGCCCCCGCTGCCCCTAAAACCCTAATCGATGACGTGAGGTCTGACGTCTCTGCCTGCAAACCCCCTCACGCATTCCGTCGAACTCCCTGCCCATTCAGTTCGAGCATTTCGTCGAACGCCATGCGGGGCCTCGAAAACTGACTGCATCGAACACGATTGGCGCAGCTTGATAACAAGCCGGTGTATTGGGAAATTGATTATACATTACATCAGGAGTAAAACCGAAAATGAAACAGCACCACGCGGCTCGGAGTACATGTATCACACCTTCAAGAACTGATGATAAGCAAATACTAAGATTATCGGATTACGCGCGCCATCTCAGAAGTCTTCATCGATGCTGAAGACGTGGTTGGCGGCGGCGCTGCCGTTGAGGCTGTTCATGACGGAGGCCTTCTGGTACTCACCGACGCGCTTCTCGAAGAAGTTGGTCTTTCCCTGCAGCGAGATGAGCTCCATCCAGTCGAAGGGGTTGGTGACGTTGTACATCTTCTTGCACCCGAGCGCCATGAGCAGGCGGTCAGCGACGAACTCGATGTACTGGCTCATGAGGCCCCCGTTCATGCCGACGAGCGCGACAGGGAGGGCGTCGCAGACGAACTCGCGCTCGATGTCGACGGCGTCGGCGATGATCTCGCGGACGCGGGCCTCGTTGAGCTTGCTGCGGAGGAGCTCGTATAGGAGGCAGGCGAAGTCACAGTGCAGGCCCTCGTCGCGCGGAGATGAGCTCGTTGGAGAAGGTGAGTCCCGGCATGAGCCCGCGCTTCTTGAGCCAGAAGATGGCGCAGAAGGAGCCCGAGAAGAAGATGCCCTCGACGCAGGCGAAGGCGACGATGCGCTCGGCGAAGCGCTCCCCGCCGTCGATCCAGCGCATGGCCCAGTCCGCCTTGCGCCGGACCGCGGGCACGGTGTCGATGGCGCGGAACAGGCGATCCTTCTCGACGTCGTCGCGGATGTAGGTCTCGAGCAGCAGCGAGTACATCTCCGAGTGGATGTTCTCGATGGCGATCTGGAAGCCGTAGAAGGCCCGCGCCTCGGCGACCTGCACGTCGGACATGAAGCGGGACGCGAGGTTCTCGAGCACGATGCCGTCGGAGGCGGCGAAGAAGGCGAGCACGTGGGAGATGAAGTGGCGCTCGTCTGGGGACAGCGCCTCGTCCCAGTGCCTGGCGTCGGAGGAGAGGTCAACCTCCTCTGCCGTCCAGAAGGACGCCACCGCCTTCTTGTAGAACTCCCAGATCTGCGGGAAGCGGATTGGGAACATGGAGAAGCGGTCGGAGGACTCTGCCAGCAGCGGCTCCTCCGCGTCGCACGGGGGAGCTAGCGTCGGCGCGGCAGGCATCGTCGGAGGATTGGGGTATGATTTTGCTAGTGGGGAATTGGGGGGGTTTGGGTTGGGTTACGGAGGAGAGAAGGAGGCGGGGGATTTATAGGGATGGTGGGGAATTGGAGCGCAGATTTTGAATTGGAACGGCGTTGGCGCTGGCTTGCAAGGGAAGGAGGCGCGAGGAACGGATAAGGGTGGGGCGGTCGTGCGGAGACAGGAGCCGCGCCGTGCGACGGAAGATTGGGGAAATTTTCGATTTTGCCGGGGCATTTGAAAATTCAGGGGGAAATTTTTCGGCGGCGAGCCATGCGGCGGGAGAGGGAGGGCAAGAGGTTAGAGGTGGCGCTGTTCGTTTGGGGATTAGGGAAAAGCTTTGAAGGCCAGACAGGTGGCGATGAGGGGCGTTTTGGTAAAATGGACTGGGAACGGGCAGTTTCTTGACGTGAGTGCGGTTGGGCTCGTGTGGGCTGCCGAATTTCGGCCCTTTTACAGTCACGGACTTGACGCCGTTCGGTTTCACACAACATATTTAAACGGATGTTTGAACAATTTAGAGTAGAGTATTATAAACATGGACTAATTATAAACTATAAATTGTATAGACACAGACTAATTTACGAGATAAATATTTTAAGTCTAATTAGTTTATATTTGATAATGTAGTGCATAGTAAATATGTGTTAATGATCAATTAATTAGGCATATTTGTCTCACAAATTAATCATGGCTTCTGCAATTAATCTTATAAATATCTCACGGTTAGTACTCCTAATTAACATTCAAACATCATGTGTGACATGAATTAAATATTAGTCCTTGTATCCAAACACCCCTTAAATGAGTTTGCAAACAAATGTTAATCAGGTTTATTAAAATTCAAAATTGAAAAAAATATACTAACCTCTATTCAAAACTATTTGGAAACTTCATAAAAAAAACTTTTGTCCACGCACGTTCATTTTCAGCATGAAATGACTAAAGTAACCTAGAAGATATATTTTTTTTGGATTTGTCTGACTAATGCGCTGGCGCTAGATTCTAGCAAGTCCAAATGGCATTGCATGTTCTAGCGTTGTCTAAGAGCAACTCCAACAGACTGGATTTGTATTTGTGAAGCTATTTATAGCTATTATGCTGTAAAACATCACTCCAACAGCATGTGTATACTGGTTTTTTATTTTACGCAACTGATTATCCCATCATTCTCGTTGGACATATTTACCTAGCGAGTCATGTTTGCTATACATGTTTTTCATTTAACTAGGCTGTTGTAAAACTCTACATTTTAGATGAGATTTCTATTTTACATAATGGCTAAATCTCATAATTTAACATATAATTTTAGCAAGTCCCTTCGAGATGCTCTAAGAGGACAATAATTATTGTAGAGGAGAATATGACAAAGGTGGAGCTTGTTGTGTGAGTCTTTGGCACAGGATGGATCGAACAAACATAGGCGTCTGGTTGGACGGCGACGATTGAGCCAATTTCCTAGGACGAGATGACCACATCACCACCCACATGGAAGCACTTGGTCTGTGAGGCGATCTCCTTAGTGCTCCCTACGCAAGATAGTGTTACAACACCCTTAAATAACATAGAGCCCTACAGCTTTTAACCAGAGTAGATACTTACAAATTAGACCATGTCATCTTAATGGAGCTGCCTTCTAGGATGTCTTCTTCTTTTATTTTGTTCGCTTTAAAGCAAGGCGGTGTGGGACTCGTCTTCTTCTTGGCCCTCCATGCATTGGGTGTGGGTTTGGCAACCTTTCGAACCATTCACTAGATAGAGAGTTCATTGTTGACTATATCAATAGAAAATTACACCTTCTTTGTAGTTTTTGTTGCTTATCACTCAACACACTAGCGAAGGATTTCTTCTTCTCTATTGACTTCTTAGTAGAGTCAATAAAGGGAACGTTAGCCTTCTTCACAACCGACTACTCAATAGAGGACCTGGTGGGTATTTTATGGATTCCCTCTCAGATACATAGGGAAGGGAGTCCTAGATACAAGTTTCACAAGCCCATACATGGTACAATATTGCAACACCAGCAACAAGCATAAAGTAAACAAGTTGGTACGTAAATAGAGTCATTGTACTTACCATCTTCTAGGGTAGGGAAAGATTGGAGTCTTGGTTGTACGATTGTGTTTAGGCTAGTCGTCGTAATGAGAAGCTTCCTGGTTCAGTTTTGGACCTTGTCGTTATGGAGAAATTTAGATAACCCCTAATTCGGTCCCCATTAATGGGCTCAAAGGGGGTTAGCTGACTTCTCTTTTTGTAAGGTGACTTGGGTCCTTGTCCTATGTCCTTCATATTGAAATGGTCCACTGGTTTGTTTCTCAATACTCCTCACATATAGTTATCTCCCTAATAATGGAGTCTCAAAAGAAAAACTCATCATTTCATTAAAACTTGTTCAACTTTACAACATGAAACTAAAGGTTTTACCATTACTTTAGCTTATAAGATTGGCTTGCATACAGCTATTGATTGTCTTGTACTCTATCTTGTTGGAATTTTTTTATTAGGAAAGCATTACCTAAGTTGTTGTGAAACGTGATAGTGACGGCAAGCCACATCCTTGTTTGTAATCAAGTGTTATAAAGACTTTTGTTTTGAACAAAACAAACAAGCATGGTTTCATAACTCCTCTATAGTATGGATGCTAGTCATATGATACATAAACCATAGATTTATGCTACATAGATTCATTTTGAGTTTTGTCAAATCATGTGACCCTGGTGAGGGATACATCATGTTTTCACATAATAGATCTTAAGGGACCATGATGCCTAAAAGGGGGTGAATTGGGAAACTTAAAACTCTACTTCTAATAATGGCCACTAATTCTAACCTTAGCAAAACCTATGCAACAAGATAAACTATCTAAATGTGCAACTATGGTTTTGCTAAGTGTGTTGCTATGTCTACCGCAAAAGAGTTATGCAACATAGGTTCCAATCCTATCGACTAAGCTTGGAAAGGTAGAGCACACAACCAAGGTAACAATGCAAATGACGAAGCTTAAGTGAGGTTGTATAGATGCAAACCCCCATCATGACTTTAGTATTTTATAGAGGTATCGAGAAGCATGCAAGCTTCTCCTAGCCCTTGTTGGAGCCTTAGGTCGGGTAACTCTATGGATAGCCCCAGGCTTTCCCCACACATAAGTGAGTCTCTAGAATGCCTCTCCTAGACCGCTCCCTGTCGTCTTCACTATTGAGCTTCCGACCAAACTACCGCGGGCTTTGTTCCCTCCAATACACGTTGGTGGGCACACTACAAACGTGGTTGGTGTGGTATCACAAGACTACAAGCCCCTCCAAGTACAACAATGTTGCACACAAGCGCCAAGTGGTAAGAGGTATACAAACCTTACAAACACTAGACCTAAACCTAGAGCAAGCACAATTGCACATCTTGAGCTAATCTAAGGATGAATTTTACAAGTTAGTTATTCTCCCTAAAATTTTGTTTTGTTTTTATTTTTTCTGTATTTTTTGAGTTTTTATTTTGAGTTTGTTAATTTTGGCTGCAATTTTGGGGCATATTTTTTTTTGGAGAAAATGATGCTTGTACATGTGAATAATTTATTGATTGAATCCCCTGGTGAGCACCTCGAATCGATGTTTTTTCTCCTAAATCCCCCTCTCTATGGTTTTCTATGTGATATGAAAATATCTGTATCTTGAATCTTTGGAAGGGGCTGGTTTCCAGATGAATGCTAAATGAATTTGTGAAGCCTCACTCTGAAATCTGAGTTTGATTAGTTTGAACATTCCTGGTTTGAAATCTGGTGAATGTTTTTTATCCAACTTCGTGCAAACACTGTTCTCTGATTGTCCAATGCTTTGAAATTTGTATGGTGCAGACCATACAACGATGTGTTTTTCGTTCGGCTTCAACGTAGCCGCGCAAGGAATTCATGCTCCAGTTTATTGTTTCCTATCGAACTGTCTGGTGCAGCTTCTTTCTCGGCTCGAGCACAAAGTACTTCGATCATTTTGGCTGGTGCTTGATTTTTTTCCCAGGTTCAGACTGTCTGGTGTTGTTTTTTTTGTTTTCCTTTCATTGCATCTCAGTCCAGTTGCTATATTACTCCAGTGTCTCTGTTCTGCGCTTTCTCATGTTGCTTCTATAGTGTTTTAAGGTAGTCCTAATCACTCTTAGGGCCACTATGTCATATGCTAGTATAAGTGATCTCGATGATTAGAAGAGAGGTGCTTTGGGTTGAGATTGAGGTATAGATCAAGTTCTTCCTCATGAAGAATTTTATGTGCTTTGATTCACCCTCATCTAGTTACCGTTTTAATTCTTCATTCATCAATATTGTTGGGGATTCAAAAGTTTGTAGCCAAGAACATGTCAAAATAACAACTTGGTCTTAAGGCTAAGTAAATAGGCTAAGATTGCAAGACTAGAAACACGGATAGAGAAAAGTATGGATTTCAAGTGGTTCGACGATCTTTTGTGGACTTCTACATTGGTGTAGGGATTTGGTAACTCTTGTCACCTTGTTCATGTGTGTAATCGCTCCCATAGATGTTGCATATGGTTTCAATTTTAAATCATCAATCATGACAAAATCTAGTTGTTGTCACACTAATTCTATTCTACACAATTATCTATTTCCATACTTGTTCCATCTACATTTGATTCTTTATTTTTTCTATATCTTTTGATAGATCTATATAGTTAGAATGATAGTTTCCTTTCTATGGAGAGTGACAGACATACATTATATTTCCCAATTTTTTGTTTAGGTGTTTTATTCAATGCATGAAAAACAAACATTATTTTTCCCAACTTTTGGTTTTAATTTTAGCTATTTACTATTAACCAACTTTACTTATTTATATACTACTTATGTCCCAAAATAGAAGTCATTTTCGCTTTTCGAGAAGTCAGTTTTTAAAACTTTGACCAATTATATATAAAATAATAATAATTATTATAATACAATATTAGTATTATTAGATAATTCGTTGAGTATACTTTTATAATAATTTTATTTGGAGATATAAATGTTGCACGTATTTCCTATAAACCTAGTTGAAGTTGAGAAAGTTTAACCTGCACGTATGCCATAATGTCATCTATTTTGGGACGGAAAGAGTACTTAGTTACTTTTTTCTATTCATTTAGAGATCAACAATTTTCAAATTCTCGCTTTCTTTTTGTTTTGTGCCGACTCTTTATTTATACAGGTTTCTTCTGACTAAACATGGATTACATGTTGCAACACAATTAGTAAAGACAAAATTCTTATAGCGTACAACCTTGTGACGATATAGTGACTTGATTAAACCAAAGAGTTAATGCCTAATATAATTTAAAATAGTTATTTTTGAATGATAAAGTAAGAAGTATATAAATTTGTTTTTTTTTTGAATTTGGATTCTTTTCACACTCATACCGTTGTTTTCGTCCGACAAATAGATAAATGCTTTGTGCGTAGGAAATTAGAGGGTTAGCACACGAGACATAGATTTATACGGGTTTAGATACAAGGTACCTTACGTAGTTGACAATGCTTCTCTATGCGAAACTAGTGGTTACTTTTATAGGTAACTTTTGTTTGGGCATTTGCACAAGGGTATATTACTAGATATGACTTCTCTCACTCCGTTTAGCTCATTTTAATCGAACACGCATCATTCCAAATCCTTGCCAAAGGACAGTCAGTTTCTCGATTCGATTTATATTTATACTTTCGTGTACTGCCGTAATGACATTCCTAACCGATTTCTCTTCTACGCTCCCGCCAAGCCATCACGGGCGGCCACGCCGGCCGGACACACGGTAATTCCACAACCACCACAGCTACCTCCCGTTGTGCAGGCCAATTCCTCACGTGCAAGCCTTTTTCTCACACGGTTAGCTGCTGCGATTCAGCCAGACAGCCACTACACCCAAACGTGAACACAAGAGGTTTTCTCTCTGGCTACCGGAAATTAAAGGCCCAAACTTGCAGTGAATGCCCAAGACTTGCGGTGTCAGTGTCACTGCTCACTTCGTCGTGGTCGTAGTATAAAAACAGGGCAACGAACACTTCCTGGCTCAGGCATTCATCAAAGACAACACAGGCCACTCACCAGGAAATAGCCAAGTGCAGTGCAGCTTAGACTTGACAGCAATGGCTGCTCTGGCCGCCGTGGTCGTCCTCGCGCTTGCAACCGCTGTCGCCGGCGCAGCTAATTCGGCGCCGGCTGCTGCCGCTACTACGACGACGTCCAAGACTCCGGTCATCTACATTTTCGGGGACTCCATGTCGGACGTGGGAAACAACAACTACCTCCTCCTCTCCCTCGCCAAGTGCGACTACCCCTGGTACGGCATCGATTACCAGACCGGCTACCCCACCGGGAGGTTCACCAATGGCAGGACCATCGGAGACATCATGGGTAAGCTCCAACACTCACGAGTACAGGTGTCTTTTTGTTTGCCAACACGACTGGTGGCAAGGCAATCTAATTTCGACCGATACATACATATATGTAGCCGCCAAGTTTGGCTCTCCGCCCCCGGTGCCGTTCCTCTCTCTGTACATGACCGACGACGAGGTCCTCGGCGGCGTCAACTTCGCGTCCGGCGGCGCTGGGCTCCTCAACGAGACCGGCATCTACTTTGTAAGCTAAAGATCTCTCTGAAATTCCTCGATCACCTTGCTAAACTGTATCACGACCCCGCAAATTAAACCTGCAGGTTCAGTACCTATCGTTCGACAACCAGATATCGTCCTTCGAGCAGATCAAGAACGCGATGATCGCCAAGATCGGCAAGAAGGCCACCGAGGAGACTATCAATGGCGCAATCTTTCAGATCGGGCTCGGTAAGAACATACTACTACTAGACTCAAAATCTCTTCAGCCGCAAAGCATCAATGAGCTTGACCTTGACTGACACGATCCGAGCGCTCTGCTTCGATCGCAGGAAGCAACGACTACGTCAACAACTTCCTGCGGCCGTTCATGGCGGACGGCATCGTGTACACCCACGACGAGTTCATCGGCCTCCTCATGGACACCATTGACAGGCAGCTGACGGTAATAATAAGCTCAATCCCATCGTGCGCATGCATTAATCATTATTGGAGTTGCTGAAACCGATCGAAACTGCCGCGTGCAGAGGCTGTACTATCTCGGCGCGCGCCACATCTGGTTCAGCGGGCTGGCGCCTCTCGGCTGCATCCCGTCGCAGCGTGTCCTCTCGGACGACGGCGAGTGCCTGGACGACGTGAACGCGTACGCCATCCAGTTCAACGCCGCGGCCAAGAACCTGATCGAGGGGCTGAACGCCAAGCTGCCCGGCGCGCGCATGCACCTCTCCGACTGCTACTCCGTCGTCATGGAGCTCATCGACCATCCCCAGAAGCACGGTAACTCCCTGCTCGATCACAGCAGCAGCAGCAGCAGCAGCAGTGAGTAGTAACCGCCGTCCATGCATGCATGCATGCAGGGTTCAAGACGTCGCACACGTCGTGCTGCGCCGTGGACACGTCGGTGGGAGGCCTGTGCCTGCCGACCGCGCAGCTCTGCGCCGACCGCAAAGACTTCGTGTTCTGGGACGCGTACCACACCTCCGACGCCGCCAATCAGGTCATCGCCGACCGCCTCTTCGCCGACATGGTGGGCGCCGGCACCGTGGTCCTGGGCAACGGCACGTCGTCCCCGCCCCAAGTCGTTAGCGTGCCGACGCCTACCCTCGCCGCGCCGCCGCGCAAGCCGTGATCGCCCCGTGCGCGCAACGGCTTGGAACGAAGCGTCTTTTTGTGTGGCAAATTGGCAATGCGCCCCCGTGTTCCATTTATAGTACCCACTGTCCCAAACGTGCACATGTGTTTCATGAGAATATACAGAGAATATATAGACCAAAGGTGAAATTGTAGTGTCGTCGTCGTCACTGTACAACATTTTCTGTGGCAAAAGAATTAATGAAATGACGTCCCCGTTTTTTTTTTGAAAGATCACGCCCCCTATTTTTCAAATTTAAATATCCAAGAATCCGAGTTTTGTACTAGGTGCCTGTTTAATTTGGTGCGTGACATACATGAGCGTGCCAAAGCAAATTTTGACAACTAGTCCTGTTAACACTAGATTTTAGCATGCTTGAGAAGATGACAGATGGACCAGCGCGCAGTAAAATTGCCAAGGGAGCATTCGGAGCATTCGGCAAGTGTTCGTGCGATCGGTTAATTTGTTCCGATTCGGTAAATGGTCGTGCGGTCGGCTATTTAGAAGAAAGACGGTTTTTCGTCGAAGAGGCGGCGGAATCGGCAAGCGAGAACCCATCAGGCAACAAAGGTTGCGATAATTAAAGAAATAAAAGACTCCAAAGGAAACTAGAGTTAAAGGTGTCATGTTTCCTTTGATATTTTTGTAATCGTGTCCTTGTAGGACTCATATCATGACCAGGGTATAAATATAAACCCTTGTCCATTGTAAAAACGTTCACAACCAAATCAATACAACCGGCCCCGTGCCAACTTCGAGTCCTTTTGTCGTGTCGTCGAGTTCTTCGACAGGAATCATTGATCCGTCGACCTCCGTAAGTCCCGGTAACCTCATTATCATGTCTAGTATCATGCGGTGGATTTAGATATTGATGCAAGTAGTCTTGTTTGTTTTCAATGATCGTGCGGCGGATCCTTGCTTAATAATCAAGAAGTCTTTGCGTATGTTTCGTTTATAAGTAGATGCCATGCGGCAGGTGTTTGCTTGTTATGCCTAGCAAAAGCAAAATATTTATCGGCTCTATTAGAGTTGGCAAAATCTAGTAGATTCATCAAGTTACCATGTGTTGCATGCTATCATGTTTTACATATTTACAAACACTCTCTTGCCCAATCTAGATTTGGTGAGGTTCGGCTTTTCTCTTTACCACAGATCTAATCATGTTTTAACAACTCGATACTTTCATACTGTTTCTATAGTTAGATCTTATGTTTCATAATAGCCGAATCAATTCAATCTAGATTGTTACGTGTTGCGGGTTCATGCATGCTATTTCACGTTCAAGTTTTGATAAAGCTAAGTATCGTGCGGCAGGTGCAAGCTTAGATTGGTTTGATCGTGTTTTCTTACATGTTTCCTTCATCATCGATCCCAACTCGGACGGATTGCCGAGCTTGGTAGTGTTTTAACTTTTGGACAATTGATTTAGTCATACGTACTTTCCCATGCATACATATTCGACAATCAAAGTGCTACGTGCTCTTCATTTTAGCCGAATGATCTATATACTCTGTTGGCAGATAGCTTTCATAGATGTATGTCGTCGTAAGTGACTTTAGGGCCGTATATATGGAACTGTCTGGTCTCATCCGGCATGTTCCAATTTATATGTAATGATTTTCATCCCTTGTTAGTTTCAGGTCAAACTGACTGGCACGTTTTCGGTTCTCGAAACACCCGGGCACCCGATTGAAGTCACGTTTTCCGACTTGCTGTGTGTGAGACACAGTGCATCACTTTTTGTGTCAACAAGTCCATCCACATACTCCGCACGGACTGATTTTGAGATACTTAAAACCCTATTTATTTAATTAATGTATATTTAACTACTAAAATTACTTCAAACAATTAACTTTTTTTTTGAAATCTAG
>CM039125.1:37445160-37633616 GCA_022036555.1 Microstegium vimineum | reverse complement strand
GATCTCCTCTTTGAGTGTGTTCTATCACCAAAAATCATTAGGATGTATGGTTGATGTAGCTCCCATGTGCACTAGCATTGTATTTACCCTCATTCTTCTTAATGTCAACCTAAAATGGTTGACGACAAGAATACCCGAAGGTGCATACTATCTTATTTCTTTTTTGAGTTTATTATTCCTCTGTTTAATTACTGCATTCTTATCCTTGTCTATATGTTTTCAGCCATTCGACCATTCCCCTTATTTATTTTTCTTTGGGGCAAATAGGTATGAAAATGGGACTGATATGTTCTAATATCCGACGGTTCTGAAAGGGTCAAAACTCAAAACCCTATATGGATACACCGTAAGTGAACTTGAACATTCAATATTCGACTGTATCTGAACTTAAATACTCAAAATTGGATTTCTAATATGTATATGAGATAAATATCGATATCCAATCCGATTATGAGATCCGAAAAATAGGATATGATATAGAATATTGGGCATTATAATGCAGGACCGTTTGTTTTCAATCTGGTTTCATCTGTGGTTCAAACATGTCCTAAGAATGTAAGCTCTAGTACTAGCCAGGACATGTCAACAACCCACCTAAAATAATGTTCATACCCGGGTTTGGTAATTAACAACCCCGACTCGACTATTTTAGTTGCAGCATCTAAACGCTGATATCCTTGATACCCATGATATGATCAAGAGTGAAGTGTTTTTTCAGATAAAGGATATATTTCATACCCAGCTTCATCTACCAACAGGTAGAATCAGACCAATTATTTACAATAATAAAAAATAAAAAGAAAGAAAAAACAAAGAAAAATACATCCCCAACAATAAACTCAGGTAGTCCTACTCGACCTCTCACTTTAGTATCTAATTAAAGGACGGAGCTACTCCTTCATTTTTGAATAAATCAATTTGAATCTGTATCAGTTAAACCTTTTACTTTGGACTAATTTTATTAAAAAATAATAACATCTATAATATAAAATGAGTATCATATAAAAATAGATTCTATGTTAAATCTAATATTATTAATCTGATATCATACGTTTTAATGTTTTTTCTATAAATTCAGTTAAAATTATTTTTTTGATTTAATACAACTTTAGAAAATCTATTTATTCATATAAGAGGGAGTATTTGAGTTAAACATACGTCAATCCACCACGCTGACGCCTACACAATGTCAGCGCCCTTCGTTTTCAGCCCTACTGGCACCTGCATTTTGTCCGGAACATTCCAACCTCGCTTTGCAAACCATTCTGGCCACCTAAGCCGACGTGGACGGGTCACGCTAGGCACGAACGCATCCGATAATCATCATGTCGTCGCTGTCCGGTTTAAACCAGAGCCTCCGGCGTCCAATCGCACGGGCTTGCAGCGACGCGGCCAGCACGCACCGCGACTCCCCGCCGATGGAGTAAAAAATGAGGCCATTTTGCGTGCCACAACCGGGCGAAACACCGAAACGCCCAGAAGCACAGCTAGGTAGCCCTGCCCGTGCCCCCACCCACACTGACCGTCCGAGCAGACCGGGACGGGCTTCCGTCGCATCGCACTCGCACCACGACGGCCTCTGCTTTTGTGGGAATCGGCCCCGGCCGGATTGCGCGAGATCTTAGCTTGCGTTCGTGGGAGCTAGCTGGCTGCATAGTAGTACATTGCTGGCGTGCGCACTGGCACTGGCGTCGGATATGATCCCCTACGTGTCACGCCGAGCGTCTTCGGAGACGAGGGAGAGAGCAAAAGCGTTGCGCGCGTCCAGCTCCAGCCGCCGCGTCGACGCATCACTTCATTCTCCGCGTCGTGCACAGGCCACTGACGATATTTTCGGGTCCCCGAGGATGTAGATGTAGCAGTGTCAAACCGTCTTTCTGGACTGTCAAGTCTTAAGTGCGAGTCAGAAGGGCGATGGCGACCGCGGCCGCCTCGCGCTAGAGCCATCTGCGATGATCCCGAGAAGACACTCACTCGTTGACATCATTCTAGTACTACTACTCCACAGGAGGCAGGCAAGATTATTGGCAGGCACGACCGTGCATTCTGACTTTGGTGTGTTAATAATACTCCTGCGTCGCGTCGACTTCTCGACATGGTCCACGGCCCTCGTCACTGGCCGGCTTAATAGTTTGTCAAGGTTCGTCACTCTCTGAAACACATGGTCAATCTAGGAGGCCGGCCGGTTGTTTCAGCATTTCGAGACCGTGATCCGTTCAACGTTGTTTTCTGTTTGAGACGCTCTCAGCCAGATTATGCCATGCATGAATTGATCCGGTTCTATACAACGCCGCTCCCCCCCCTTGGAACGGCATGTGTTCTATTCGCGCGCTCATGGAGTCCGAGTTGGTTGAAAAAGCCTGCACTCCATGTGAATTTGTCCAGACTAGTTGACAAGTTTGCTCGTTGTCGTGGGTTCGTAACCACGATAGTAATTAGTGAATCGATCGATAGGTCGATGCGTAGAAAATTAGTGGTTTTAGCACTTAAGACACACAGTGATGATTTATCCTAGTTCGGAAACCTAAGCCCTATGTCTAGCATGCATAGTTTTTATATTTAAATACCCAATTGACTTTTTACAATACAAGGGGAAGAGATGATAGGAGAGCGCTAGTTGGTAGTGATCTTTCTATGATTTGCCCCACCCCCACTTAAGAAATCCTTTACCCTGCCTTATATTCTGGAGAGAGAGCGGAGTTGTCGGTATCTGAAACTAGAGATGCCCTAGATCGCCGATGAATGAATTTGTTACTGTGCGTCAAGGCTAAGATAGTGTGCTAAGATGACACGAAAATGTATATACTGGTCCATGTAGAAAGTCCCTACATCCTGTTGCAAGCAGCTTGTGTTATTAGCATAGGGTTTGTAGTAGGGGTTACAAACAGTCAAGAAAGAGAAGCCTCCCAGGTCTCTGTGGAGTGGGGGTGAAAAGCGTGGGCTCTAAGCTTAGACGGGTTGCGACTGCCTTTATTTCACTTCCCTGGAGAGGTGTCCTGCCTCCCATTTCATAGACCAAGGGGAGGAGGCCTATTGCAAGGGAGAAGCTAAAAGCGGAAAAGAAGAAAGAGAAAAAGATGCTACAAAGGTCGCTCTGCATCCTCCTGGTTGTGTGGGTCTCACTAGCCCCATGGATGCTGTAGATGACGAGGGGGACGACACCATGCCTTCGCCTTGTTTGGCCAATGTCGCTATGCGCGAGCCCCATAAGACAGTCGTGGTTCCCCATCTTGTTCGTGTAGACAGTATAATCATCGGTATTTGCTAACAAGTATGGTACAGAAGGTGGACAGCGTTGTGCCATGTTGTTTCCTGTCTGATGGGAAACATATGGGGAGTTGGTAGATAGTGTTGGCCTGTTAACATCGTGGGCGACACGAGACTCCTCGATTTGGCTTGTAGTCAGTAAGAGTTGTATTAGGGCGTGGCTTCCCCTTCCCCAATGTCAAATTCGCATGTCTGGAGTGGCAGAAGTGACATCACACCTTAGTCGTGGGCCTTATCCTTCATATTGGAGTGATCCGACCACCAAGGGTCAGGTGAGGTAGAAACTGCGCCCTAGGGTCGGGTGAGGCGGAGCTCGTACCCCTAGGGTTTCACGGGGCTGACAATTGATTGTAGATAACTACCACTTGAAACCGTCAACCAATTATGAGACAGGGCATAAAATCAATTACAAAAGTGGGTTTAGCGGTTAAACTGACAAAATTGCACAATTTTGGTGAATATGTGTTTCTGTAGGGATTTATCTAAAAATACACCGAGGGGGACTTAAACACAAGAAAAAATAGGAATTCCACCATGCCCCCTACAAAGAATCTAGAAGGAACGAGAAGCCACCACGGTGAAGTAGAAGGCAAGCCACCGCTAGGTGGCCAGCCGACCTACCTTGGTGTCTGTTCGTGCTCAGTCTCCTCCAGAAGCTTCCCACCGACCTAGAAGATCCATCTCCACCGTTTCTTAAGTCAGTTTGATATGAGGGTTCATGTTGTTCCTCTTGGGATATAAAAGAAGCCCTAGGCCCCCTTCTCTGAGAGAGCCCAAATGTCCTAGAGCTCCAAAGCATTATCTCCTCTCTCGTCAGAGCTAGGGTTTCCACTAGAGAATTAAATTATAACTTCAATACCTCAAAATTCAAGTATAGTCTAGCTAGCTAGGTTCAAGTAGAGTTAAGCTACCACTTAGGATTCTGGATTCATGGTCCAAAAGTTGGTATAGCTGTTTTATCTCTTTATTTATGAATTTGGGCTTATTCAATACTACGTTTTTGTTTATTATGCTCCTAGTTTGCTCTAGTAGATCACTTGATATAGTCTTAATTGATAATGAGTTTATGCATATGATAAGAAAGTGCTTAGCTTAGTACTCGAGTGGGTTAAGTGGTCCATATTACATAAGCGTGGTGCTTATATGCTTTTTACCTGCAGATCCACCCTATATGATGGGCCATACGGTAGATCGTGGGTGTGGCAATCCTATTGAGTCCTATGTAGTCAACTCCCTGTTTATAGGATAATTAGAACTCAATTACAATGGAAGACAATCTTTGTTCTTAATATTCCTTAGTAATGTTCCTTATGCATAGATCCAATGTCTTTAATTCTATAGATGAGAGTATATATACTAAAGTAGATGTAAAGAGGTAGTAAATAAGAAATGACTTAATAATTTCATCTCTTAACTAATCTCCTATATATATATGTGTGTGTGTGTGTGTATATATATCTTGTGGCTTATTCCTGAAGGTATACGTTTTATGTTATGGGTTTTATCATAAGTATACATATTTGTCAATTATGTCAACTATACTCCTCCCTATGGAAAATATAATTTTGACAACTTGGTTTACTCCTAGTAAGCTGTTGTAATGGTATTATATATGTGCGCTTTTGGATACTTTTATTCTTACTCTAAACTTAAGTGGCATGTTTATAAATATCAAACCAATGCACTCATGGTATCATTGATAGGTATGACAACCTAGTGTTTAATATTATGCTAACAAATGCTAACAAGAATTTTGGTGCCATTGCTAAGGATGGATTTAAAACTCCATTTCTAGTGTTGCTATTAGGAGTGTCAACACTTACCACCCTAGGGTCGGGCGAGGCGGAGCTCATGCGACTAAGTTCGAGCGATGTGGAGACTAACCTTCTAGGGTTAGGCGAGGCGGAGCTCGCGCGACGCTATCGTGGGGTTGGTTAGGACCACATTGTCACCCTTAGATGTCGGTTGAGTTAGGATTGATGCCGATAATCATATAAATATTGGAAACCCTTATATTTATATCTAACAGGAGTATAAAGAGAGTGGGTTCTAGAAGCTCCCTTTGTTGACAACAGAGCGCTAGGGTTTAGTGTTCTAGGGCCTATTTTCTTTCTACCGCAACCACACATGATGGTTGGCAAGGTTGGGCGCTGAAAATGAATTAGCTAGTGCAGGCACAACCAAACCTTTAGCAATGTGTGGCATGGATGTTTGGCGAGTGCGGTGTGCCCCGAGTGTGGCGCGTCTATAATGGTGGCATGGACACCATCCAAACGTGCCTATGATTTTTTAGTCATTAGTGGCATCGGGCATCATCCCATTTTGGTGATTGTGGTTGTTGACGGTAATTTACTACTATATTTAAAGATGAATTAAACTATAGAAACGGGTATAAAAGCAATCACCACCATAGAATAGGGTTTAAACTGACAATATTCCACAGTTTTGGTGAATTATGATTTTTCAGGGGTTAAACAAGAAAAACTATAGTTGGAATCAAGGTACAACTACCACGGATCGGGATAATGCGTAATTGGGAAGGAAACCAATGTGGGAAGACTCTAGAAGACGCAAGAGAACACTAGAAGGCGGTTGGAGCCGAGGGGACGCTAGGTGGGGCCAGCCAACCCCACCCCTAGGCTGACCGGTCTCCCCCTAGGGAAACCGAGTCTCGTTCTACCATGTTACCTCCTAACCAACATTAAGATACAATCTAAGATGTTGTTCAAGGTCGATTTGATCCAAGGTGAAAGGTCCTAGATGGCTAGAGGGGGGTGAATAGCCTAAAAAATTCTAAAAAGCACTAGAGCAAAGGTTAGATAAAGCTTAAGCGAAGCTTTTTGCTCTAGCTCTACTAGGTGTCAAGGCCACCTATCCAATACAATTCTAGTTGACTAAGTGCCTATCAAACAATAGCAAGAACCTAAGGCACTTAGCTTGAGCTAGCAAGAACAACTAAACAAGAAAACTAACTAGCAAACTACAAGCTACACAAGCTAACTAAGCAAAGTATGAAAGAATGTAAGTGCAAGGAGGAGGATAGTTATAACGATGCCTTGTGATGGATGAATGTACCAATATGAAGAACCAATCACAATAAGAACACCAAGAGTAGCCGGGAGACAAAGGTTGACACAATGATTTTCTCCTGAGGTTCACTTGGTTGCCACCAAGCTAGTCCCCATTGTGTCGACTACTCAAATGGTGATTCGGTGGCTAATAGGCAATGACAAGCCTAGCTCACACCTTGAGCACCAAAGAATCCACCCAAGTGAGAGTAACTCAATTGCACGAATAATTTACTAGAGTTACCCTTTGGCACTCCGCCGAGGTGGGTACAAGCCCTCTCACAATCAATGAAGCCGGCCACAAACAATCTCCACCGTGTGCCGAAGCTTCTCCACCGCCCAAGCCATCTAGGTGTTGGCAACACCAAGAATAGCAAGATCAACGCGGCGATGACGAACACCAAGTGCTACTAGATGCAAATCACTAAGCAATGCACTTGGATGCACTCTATCTCTTTTGGAATGAGCAAAGGATCAAAGAGATGAGTGGGAGAGGTGCTCAAGATCTCACAAGAGTATGCAAGAATAGAATCAAGTGAGGTGGTGAGCTCCAACCGTCCATGGGCCTTAAATAGGCCTCCTCCAAAAACTAGCCGTTATGTCTGAGTCGAGGGCATCGGACGCTCTTCAAGTTGGTGTTAGACGCTCCGTCGCTAGCGTCCGTTGTGCATCCATTAAGCAATGCGTCGGACGCGTCCATCGCCTTCCTGTCGGATGCTCGGCAGCATCCGTCGCCTTTGTGACAGAGAGCTTCGAATCCGACGGACGCACATTTGTTCCTGACTCAGCATCCGTCGCACGTCTTCTTAGCGTCCGTCAACATCGTCTGTCGCACGAGCAGAGAGCATCCAGAGAGCTCCCAAACCCGACAGACGCGTCCATCGCCTGGTCGACAGACACTCCTCAACGTCTGTCGTGAAGTCTGAAGGTGCCTGGGTGGGGTGTATCCGTCGGACGCATCCGTCGACTAGAGTCAGCGTCTGGCACCAGCGTCCGTCGCCCCTGTCTTGCTCCTTCCTTGTTTCTTTCTCTTCCAACCTTGCTCCATTGTGCCAAACACTTATATTACTTCCTTAGAGCAGATGTTTAGCATGTATTTTATGTATTTTAAGCAAGGCTATGTTACTAGGTTGATTAATGCACATGCAAGAATGAAAACACCTAGTAGCACTTGATGACCATAACCAACACGTCTTTCCCTTCTTGATAGTACGGCTATCTATCCTAAGGGTGATCACACTCTCTATAGTGTCTTGATCACTGAACCAAAAATGGCCCTATGATATACCTTTGCCTTGAGCCCATTTTTATTTTTCTCTTTCTTCTTTTCCTTAGTCATGGAGCACTTGATCCATCATGATCCTTCATCTAGCTCCATTTGTCAAGTTGGATCACCCTATCTAGATCATGCACTTAGCAATAGGAATAGTCCATAGGTTTCATCAATTAACCAAAAAACCAAACATGGGCTTTCAATCTCCCCCTTTTTGGTAATTGATGACAACCTTTCACAAAGGAATATATTAAAAGAAGATTCCAACTTTGGTAGTATTAGCTCCCCCTTCATATGTGATATATGTGTTTGGTTCATTTTGATCACATATGCATGAATAAGAATTGTGGGAGAGGGAATGCTACCAAATGATGCTAAGGTATAAAGGATGGACCTTTGAAGTGTGATACCAATCGGAGTGCAATATAAAACCATCCTTAGCACCATGAATGCCTAGAAACCACTTGAAAGCACTTTGAGAGGCAAAGTTGAAGTACCACTTGGAAAGCTACTTACTTGAAAGGCTTAGACCTAAGCATGCTAGTACTTCAAGAAACAAGTCAATTTAGTTTCTAGCATTCACCACACAAGCATATAATGAATATAAATACTTATGCAAGCAAGCACTTATGAATGCACAAGGATATGCAACAACTTTATTCATAGGCTTGCTCCCCCTACTTGTGTGCTTTCATTTAAAAAAATCAAATTTTTTTCTCTTTGTGTACTACTTACTTCTCCCCCTTTGTCATCTATTATCATAAAAGATGTGCTCAAAAGGATTGATTATTGGAGAGAAGCTTAGTTGCGGTTCAATCTAGATTACCTGCCCCAAGATATTTAACTCGGTTTAAACCATGGACAAGCTTGTTCACACATCCTAGAATGGTTATCTTGCCCATGTTGAGCTAAACATTTGAAGTTCATATTCTAGATCAAACACTAGGATTGCAAGCCCACAAACATGTCATATGCTACCACTAGATCATATCAAGCATAGAAGCAATAGTGGTACCATATAGGCATCAAAACATTTGATTTTCATGAATGAGCCTAATGAGTTGATGTCTAGATGCACTAACAAGTCCTAATAAAGGATGTATGCCATGTCAATCAACTTGTACCTTGTATAGCTTGAAGGAGAGGCATGTCATATATATGGGGGGTGCATGAGAAGTCAAGAATGTTCAATTCATTCCTTAGCTTGCAAAACCTCTTCTCATATAATGGCTTGGTGAATATATCGACAAGTTGACCATCGGTGCCAACACTTGTGATTTTGATATCACCCTTTTGTTGATGATCCCTTATGAAATGGTGCCTCACATCTATGTTCTTGGTTCTTGAATGTTGAACCGGATTGTTGGTTAGCTTCACCGCACTTTCATTGTCACATAGCAATGTCATTTGCTTGAAATTAATTCCATAGTCATTCAAGGTTGCTTTCATCCAAAACAATTGAGCACAACAACTACCCGCACTTATGTATTCGGCTTCGACGGCAGAGAGTGCAACACTATTTTGCTTCTTTGATGACCACGATACAAGTGACATGCCTAGCATTTGACATGTGCCCGATGTGCTCCTTCTATCAATCTTGCATCCCGCATAGTCGGAGTCTGAATATCCAATCAACTCAAAGTTAGACCCCTTGGGATATCACAATCCAACATCTTGTGTATGCTTCAAGTACCTCAATACTCTTTTTGTGGCCTTCAAGTGACTTTCTCTTGGAGAGGCTTGAAATCTTGCACACATGCATACACTAAGCATCACATCCGGCCTAGAAGCGGTCACATAGAGTAAGCTTCCAATCATAGACCGATATGACTTTTGATCCACCATGTTGCCACTAGCATCACTATCCATGTGTACATTAGTGCCCATTGGAGTGCTAATGCCTTTTGACTTTTCCAAGCCAAACTTCTTCATCATATCCTTGATGTACTTGTCTTGACTCACAAAGGTGTCATTCTTCAATTGCTTGATTTGAAGTCCAAGGAAGTAGCTAAGTTCACCAATCATTGACATTTCAAACTCATTTGCCATCATCTTGCCAAATTCTTCACAAAAGTCTTGATTGGTTAAACTGAATATGATGTCAACAACATAG
Organism: Microstegium vimineum; assembly: GCA_022036555.1. Taxonomy (NCBI): domain Eukaryota; kingdom Viridiplantae; phylum Streptophyta; class Magnoliopsida; order Poales; family Poaceae; genus Microstegium; species Microstegium vimineum. The sequence goes on along the minus strand of CM039125.1, from coordinate 37,623,895 downwards.
ATTTGTAGCACAAATAGATCCTTGCCAAGCTTCTTGGTGAAGAGAGTAGTATCAACCTTTCCCATGATGAACCCTTTGGAGAGAAGGAAATCCCTCAATCTTTCATACCATGCTCTAGGTGCTTGCTTTAAGCCATATAAAGCCTTTCTCAACTTGTACACATGGTTGGGCTTCTTGTCATCTTCAAAACCGGGAGGTTGCTCAACATATACTAGATCATTGATAAATCCATTCAAGAAAGCACTCTTCACATCCATTTGGTATAGCTTGATGTTGTGTGCACACGCATATGCCAATAGAATTCTAATTGCCTCTAATCTTGTAACGGGTGCATAAGTTTCTCCAAAGTCAAGACCTTCAACTTGTACGTGTGTAACCTTGAGCTACCAATCTTGCTTTGTTTTTCACAACTATACCATCTTGATCTTGCTTGTTTCTAAATACCCATTTTGTGCCAATCACATTCTAATTCTTGGGTCTTTCAACTAGCTCCCAAACTTGATTTCTTGTGAAATTGTTTAGCTTTTCATGCATTGCATTGACCCAATCAACATCTTGTAAGGCCTATTCAATCTTGGTTGGCTCTATGGATGATACAAATGAATAGTGTTCACAAAAGGATGCCAATCTTGATCTTGTTTGAACACCACTTGTAATGTCACCAACTATTTGATCAATAGGGTGATCTCTTGCAATGTTGGTTGGTTGAAGGATAGGAACTTGATTACTTGAGCTTGGTTGAGATGAACTAGCAACTTGTTGATCTTGCAATTGAGAATCACTAGCTTGCACATGAGGTGAGTTGAGCACTTGATCTTTGTCATCTTCAATGTCAAAATCACTTGTCTTGACCTAATATTACCAATATCCATGTTCTTCATAGCCTTTGACAATTGACGTCCACTCACATCTTCTAGATTCTCATTTTCAACTTGTGAGCCATTGGTTTCATCAAATTCAACATCATGAACCTCCTCAAGTACACCACTAGCTGAATTCCACACTCTATAGGCTTTGCTTGTGGTTGAGTAACCAAGTAAGAACCCTTCATCACATTTCTTGTCAAACTTCTCAAGTCTTGTGCCTTTCTTTAAGATATAGCATTTGCAACCAAACACTCTAAAGTAAGCAATGTTGAGCTTTCTTTCATTCAATAGCTCATACGGTGTCTTCTCCATCAATGGGTGACAATATAACCGATTGCTGGAGTAGCAAGCGGTGTTGATAGCTTCAACCCAAAAGGATGGACTCACATTGTACTCACTAAGCATAGATCTTGCCATGTCAATCAATGTTCTATTCTTCCTTTCAACAAGGCCATTTGATTGAGGAGTGTACTTGGGCGAGAATTGATGTTTGATTCCAAGTTCATCACATAGCTCATCAACTCTAGTGTTCTTGAATTCACTACCATTGTCACTTCTAACTTTCTTGATGGTGGTCTCAAACTTATTTTGACATCTCTTGATAAAAGATTTGAATGTAGCAAATGTATCACTCTTGTCATTGAGAAAGAATACCCATGTATATCTTGTAATATCATTAACTATCACAAATCCATACTTGTTGCCTCCAATACTACTGTATGTTGGTGGTCCAAATAAGTCCATGCGCAACAACTCAAATGCTCTACTAGTGCTCATCATGCTCTTCTTTGGATGGGTGTTACCAACTTGTTTGTTGGCTTGACAAGAGCTACAAAGTTTGTCCTTCTCAAATACATCTTTCAAGCCTCTTACTAAGTCATGCTTGATCAATCTATTCAATTGATTCATTCCAACATGACCAAGCTTTCTATACCATAACCAACCCATACTTGATTTAGTGAGCAAGCAAGTTGACAATTGAGACTCACTAGCATTGAAATCAACTAGGTAGAGGTTCTCATATCTAAAACCTTTGAAGATCAAGTTTAAACCATCCATACTAATGATCTCAACATCATCCACTCCAAATATGCACTTGAATCCAAGATCACACAATTGAGCTACCGATAGCAAATTGAAGTTCAAGCTCTCAATTAGGAAGACATTGGATATGCTCAAATCATTGAATATTGCAATCTTACCAAGTCCCTTGCCCTTGCCTTTGCCATTATCACCAAATGTAATACTATCAATGCCATAATTGGTGTTGGAGTTGATTTATTTGAATATTCTAAAATCCTCGGTCATGTGTTGAGTACACCCACTATCAAGCACCCAATTCCTTCCTCCGGCTTTGTAATTGACCTACAAAACAAATTAGTTCTTCTTAGGTACCCACACTTGTTTGGGTCCTCCAAAGTTAGTGACCAAGGATTTTGACACCCAAATTGCCTTTTTCTTTGGGCCAACAATGGGTGTGCCAATATACTTATCCATTACACCAAATGTAATACTATCAATGCCATAATTGGTGTTGGAGTTGATTGATTTGAATATTCTAAAATCCTCGGTCATGTGTTGAGTACACCCACTATCAAGCACCCAATTCCTTCCTCCGACTTTGTAATTGACCTACAAAACAAATTATATCTTCTTAGGTACCCACACTTGTTTGGGTCCTCCAAAGTTAGTGACCAAGGATTTTGACACCCAAATTGCCTTTTTCTTTGGGCCAACAATGGGTGTGCCAATATACTTATCCATTACACCATCTCTCCCTTTGGTAAGCATATAACATTAATCAAAATGCATGGAGGTGACTTTAGCAAACTTGGTTTGACTCATGTTAAGTTTGCAATATTGGTCAACATGGCCCACTTGCTTGCAACTATTGCAAAACCGACCATTGCTTCCCACAAAGCTAGGCTTTGGAGTCACAAAGGTCGCCTTGCCTTTCTTAGGGGTATAGCCCAATCCCTCTTTGCAAAGGGGGAATCTTTGGCTACCCAAGCACTTTAGCAAGCGGGCATCTCCACCATATGCCTTACCCAAAGCATGAGTGAGTTCATTAACATCATGTTTCAATTTTTCATTTTCAATCACTTGTGTAGCATCATCCTTTGATCTATCACTGATGTGCGTGTGTAAGTGCTAGTGTTGGTTGATGCAACAATGATAGGAGTGAAAAATGATTCATCTAGAATATCACATGTTACTCCAATGTCACATGATACAACAACCTTATCCTTGTTTTGATCAAGGAGGGAAGAGTGAGCCTTTTCAAGCTTCTTGTGAGTCCTCTCAAGTTTCTCATGGGCTTCCATTAGCCTCTCATGAGTACTATTGAGCTCATCAAAGGATTGTTCAAGAGCTTTAAGCTTCTTGTTTAATTCCTTGCACTCCTTCCTCTTCATCTCAAAGCATGTATGAGCTTGCTCCATTATATCCATGAGTTCTTCCTTGGAGTATTCCTCCTCATCATCACTACTATCGTCATCACTATCATCACAAGATTTTACCTTGGTTGGCTTAGCCATGAAGCATGATGGAGTGTCGAAGATAGGTGGCTTGCTGTTGATAGCAATGCTTGCCAATGCCTTCTTCTTGGTCTTCTTCCTCTCATCATCACTAGATTCTTCATCGGAGGAATCATCACTATCCCAAGTCACCATGTATGACTCACCCTTCTTCTTCTTGGTGAATGATAGCTTCTTTTACTTCTTGTCATGCTTGCCCTTCTTCTTCTCATCATCATCACTATGATTGGGACAATCTGTAATCATGTGATCGGTGCTCTAGCACTTATAGCATCTTCTTACATATTCTTTGCTCTTGAATTTATCTCTTCTCTTTCTAGCACCATAGCCCTTCTTTTTCATGAACTTGCCAAACTTGCGCACAAAGAGGGCCATCATCTCATCATCAATATCACTTGCATCTTCATCATCACTTGATTCTTGCTTCTTTGCTTTGCCCTTGTTCTTGGATGATGAAGCCTTGAAGGCTAAGCTCTTCTTCTTTTCTTCTTCCTTGACCTCTTCTTCATCACTTTCTTCATTGTATTGCTCTTTGGTCATGATCTCACCAAGTACTTCATTTGGAGTGATCTCGATCAAACCATCTCTCCTAATTATTTGCCTCAAAGTTTTGTATTTCTTGGGCAAACAACCAAGAAAGCAGTTTGAGAAGTCTTCATCCTTGACCTTCTCACCCAATCCCTTGAGATCATTGATGATTACTTGGAGCCTATGAAACATCTCCGGGATTGATTCATCTTCCTTCATCTTGAAATGAGATAACTTGTCCTTGAGCATGTATAGCTTTGAGCTCTTCACTTTTGCGGTTCCTTCATATGTATCTTCCAATCTCTTCCATACTTCACTTGCTTTCTCAAGATCTTTGATTTTCTCAAACACCTTTGAGTCAATGCCATTGTATATCACATTGAGAGCCATAGTGTTGCATTGTCGGTTCTCTTGCTCTCTAGGTGTGGGATGATCTTCATCAAGAATGACAAAGTCCTTCTCGGTCACACTCCACATCTTCTCATGAATTGAGCCTAGATGCATCTTCATCTTCCTCTTCCAATAATCAAAGGAAGTGCCATCAAACATTGGTGGTTTGCTCCCTACATGGTTGAATGATATTTGAGCCATCACTTAACACCAAAGGTTGTTAAGCCTTGATAATATGGTGACCACGGCTTTGATACCACTTGAAAGGTTCTAGATGGCTAGAGGGGGGTGAATAGCCTAAAAAATTCTACAAAAACACTAGAGCAAAGGTTAGATAACACTTAAGCGAAGCTTTTTGCTCTAGCTCTACTAGGGGTGCAAGGCCACCTATCCAATACAATTCTAGTTGACTAAGTGCCTATCAAACAATAGCAAGAACAACTAAACAAGAAAGCTAACTAGTAAACTACAAGCTACACAAGCTATCTAAGCAAGGTATGAAAGAATGTAAGTGCAAGGAGGAGGATAGTTATACTGATGCCTTGTGTTGGATGAATGTACCAATATGAAGAACCAATTAGAATAAGAACACCAAGAGTAGCCGGGAGACAAAGGTTGACACAATGATTTTCTCCTGAGGTTCACTTGGTTGTCACCAAGCTAGTCCCCATTGTGTCTACTACTCAAATGGTGATTCGGTGGATAATAGGCAATGAAAAGCCTAGCTCACACCTTGAGCGCCACAAGAATCCACCCAAGTGAGAGTAACTCAATGACACGAGAAATTTACTAGAGTTACCCTTTGGCACTCCGCCGAGGTGGGTACAAGCCCTCTCACAATCAATGAAGTCGGCCACAAACAATCTCCACCTTGTGCCGAAGCTTCTCCACCGCCCAAGCCATCTAAGTGTTGGCAAACACCAAGAATAACAAGATCAACGCGGCGATGACGAACACCAAGTGCTACTAGATGCAAATCACTAAGCAATGCACTTGGATGCACTCTATCTCTTTTGGAATGAGCAAAGGATCAAAGAGATGAATGGGAGAGGTGCTCAAGAGCTCATACGAGTATGCAAGAATAGAATCAAGTGAGGTGGTGAGCTCCAACCGGCCATGGGCCTTAAATAGGCCTCCTCCAAAAACTAGCTGTTATGTCTGAGTCGAGGGCGTCGGACGCTCTTCAAGTTGGCATTGAATGCTCCGTCGCTAGCGTCCATTGTGCTTCTAGTAAGCATCCAGAGAGGTCCGAAATGTGTCGGACGCGTCCGTTGCCTTCCCGTCGGACGCTCGGTAGCGTCCGTCGCCATTGTGATAGAGAGCTTCGAATCCGATGGACGCACATTTGTTTTTGACTCAGTGTCTGTCGTGCGTCTTCTCAGCGTCCGTCAACATCGTCTGTCGCGCGAGTAGAGAGCGTTCAGAGAGCTCCCAAACCCGACAGACACTCCTCAGCGTCCGTCGTGAAGTCTGAAGGTGCCTGGGCTGGGGTGTATCCGCCGGACGCGTCCGTCGACTAGAGTCAGCGTCTGGCGCCAGCGTCCATCGCCTCTGTCTTGCTCCTTCCTTGTCTCTTTCTGTTTCAACCTTGCTCCATTGTGCCAAACACTTATGGTACTTCCTTAGAGTAGATGTTTAGTATGTATTTTATGTCTTTTAAGCAAGGATATGTTACTAGGTTGATTAATGCACATGCAAGAATGACAACACCTAGTAGCACTTGATGATCTAACCAGCACGTCTTTCCCTTCTTAATAGTACGGCTATCTATCCTAAGGGTCATCACACTCTCTATAGTGTCTTGATCACTGAACAAAAAATGGCCCTATGATATACCTTTGCCTTGAGCCCATTTTTGTTTTTGTCTTTCTTCTTTTCCTTAGTCATGGAGCAGTTGATCCTTCATCTAGCTCCATTTGTCAAGTTGGATCACCCTATCTAGATCATGCACTTAGCAATAGGATTAGTCCATAAGTTTCATCAATTAACCAAAAAACCAAACATGGGCTTTCACAAGGGTTGTGGTTCAACCCACTGGACTATATAAGGAGCCCAAGACCCCCTCATAGGAGTCAATTCAATATATCTCATATCTCATACAAGAATCAGTCGACAGGTTCAGAGGTCTCCTTTGAAAGGTAACCTTAATTAGAGCTCCGGCATATCTAGGGCATAGCTAGATTAGAATAGAATTAGAGGTGACAAGCATAGATTGGATTAAGGATCTAGTCACAAGGAGACTCGATAAACCCTTGTAATCCTCTCTTGTAAGAAAATATTATTCATCTAGTTCATCATTATTCTTCTAATTCATCTTCTAGTTCATCTTTGTTCCTCTAGTTCTTATTCTAGTTCTTATTCTTGTTCTAGTTGAATCTTATTGTTCTATATATGACTACATGCTTAATTGTTTATGCATTCTTAATTATAATGTTCAGCATCTACTTTGATTATATATCTAGCTTAGATAGATTATATTCATGTTTATACTCATATTCGTATAACGCTCATTCATTAGATCGATGGGTGGGTGATAAACATAGTGTAAGCGTGGTTCTTAGACCTTATTGATCTATGAATGTCCCCTATGTTTTGGGCCACTGGCGGAGCCACACATGGGCCATAGTGGGCGGCGGCCCCCCCTTGGCTGGATGAATTTTCAATGCATATATTCACATCTATATGACTGTGTGCATATATATTTATTTCCTATAATTTATGGTGGAGTATTTACTAGTATTAGTGTTGATTTTTGCTTATTAGAAGTTTGATTGCTTGTTTATCTCATTTTCTCCTTACACTCGTGTCATAGTGCCTTTGCACTGCCATGTGATCTAGAACCGCACACGTCCAAAAATCTCACACTGATTTAATTCACTAACATAACTTGTGACAAGCTCTCGAGATCTTACGAAGTCTCTAGATAGTTAATTCAAATATGTTCAAATGGAAGCACAAGCATCCAAATAATTAAGTTAGGATTTGGATAGCCTATATGCTTAAAGGATGTATTTTCTATTTCTTAAATATTTGTTCCCTATTGAATAATTGTTACATTCTAAATTATAAGTTATTTCAACTTCCTTGGAAAGTAAAAACATCTCAAGTTTAATCAAAACTACAAAGAGAATTTTAAAGACTTATAACATGAAATAAGTATACTATGAAAATATAATTAATGAAGAATCTAATGGTATTTATTTGGTGTCGTAAATATTATAAACTTATAATATAAATTTGGTATGTTTTGATTTTAAAAAAAGTTAAAATAACTTATAATTTAGGATAGAGGGAGTATTGATCGACAATCTTAGGAAATTTGTAGCTAAAAAAATAGAAATTTCTAGGTAGATCCGCTATGGAGCTCAAACCGGCCCCTCCTTCCTTTGAGCTCTAGCTCCGCCACTGTTTTGGGCCATGTGGTAGATCACAGGTGTGACATTCTCATTGAGTCTTCTGTAGTCTACTCCCCGAATATAGGACTGTGCATGACTTATATTTATGGGTCACGATTGAGCTATGTTCTCAGCCGTTCATAGTGATTGTCGCTTGAATATACACATAAGTATAATTTAACTATATGATTGCTAGATGTATTGCACTAATTAGGGTAGGCTATGAGTTATAATTAGAATGACATAGGAGTTAGTCTTTAATCGTAAATGCTAGTTCTATAGGTGGGAGTGCTATGAGATAATCCTGGACATATATTTATCATCTACTTTATTATCTTTATTATTAGATTGATTCTCTGTTTTGAGTAATGATCCAGTGGAACTTTTATCACGTGTGTGTAAAAGTTATAGTTGTTGTTACCTTTATACCTCCTAGATTCTTCCTAGTGGTAAAGTATAAGTAATGATACCTAGAACTTTCCTGGGTGAAATGCTAAAACGGGTGTATTTTATCTGTGCGCTTGCGAATAACCTTTATTCTATATCTTTTGAATAAGTCTCATGATTATAAATACTTCCATGTCTCTAGTGTCATGTTAGGGATGACAACTTAATTTAAGTGATGCTAGTAGATAGTTATTGCTAGGGATCTCTTACCTTAGTGACGATGTTAAGAAATGTCAACAGTGGTCTTTAGTGTTGAATCATTCCCAATACTACCCATAGGAGCCTGAGGCTAAACATCAAGGACTAGAGATGCCATTGTCTCTCAATTGAGCTCGTCTCCTCATGCCATATGTCTTATGCTAAAGAAGTGGGGTGCATGCATGGGAGAGATTGATCGCCGAGACCCGCATCCATCTTTTTTCTTATGTATAGATGGAATATATGCCTTTGTCAGGCTGCATCGTGTCTGTAGTGTGATCTCAATCTAGAAGTGGCTGACATAGCCTCACAGAGGGCGAGTAATAGAGCTTCGCACTATGGGCCACATAAATTGAGCCTATGCTAATTGGGATGTGTCCGGCTGACACTACGAGACACAGGAACGCCCCAGGCATGATACGCCCCATGGACTACGTCGACACATCCTAGGCATGATATGCCCCATGGACTAGGTTGGCACATGCACAATTAACATTGGGTCATGTGTACCTGAGTTGGGACAAGCTAATAGGCCACATGTTGGGTCATGGGCCTATGCCTTATTGCCAACATCCATGGGAGATATGGAAGAAAATAAATGTCAAGCCTTAGAGGGAAAGGATCTCATCCTCGAAATCAAAGAGGGAGCTCAGATTTGGGTCTGACCAGGGCCAAATGGTTAGTGGTTGTTGGGTACGAAGGTAAGGGGTACCCTAAACCCTTTGATAAATTAACGCTAAACATAGCAACCATTTTTAAGACAGGGACCAGCCCACTGCTCAAGTCAGTAAGGAAAGGCCCATCACGTGAAGGCCCCCTGCACCGGCTATGGCAACAAGTCGCGGGCCGGCCCACCTCGACGGAAAGAGACGGACGAGGGGTCGAACGAACGACCCCTCGGCCTCCACCTCGACATCAAATGACGGACCGAGGGTCGGACGAACGACCTCCCCGGCTCCTACCTCGACACTGGTTGACGGACGAGGGGTCGAGCGAACGACCCCTCGCCCTCTACTTCGATCCCTTCGAATTCGCCCCTGCTCTGACCCTACCTCGACGCTGAGTGACGGACCAGGGGTCGGACGAACGATCCCCGCACGGGAGTCTCGATCAGCCCAACTGCTCCCGGCATGGGTTAAAGTAAATCTGCCTAACGCCATGGGCGCCCGCGTCCGCAGTCAAATCCAACAACTCTACGTCATGTCCCTGGTTCGCAGCTCACTCTGAGCAAATCCGTGTAACACAGCTTGTACCCCCCTCTACGAGCACATTGGGTGCGAGATAATACAAGTCATCCTCCCCCGCTGGACGTAGGGCCTTCTTTTCCCGAACCAGGATAAACCTTGTGTCCATCTTGCATCATATCTGGGAGAGGGAGCACGCGATATACAAATTTACTAGTTGGTGGTCTTGACCCCCAGGTCATAACACCGACAGTTGACGCGCCAGGTAGGGGGAATTGCGTGTCGATCAACTCCAAACTACTCCCTCAGATGGATTCCACCATCCCACCGTTTCCGTTCACCGCCGTCGTCTGGTTCGGCAGTCTAGGGTTTGTATCCACGGGCCAGGGCCACTTCATAGTTTTTCCCTTCGCTCGTAGCCTGGACAGCAGTAGCTCCGGTACACCGGGGCTGGCGAGGATCAGGCGACGGTCCCTCCGCTTGCGCCTCTGGCCTGCGATCAGGAGGAGGCGCGAGCGACTCCGACGCGCTCGTCACCGTGCGGATTCCGAGACGTCGGATGCCGTTTCCCCGGCCCCGGCTGGCGACACAGCCCCTCCCCGCAGGGGCCTGTTTGACCCACACTTGTGGGCCAAGGGCGGGCGCTCCTCGGAGCGGGACTTTGGCTTCGCCATATCGTCGTCCCCGGGAGTCCCCGTGGCCTCTCCGACACACTCGACCCCGCCACCACCGCGAGACTCTGCTCTGCCCTCGCAGGTTCGCAGATACAGATACGTAGCGGGTCTCCAGGGACTCCGCCGTGTGCGACGGTCAACCCCGTCACCACCTCTTCACCGGGCGAACACCAGGAGTCGAGACTAGCCCGGACATGGGGCACGTTGCGGCGACGCCTGGCAGAGGAGTGCAGGGGATCCTTCCCCCACTTCTACCACGCCGACCCCGACTCGGACTCTCCCGATGAGGGTTACGACTCCACCCGGGAATGCTTCCACCTCGGCGAGCAGGCCGACCCCCAGGATGATGTCTATGACACCGTGGCCACAGAAGAAGGAGGGGGCAACGCTACACCAGCACGAGATGCCAACCCCCCGAGTCCTGATAGAGCCAATCCACCCCCAGACGTCCAGATCACGCAAGTCCGAGAGCTTCTCAGCAAGCTCGAGGAGGAGCGCATGCGACTTCAGCAACTCGAGCATGCCCTCGAGTGGGATCGAGGGCGCCCGCAGGGTGGAGGAGCTCGCGAGCGGGCCCGGGAAGTACACCGGAAAATCGTCGAGGAGGGGGCGAACGAGCCCCGAGTCTTCAACCGCGCCAGCCAGAATGTCGTAGCGGCCGCAATGCTGCTCCGCGACATGCCGGCACCATCGACACCCCAAGCACAACGGATCAGGAACGAGATCCAGGGGCTTCTCCAAACTGCAGCCGTGCAGCAGGCGGAGAGCTCGGCCTCGAGGCGTCGAGGGGCTGCCTCCGAGCGACAGGAAGTACCCCCTCGACAAAATCGAGAGGTATCTGTCCACCAGGACAAAGCGCTCCAGGGCCAAGTCGACCGACGACCAGTTCGGGAACGCCTCGTCGACGATCGACCCCCTCGGGTGAACAATCGATGCCGGTATGGCGACGCCGAGGCTCGAGGCTACAGCGCTCACCGAGGTGGGCGCTACAACAGCGATGAAGACCGATGTCGGTCTCCAGAGCCACCGGGCCCCGAGTCTTCGGCAGAACCATCCAGCGGACCCCCCTGCCCGTCCGTTTCCGTCCACCCACCAGCCAGGTCAAGTACAACGGCGAAACAAAGCCAGAGCTCTGGCTTGCCGACTTCAGGCTGGCGTGTCAGCTAGGAGGAGCCGACAATGATCACGTCATCATTCGGCAACTCCCACTGTTCCTCTCCGACACCGCTCGCAGATAGCTCGAGGAGCTTCCCCCGGACTTGATCCAAGACTGGCCCGACCTGGTTAGGATCTTCGAGGGCAACTTCAAAGGCACCTACGAGCGGCCGGGCAACCCCTGGGACCTCCGCAGCTGCAAGCAGAAGCCGGGGAGACCCTCCGCGCCTTCACCCGCCGATTCTCGAGGCAGCTTACCGCACTAACCCACATCTCCGACCACGAGGTCATTACGACGTTCATCGCCGGAACGACCTGCAAGGAGTTGGTGCGGGAGCTGGGGCGAAACACCCCCAAGACCGCCAACGAGCTCATGGACATCATTGCCAACTACGCAGCTGGCGAAGAGGCCGTTGGCGCGTTCTTCCAGATACCTCCAGAGAAGGGGAAAGGCAAGGCGAATGAGCCCGGGGGCTCGGACAACGAGCCCAAGAAGAACAATGGGCCCAGAAGGAACAACAACAACAACGGCAACGGCGGCAGGAAGAAGAAGAAGAAGAATCAACCGGGCCGACGCAACGTCGAGCCCGACGACCTTGTCGCTGCGGCAGACAAGAAGAAGCCTCGAGGGCCCCCTCCCGACGGGGGTGTCTTCGATAAGATGCTGAAGGAGCCTTGTCCCTATCATATGGGGCCGACCAACCACCGTCTCGAGGACTGTCGCATGCTTCGAAAGCACTTTATCCCTCCTGGCTTCAGGAGAGACGATGGCAAAGAAGACCCGCCCTGTGACGTCCACGTCAAGGGCGATGCCAAAAAAGGAGGCTTCCCCGAAATCCACGACTGCTACATGATCTACGGGGGACCCTCGACTCGACTCACCACGTGCCAGCGCAAGAGGGAGCGTCGAGAGGTTTTCTCCATCTGAGCCTAGGCTCCTCGGTACCTCGACTGGTCACACACGCCGATCACCTTCGACCAGGACAACCACCCTGAGCATATCCCCAATGCAGGGGTCTACCCGCTAGTCGTCAATCCGATCATCCTCAACACCCGCCTCACAAAGGTACTCATGGATGGGGGGAGCAGCCTCAACATCATCTACGCCGAGACCCTCGACCTCCTGGGAATCCCGAGGACCATGCTCCTGCCCAGCGCGAGGGGATTCCACGGGATCGTCCCAGGGAAGAAGGCACTCCCAATCGGCCGCATCAAGTTACCTGTTTGCTTTGGCGTCCCCTCGAACTTCCGAAAGGAAGAGCTGACCTTCGAGGGGTTGCATTCCGGGGCACCTACCATGCCATCATCTGTAGACCGGGGTACGCCAAGTTCATGGCAGTCCCGAACTATACCTACCTCAAGCTCAAAATGCCGGGGGCCTCGGGGGTCATCACCATCGACACCTCCTACGAGCACGCATACAACTGCGACGTCGAGTGCGTGGAAAAAGCCGAAGCTGTCGAGGATTCAGCCATCCTCGCGGCCCTCGACTATTTGTCCGGCGAGGTCCCCGACCCCAAGCGACACGCCGGCAACTTCATGCCGGCGGAAGACACCAAGACCGTCCCGCTCGACCCCGGCCTCGTGGATGGGAAGGTGCTGACGATCAGCGCCACCCTCGAGCCCAAATAGGAAGCAGTGCTCGTCGACTTTCTCCGTGCGAATGCCGACGTGTTTGCATGGAGTCCCTCGGATATGCCGGGCATTCCGAGGGAGGTCGCCGAGCACTCCTTGGACATCCGAGTCGGGGCCAAACCGGTGAAGCAACGCCTGCGCCGCTTCGACGAGGAGAAGCGCAGGATCATCGGGGAGGAGGTCGACAAGCTTTTGAAGGCCGGATTCATCAAGGAGGTACATCATCCCGAGTGGTTAGCTAATCCCGTACTTGTTAAGAAAAAGAACGGGAAGGATAGGATGTGTGTAGACTACACCAGTTTAAATAAAGCCTGTCCCAATGTCCCTTTCCCACTACCACACATCGACCAAATAGTGGATTCCACTGCGGGATGCGAAATCCTCTGCTTCCTCGATGCATGCTCCGGCTACCACCAAATAAAGATGAAGGAGTCCAATCAGCTCGCGACTTCCTTCATCACCCCCTTCAGCATGTTTTTCTACCTCACCATGCCCTTCGGTCTGCGAAACGTCGGGGCCACCTACCAGCGATGCATGCTCCACGTCTTCGGGAAACACATAGGGCCGACCGTCGAGGCCTACGTCGACGACATTGTGGTTACGTCCAAGACAGTCGGAAACCCGGTCGGAGACCTCGAGATCGCGTTTGGGTGCCTCCGGGCGAATCGCATAAAACTAAACCCTGAGAAGTGTGTCTTCGGGGTCCCTCGAGGCATGCTCTTGGGGTACATAGTTTCCCAACGCGGAATCGAGGACAATCCCGAGAAGGTAACCGCCATCACGAGGATGGGCCCGATCAACGACTTCAAGAGCGTGCAAAGGGTCACGGGGTGCCTCGCCATCCTCAGCCGGTTCGTCTCGAGGCTCGGAGAGAAGGCCCTACCCCTTTACCGCCTCCTGAAGAAGACGGAACACTTCGCGTGGACCGCCGAAGTCGAGGAATCACTCTCGAAGCTCAAGGCCTTGCTCACCTCGCCCCCGATCTTGGTACCCCCGAGTCCGGCCGAGCCCCTCTTGCTCTACGTCGCAGCAACTATCCAAGTATTCAGTGCGGTCGTAGTAGTTGAGAGGGAGGAGGAAGGACACGCCCTGCCGGTTCAGAGGCCTGTCTACTTCATGAGTGAGGTACTTTCTGAGACCAAAACAAGATATCCCCACATCCAGAAGCTGTTGTACGCGATCGTCCTCACTCGGCGTAAGCTCCAGCACTATTTCCTGGGCCACCCGGTCACTGTGGTCTCATCTTTCCCCCTCGGAGAGATAATCCAGAACCGGGAGTCGTCTGGAAGGATCGCCAAGTGGTCGGCCGAGCTCATGGGGGAGACTCTCTCCTATGCCCCTCGGAAGGCCATCAAGTCTCAGGTACTGGCAGATTTCGTTGCAGAATGGACGGACACCCAACTACCCCCAGCGCAGGTTCAGAACGAGCTCTGGACCATGTACTTCGACGGATCGTTGATGAAGACAGGGGCAGGCGCCGGATTGCTGTTCATATCACCCTCAGGGGTTCACATGCGCTACGTCATCCGGCTCCACTTCCCCGCCTCCAACAACGTCGCCGAGTACGAGGCCCTCGTCAACGGCCTGCGCATCGCCATCGAGCTCGGAGTTCGACGCCTCGACGTGCGAGGGGACTCTCAGTTGGTGATCTACCAAGTGATGAAAGATTCGAGCTGCCACGACCCCAAGATGGAAGCCTACTGCAAGGAGGTCCAAAAACTCGAGGACAAATTCTACGGCCTCGAACTCGACCACGTCGCCCGTCGGTGCAACGAAGCTGCTGACGAGCTGGCCAAAATCGAGTCTACTCGAGGTACGGTCCCTCTCGACATCTTCTCGAGGGATCTTCACAAACCGTCCGTCGACCTGGACTTGGGGGCTCCCGCCCTCGAGCAAGGGGTCGATCGACCCCCCTCGACCGATCCCCCCTCGAGCAGGGAAGAGATCATGGAGATCGACGGGGCTGCCGCAACACCAACCCTTCCGGCGGATTGGCGCGCACCCTATCTCGAGTACCTGACACGAGGCGAACTCCCAGAGGACCGCACGGAGGCCCGTCGTGTAGCCCGACGCGCCAAAACCTACGTCTTGTGCGGGGACGGCCGTGAGCTATATCGACGTAGCCCGTCCGGTGTACTTCAACGCTGCCTCACCCTCGAGGAGGGGAGGGCATTGCTGAAGGAGCTACACTCGGGGGCTTGTGGCCACCACGCGGCGCCAAGAATGCTGGTAGGAAGCGCCTTCTGACAAGGCTTCTACTGGCCGACGGCCGTCACCGACGCCACCAAACTTGTTCAATCTTGTAAGGGATGCCAATTCTACGCCAGGCAGACCCACCTACCCACCCAAGCTCTTCAGATGATACCCATAACCTGGTCGTTCGCAGTATGGGGGCTTGACATGGTCGGCCCCCTGAAAAGAACCAAGGGTGGCCACACCCACCTCCTCGTGGCTATAGACAAGTTCTCGAAATGGATCGAGGCTTGACCCATCGCCAACATCCAGTCTCGACAAGCCGTGCTATTCTTCACCGACATCATCCACCGCTTCGGGGTCCCAAACGTCATCATCATCAACAAAGGCACGCAGTTCACCGGCCAAAAGTTCCTGGACTTCTGTGACCATCACCACATCAGGGTGAATTGGTCCGCAGTCGCCCACCCTTGAACTAACGGTCAGGTCGAGCGCGCCAATGGTATGGTTCTGCAGGGCCTCAAGCCAAGGATCTTCGATCGGCTGAACAAACATGGCAGGAGATGGGTCGACGAGCTGCCCGCTGTGCTATGGAGTCTCCGAACGACACCAAGTCGGGCCGCGAGGTTCTCTCCGTTCTTCTTGGTCTATGGCTTCGAGGCCGTCCTCCCCACTGACCTCGAGTACGAATCCCCTCGACTGAAAGTCTACAGCGAGCAAGCCAACACAGTAGCCCGAGAGGACTCCCTTGACCAGCTCGAGGAAGCCCGTGATGTGGCCCTCTTCAAGTCGGCAAAGTACCAGCAAACGCTACAGTGCTACCACGAGAAAAACGTACGCAAAAGGGACCTCGACGTCGGCGACCTCGTTCTGCGCCGTCGACAAAGCAACAAGGGGCGTCACAAGCTGATGCCACCTTGGGAGGGACCCTTCATCGTGGCAGAGATGCTGAAGCCCGGCACTTACAAACTGAAGAACGAAAAGGGCGAGATCTTCACCAACGCGTGGAACATCGAACAACTACGTCGTTTCTATCCCTGAGGCCTCGACACCTCGTACATTTCCGCATTATGTACACTTATCGCGTTGCGAACGAATAAAATGTTCTCGAAACACATTTCACATTCGTTCGTAACTCAGAGGTAGCCTCGACTTTGCCCCACCAAAGTCCAGCCTTCCTCGGGGGCTAACAGGGGACGCACCCCCCTCCTAAGTCCCCGAAAAACTCGAGCGTTTTTTTTCGAAACTCGGCTTTCCCTCTCGATCTTTCCCTCGAGTACGCTTCGTAACTAAGTAAAGGCGCCTCGAACTCCCTAAGGGTCGCGGGTGTCGTCGAGCCAGGGACTCTCCTACGCCCCAGGACTACGGTATCCCCTCTCGCTCCCCCTTCCAGGGATACGAGCGTGCGTCGAACACTTAGTCTACAAGCCACGATTCAGGCAAAGAAAAGCAGAGAGAGCTCGAGAAATAGAAATAACAAGACACACCCCGTTTACAACACTGACGTAGCCTCGACTTTGCCCCACCAAAGTCAAGCCTCCCTCGGGGGCTAACAGGGGGGCACCCCCCTCCTAAGTCCCCGAAAAACTCGAACGTTTTTTCGAGACTCGGCTTTCCCTCTCGATCTTCCCCTCGAGCATGCTTCGCGACTAAGTAAAGGCGCCTCGAACTCCCTAAGGGTCATGGGTGTCGTCGAGCCAGGGACTCTCCTACGCCCCAGGGCTACGGTATCCCCGCTCGCTCCCCCCTTCCAGAGATACGAGCGTGCGTCGAACACTTGAGTCCACAAGCTTCGACTCAGGTAAAGAAAAGCAGGGAGAGCTCGAGAAACGAAAATAAAAATGTGCATCTCGATCAAAATGCATTAGATATAAGAAGCCCTCAGGGGCTCGGTATTGTATCATTACAAAAGCCTAACTGTTACACAGACCTTCCTATCCAGATATGGCTCGCAGGCCTGGGACTTCTCAGCGAGGGGGTCACCTTCCTCAAGAAGCAATGCAGGAAGTTGGGCTTCACGCGTTGGCCACATCGGAAGGTGAAGAGTCTGCAGAAGCTCATCGACAACATCCGAGGGCTACTCGGCGCCACCTCCGTCCGCCGAAGGGATCACCTCGGGCTCGAAGAGCTTCGCCAGCTCGCCTCAAGGCACCTCCGCAAGATCCATCAACTTCTGGCACCTCGCGTCGTTCTCTTCGTCGGTCAGTCTCAGGTCGGTGGCAAACCCGTTGGAGACAACATTGAGGTCATAATTGTAGGTCGAGTTGACGACCGCGAGGGCCCGCTTCACGCCCACATGCAGGGCAGCACGGACGTGCTCCGTCACCTCCTGCGTCATGGAGTAGAAGCGGCGCAGCAGGGAGTCCCCTCGAGCGTCGCCCTCGACCTCCGGCTCCAGCTCGACCGAGAGGTCATCGCAGAAGGTGTGGATGACGCCCGAAAGCCTCGCCTCCGTCCTGAGGAGGCCCTGAAGATTGTTCAGGTCCTTGTGGGCTCGGGCCTTGTCCGTCGCAAGCTCTGCCAAAACAAGCACACAACCTGGTCAAAACCCAAAAGAGCAGGAAGAGGGTCGAGGCAGGGCAGGCTCAACAACACTCTCGAGACACTTACCTTGGGCATGCGCCTCTAGAGTGGCGTAGCTCCACTCGGTCTCCTCGAGCTGGCGGCGGACGTCGATAAGCTCGGAGGCTTGGCCACTGACTTTAGCCTCGAGGCCCTCGATGACTTTGCCGACATCATCGAGGGCTCTCTTCTGGTTCATCGCCACCACACCCAGGGAGGTCGCGCGGGTCTGAGCCTTCTCCTTCACGGCGGCCAGCGTGTCGCGCTCGCGGGAGACGGCGTCGAGGTCGCCTGGGAGCCCCCAGATGCCCTCTGTCGCCCGGGCCAGCTCCTCCTTCAGCCGGGCGGCCTCCTCCTCGGCCTTGCGCTTGGCCTCGAGGGCAGCGTCCCGCTCATGCCCGACCTTGACGGTTGACTGAAGGGCGTCGTCGAGCCTCGACTGCGCCGTCTCCAGGGCGACCCGGGCTTCCTCCTGCACGGCCGTAAAGCCGGCCCTCGCGTGGGCGACCTTCGACTCAGCATCCTCCCGAGCGGTTACCGCCTCGGCCCTCGCTTGGGCAGCATCGGCCTCCGCCCTCTCCAGCGAGGCGCGGAGGGCCGGGAGTTGCTCCTGCGCCCGGAGGATGAACTGAGACTTCTCGTAGGACCTCGCCCGCAGCGTGTGACAGGGATGAAAAGGAAGATAGTCAGCGAATAGCAATCAGGCAATCCAAGCAAAAACTAAGGGAGGGCGAAACCCACCTCCATCCCCCGGCACATGTCCACGGCGGCGACATTCGCGGCGAGGCGCACCGAATGCTCGAACCAGGCCCGGTACTCCTCGAGGTGCTCCCACTGCCGGAGCTCGGCTTGGTCGTCAAGCGTGAGGAAGAGCTGCTCAGGGTCCTGAGGGTCCGCCAGCTCGAGGACCTCTTGCCCCCAGTACGCGCTGCGGGTGGCGATCCTCTCTTGGACCTCCCGCATGACGCCCTGGCGCACTTCGGCGGCACCCCCGCGGCGCTCCAACTCCCCTTGCCAGGAAAAGAAGGGGGAAAATTCCTCCGCCTGACCTCTCCCAGCCACGGGGCCACCCCGCTAGGACGTCGACGGTCCCGCCGAGCCATCACCACCGGGCAGAGGAAGTCTCGGCTAGCAGAACGGCCCCGCACGGTGAAAGACACGAAGAAATTGATACCCAGCAATATAGACCCACTACGGCTCGACCATGTCGAAGCACGACTTACCTCGAGACAACGACCCCCCAGCCTCAAGGCGAGAC
The DNA here is from genome assembly GCA_022036555.1 of Microstegium vimineum. Lineage (NCBI taxonomy): Eukaryota > Viridiplantae > Streptophyta > Magnoliopsida > Poales > Poaceae > Microstegium > Microstegium vimineum. The sequence goes on along the minus strand of CM039125.1, from coordinate 37,604,873 downwards.
CGAGCCACCTCCGGTTCCGCACGAGGGGCTGCGACGGCGGTCGTCTCTGCCGAGCCCACCAGCTTGGCCACCATCTCGTCCACCTCTTCGGCGGTGGACTCCATCAACATCCCGTCCTTCTCCGGTGCGGGTGTCGCCTCGGGCTGCTCGGCCCGACCCCCCTCCTCGACCACCGGCGTCGGCAAAGGACCCTCAGACGCGGCGGCAGCCGTGCCCTCGCGCTCGAGCCGCAGCCGTGCCTCCAGCGAGGCTAGACCCTCGGGCCACCGCCCCGGCGTTGGGTGAGCCAGGGCCTCCCCCACATTCGCAGCAACTTGGGGCCCGAGCACCTCCATCTCGGCGGCGGCTGGAGGCTCGCTCCCCTCGGTCGCGATCGCCGTTGACGGAGGTCCCGCGCCTTCCGAGGCGCCGAGTGCGACTCCCTCCGACAGCTACACGGGCGCGGCAACGCCCGTCACTTCGGCGGCCCTCGTCGGCGGGGTGGGCAGGCCCGTCTCCTCTCCCGCCTGGGCAGACGTCGAGGCACCCTGCGTTGTCCCTCGCTCCATCATCTCCCGGGCCTTGGCTGCCCACGCCGCCTCAGGGGTGAGCGTTGAAGGGGGCGGAGCAGCGGGACCAGCCTCGACGGCCGCCTCGATCGCAGCTGCCACCCTCAGCTTCTTGGCAGGGGCGAGAGACGCATCCTCCTGCGGGCGCTTCGACCTGAAAAGGAAACCCGTGCACGACGATAAGCACCAGTCGTTAGTAACAAAAGGAGAAATGCGAACAACACCCTCGATCAACCGAAAGGCAACTTACCCCTTCGGGGCCAGGCGTTTCTGGCCGATGGCCTTCGGGCCGATCGAGGTCCTGAACACAACCCGCTGGGGGGCGAGGGTCAAGGCCGCCCTCGGCACTGTCTCCTGGGCAGGGGCCAACGACGCTCCCGTCGTCCCCCTGCTGACTTCCTCCTGCGCCGACGGGCTCGACGCCCGTGCGCTTGACGCGGCAGGCACCGAGGGCTCGTTCGATCGATCCCCCGACGGGGATCACGATGACCGCCCGCGCTTGTGCCGTGGCACTTCATCTTGAGAGGCCACGGGGTGCTCCCCCCGTGGCTCAACTTCGACAGTAGGGCCCGACCTCGACGTCGACCCCTCTCCTCCTCCGGTTCCGACGGCCGCCCTCTGTTCGTGCGCCGCCTGTTCTTCCTCCTCACTCTAGTCCACCTCGACATCGCTCTCACTGTCCTCCTCCTCCTCCTCTTCTGAGGGCGATTCCTCCTCGGAAAGACCCTCCCACCTCTGTCGGGCCCGGCACTGATCCCTCGCCTCTTTCTCCCGGGCCCTCTTAGCCTTGGCCTTCTTGGCCTTGTCCTTGGCCTCCTTGTCCTTCTCAGCCTAGAGGCGCCTCGCCTGGGAATCAGCCCGGTCCTCCTTCACCGGCGGGAGCGACTTCCGGAAGGGGACGTTCCCCTGGGGAACGCAAGGTAGTCAGAACGCAAGCAGAAAAGGCGGACAAGGCAAACACAAGAACTCTGACAGAGGAAGAGGACTTTACCAGCTTGATGTACCCCTCGTCCGGCCTCATGGGGATCCTGGCAACGTTCTTGGCATCGAACCCGCCCACGAAGAAGAGGCGAACGCGGCGGGCCACACTCTCGGGGGGTAGCTCGTCTCCAAGGAGGCGACACCCCGAAAGGTCAACCCCCGGACGCATCTCGTCGAGACGGAGGGGTTGAGCCATCAGCGGCACGGCCCGCCGCAGATGGAACACTGACGCGACGATCGCCGCCGAGAGTCCCTCCTTCTTCAGGCTCTCGACCGCGTCCAGCAGGTTGGTGAGGCGATGCTGCTTCTGCTGCACAACGCCGTACCTCCAGCGGTCGGGCTGCGCGTCGATCATCCTCCCGGTGTAGGCCGGGAGTAGGTTGTCGTCATTCCTCAAGTAAAACCACCCGGAGTGCCATCCAGAGTGGCTCGACGAAAGCTTTGCCGGGATCTAGGAATCCGACCGCTTGAGGGCGATGCAGCAGCACCCGGTCCTGACCATCTTGCGGGTACCCTTTCCGGCCGACGCATGAAAGATGTTTGCCTCGAAGAGATGGAGCCATAACTCCCAGTGAGGCTCGATCCCGAGGTATCCCTCGCACACGGCGGCGAAGACCGCCGCGTGGCAGACGCCGTTGGGGGTGAGGTGTTGAAGCTCCACGTCGTAGTGGTAGAGGATCACGCGTAGGAGACGACTGGGTAGGGCGCCTAGTCCCGCCTGGTGGAAGATCTCGAAGCTCACCACATATCCCTCCGGCGGATTGGGCTCGACATGCTCCGGCGGCGGCACCATCCACTCCGGTCGGTTGGTCGAGGTGATAGGCCGGAGGAGACCACTCTCCACCAGATCGCCCAGGCGCACGTCGGTCATCGAAGACACGAGCCAATCATCGGGACCGACGAGGCTGTACTTGGCCTTGGGATCGAGAAGGCAGATGCGCTCGGACTTGGGGGCGGAAGGTACGTTCCCAATCTCCCCTCTCTCTCTCTCGCGCGCGTGTGCAGAGGTCCGGCTCGCGGGGCGTCTAAGGCAATGTCGGGGAGAAGGAGACAGAGAAGGCGATGGCAAGGAGGCAGGGAGTGCAAGTGCGCGGAAAAAGCACCCGACTCCTCATCTTTGCTATTTATAAACGGGAGGCCAACGGACGGATCCGGCAGAACAGGCAAGAGAATCTCTGCATTTAATGCGCCTGTACTCCCCTCCCTCATCTTCCTCCAGGAAAAGGCGTTCTATCCCATCGTCGGGCTCCGCACCGCACTCCGCCCTGCAACTACCACTGTTGCGCCGAACGGACATCGCCTAAAAAGGCGCGCGGCCGGAAGCGCTATCTCCGGAGGTAAGGAATCTTGAGGCAGCGAGAGCTGGCCCTCGAAAGAGGGTTCGACAGCTACCCTCGAGTACCCGAGGCCAGAAATGACCTCGGGTTAGGACTTCGGTCCACCCCCAAAATCTCGAGGAGACAAAGGCCGGCCTACGAACGGGCTCGATAGCCCCCCTCGAGTACCCGAGGTCTGAGGAGACCTTGGGTCGTCGACTCCAGTCCACTCCCCGGCCTCGAAGGGACAAAAGCTGGTCCTTTCATGGGGTTCGACAGCCTCCCTCGAGAGCTCCAGCCCAATGGGCAAAGGCGCAGGTATGTCCCCAAGTTCAATATAATTACCCATGCTTCCCCCTCGGCGTTCCACAAGGCAGGACTCCTCCTCTTGAGGATAGCGTCAGATGACGAACCATCCGTCAAATCTTGAGGGAGCGAAGGCTGGCCCTTACATAGGGTTCGATAGCCACCCTCGAGTACCTGAGGTTAGGAAGGACCCATGGTTAATGGACTCCGGTCCACCCCCAAATCTTGAGGGAGCGAAGGCTGGCACCACGAACGGGGTTTGACAGCCGCCCTCGAGTACGCGAGTCAGGGATGTCCCGGGGGGGGGGGGCCAGGCGCGTGCCCCTAGCTCGAGAACAAACTCTCGAGGTCCCCTGGGACATATCCGAGGCATAACCAAGGAATACCTAAGGATCCCTCCACTGGGAGGCATCGAGCCACCAATTCCTATCGAATGTTGTTGGCACCTTGGTAATCCATATGGTCGTGCTTAGTAAGCCATACGGTCTTACTTAAATGAGAACGCCTCTGAGCCACTAGTCAACCCCTATCGAATGGGGCACGAGTTCTCACTCGGATTTTTACCCGTACTAGGCACCATTTCTAATGGATTCATGCCCAAGAACAGCTCACCGAGGACTTCGGGCTCGTCCTAACGAGGATAGCACGATGCTCTTCACCCCACAATCCGAACGCAAGGATCCGTGGGAAGGACGCTATGAGGTAGTGAAGGCCTAGCCATTCGAGGGCTCGAGGGCCCAACTACGCATGGCACCCCTCGACGAAAGAGGGTCGAAAACACTCGTGACCTGGCAGACAAGGTCGACCTCTCGGGTGGGGCGCTCTGACTCCAGTTGTGCTCGAGGGAGCGAAGGCTGGCCCTCGGTAGGGTTCGACAGCCGCCCTCGAACACTTCTCTTTTCAGGGAAAGGAACGAAATCGACCCCTCGGTAGGGCGCCGCGTCTCCAGGTACCTTTAAAAAATCCCTCGATACAACACATCATAGCCTCCAGAGGAGTTCTTACTCACTCCCCTGGGGCCTCGGGGGCTACCCCCGCGGGGTGCGCTCGCGCGCACCCCACGGAGAATCGAACTTCTCACTAACCCTGCAGGTCAAGGACAAAACCTCCAGGTAATCCTTACTCCCTCCGAGAAAACATATATCATAGCCCCCAGAGGAGTTCTCAATCACTCCTCTGGGGCCTCGGGGGCTACTGTCGGGTACGAAGGTAAGGGGTACCCTAAACCCTTCGATACATTAACGCTAAACATAGCAACCATTTTTAAGACAGGGACCAGCCCACTGCTCAAGTCAGTAAGGAAAGGCCCATCACGTGAAGGCCCCCTGCACCGGCTATGGCAACAAGTCGCGGGCCGGCCCACCTCAACGGAAAGAGACGGACGAGGGGTCGAACGAACGACCCCTCGGCCTCCACCTCAACATCAAATGACGGACCGAGGGTCGGACGAACGACCTCCCCGGCTCCTACCTCGACACCGGTTGACGGACGAGGGGTCGAGCGAACGACCCCTCGCCCTCTACTTCGATCCCTTCGAATTCGCCCCTGCTCCGACCCTACCTCGACGCCGAGTGACAGACCAGGGGTCGGACGAACGATCCCCGCACGGGAGGCTCGATCAGCCCAACTGCTCCCGGCATGGGTTAAAGTAAATCTGCCTAACGCCATGGGCGCCCGCGTCCGCAGTCAAATCCAACAACTCTTGTCATGTCCCTGATTCCTGTCAACTGTGTCGCTACTGCCGCCACGATGCGAGTACGGACTCCAGCAGCACCCCTCGGAACGTGAACAGTGCAGCCCTCGACGACGACTTCGGGGATACGGCAGAGCCACGCAGGGCTCGACCCCCCCTCGACCGAGGGGCTCGACCCCTCCCTCCAACAACTCCAGTATGGGGCCCGTCCCATCCGCCCCGTCTCGCTTCAGCTGTGGGATTCGCGCCCGTCTGCGGAAGCTGTGCCACGGCGTGCCGCGGCGACTTAACTGCCGCCACAACCCAGAGCGCCAAAAACATGGGAAGGCCATGCCGGCATAGTGCTTGACGTCCCTTCACCAACACTGTGCCGCGGGCACGCCGCCCATACTACATAGTTAGGACCCTGTACCCTCGGACTTCCCCTTGGTCTATAAAAGGGGATACCGAGGTAGAAGAGAAGGGACCTAGAGGAAAATCTCCGATCCGAGACTTCAGTTCAGACCTCCACACCTCACACACCCCGCTACTCGATCGACCCCTCGAGCGGCCAACCCGCAGCCTAGGGCAGCACCGCTAGCCTTGGGCCGCAGCTCACTCTGAGTAAATCCGTGTAACACAGCTTGTACCCCCTATACGAGCACATTGGGTGCGAGATAATACAAGTCATTCTCCCCCGCTGGACGTAGAGCCTTTTTTGCCCGAACCAGGATAAACCTTGTGTCCATCTTGCATCACATCTGGGAGAGGGAGCACGCGATATACAAATTTACTAGTTGGTGGTCTTGACCCCCGGGTCATAACACCAACAGTGGTGGTCTTGTTTCCTTGGTTGTTGTAGTACTGGATAATTATATTTAAGATAACATTTTTTGTATTTGTGGTCTACCAAGATGACTAACTTTTATTCTCTGTGTTTTTAATAGATATGATGCACGATCCATGCATGTTCATTCAAGGAAAATGAATATGAGACCATTTAGATCACCCACTAGGCGCATCTCCAGCAATGGTCTTCAAATAAAAGCCCCTGCTTTTGATTTAGGGGCGTTCCCTATTTTTTAGGTCTTAAATTTGTTGTTCATACTCTAGCAATAGCTCTTAAATTAGACCCCCCCCCCCCCCACACACAAATCCTTTAATAGACACTAACAATTGAGGCCCACCTGTCATCTGTGTCAAAAAGCAGAGAGAGAACAAAAAAAGGGATGAAGTAGGGGGGCCAACAGATGTAGGTGAGGAGAGAAAAGTAGGGACTCAATAAGAATAAGGGGTGTAGTAGAGGGTCTGTTGGAGTTTATTTTTTGACCTCCACTACTCAAATTTAAAGTAGGGGTCAAGTAGGGGCTATTGCTAGAGATGCTCTAATAGTTACTACCTCAGTCACCAAAAGAATAATCTTATAAGTTTAGTCAAAGTCAAATTATTCTAAGTTTGACTAAGTTAGTATCAACATTGATACTACCAAATATTTATACTTTGACACGATATATTACAAACAAATTAACTTATACTATTCTATATCATAAATATATATTTTTTTCTACACATTTTCTCAAACTCACAATAGTTTGACTTTGATTAAACCTATAAGGTCATTCTTTTTGGATGGAGGTAGTAGCTGTAAAAACTGTCTAGGTAGATCCAAGTTGGCATTCTAATAGACCATCTAAGTGTTAGTTGGACACCCAGCTAACAACTATTTCACTAGCTATCATACCTCAACTAATAACAGCTAATGGATTGACAAAAGACACATTTACTCTCTCACCAACCCCTACCACGTGCCCTCCCAATGGTAACTAATAGTAGCTAAAAGAGGAATGACATTATAGACAAACAGTCAATGTAAAGTGCTAGCTAATAGTTAGTTGGTCAATAGTTAGCTAGCTAATACTATTTATGAACTATTTAGCTAATTAATTATTATTCCCTCCGTCCCTGAAAGAATCAATTCCTAAAATCCGTGTCAGTCAAACTTTTTAAATTTTGACTAACTTTATAGAAAAATATAACAACATCTATAATTTAAAATGAGCATCATGTGAAAATACGTTCTATGATAAATCTAATAATAATAGTTGGATACCATAACATTTAATGTTTTTTTTTCTAGAAACTTAGTCAAAGTTTAAAATTTTTACTTAGGATAAATCCGGAAAATTCTTTTAGAGACGGATGGAGTAGTGGATCCAATGAGTCTCCAACGTGTTACTAACTAGAAATATATGTATACCTAAAGGAAATATTTTCATCGGCTAGATCTTATATACCATTTAGAGAGACAAGAATTCATTTTTCATACCTTGTATAAAAATGAATAATTAAGCATGCGTGTTATTATTTACTATTATGTGTTGGATGATATATTTTGTAATTTTGAAAAAACTAGCAAGATGATTCTTGCAATATATCGTTCTAGTTTATATAATTTAGTTTGCACCAGTTTTGTCTTCTTGTAAATTTAATTTTTACATCATGAGTTTATCTTTATTAGTTTGTTATCGTCATGACCTTGAGTTATATAAACTAATACAAGAAACACAGTCCCACCTCTAAAATAGGTGAAACAGAGTAAAGTTCATAACATTTCTAAATCAAGTCAGATGAAGGCAAATTTTATATTAAATTTGCCGTACTTGAAGATTTCTGCGAGTGTGTAGATGAATTTTCCATTTCAAATCATTTAAGGCATAATTTTTTTAAGTCTTCATAATTTGAAATTGAATATTTAAAATTTTCAAATGGCCTCAGATAAAGAAAGGACCTAAACCAAAGTTGTATTACTCGAATGGATTTGCAACTTTGTTATTAGTCACTTTATCATTTAAAATCATTTATTATTTCTGGAAATTATGTTTTACATTTTTTTGATTCCGAGAAACTCTTTTTTAATTTTTTCAATGAACTACAGATTCTGAAATGACTTAAACCAAAGTTGTAGTATTCCAGGAAGTGTACAACTTTATAGTTTACAATTTTATATATAAAATCATTTGGAGCCCATAAATTTAGTTTTAAGATTAATGACTTTGGCATTCATATTTTTAAAAATTTAAAAATAATCTCGGATGGAGAAATGAACTAAAATCTAAAAAAATTGTTCATTTTTTCATTTAAATTCATTTAGAGTAAAAAATATGCAGTATAATATTTAATAAAATGAATATAAACTTAGCCACAGGTGACTTTGAAACACAGTGGTAAGGAAGTAATGCACGAGACAAAAAATTTCCTAATTTTGCGCACTGTGACAAGAAAATAATTTCACAAGCATGACAATTGTGTTTTTTGTCTGCATGTATTTTGTTCGCTTGAAATAAATGTTTTCGCTCCTCGTCCTCGTAGGCACTAGGCAGAAAGTCAAATCTTTATGGTGCAGTGCATGAATCATAGAGCAAGGTGAGGTTAGTCGTGGAACCAAGTCAAATGCGCAACGTTTGCATTTTTATTTATGCAAAAATAAAAAAGGAAAGTCAAAGCGTAAAATTCCGGACTGCAGAGCGCCAGATTAACATAACAGAGTGGAGAAAGAAAGCAAGAAAACAAGGCAAAAAAGGAGGCTATAATGAATCCAGCCGTCGTCAACGAAACGCCAGTTTTACCAGATGACGACGGGGGGCATGGCGGCCTCAAAGACGGGCTCACACGTACGACGCGCCTCGCCCTCGCTTGCCGCCACGTGGGGCCACCGCCCCAGCGAGCACTAGCAGGCTACCTGACCTCTATAAATGCGAGCCTGGCACTGCGCCGAGCAGAGCTGTATTACCTGGAACAGAACAGAGACAGGCAGGGCCATCGCCAGCACCTGACCTGAGATTGAGAGCAGGAGAGATGGGGAGGCAGCCGTGCTGCGACAAGGTGGGGTTGAAGAAGGGCCCGTGGACAGCGGAGGAGGACCAGAAGCTCGTCGGCTTCCTCCTCACCCACGGCCACTGCTGCTGGCGCGTCGTCCCCAAGCTCGCAGGTGAGAGAGAATTCAGCTCCAACCATGTAGTAGTATGCTTGCATGTGCTCCAGGCATCCCTGATGTGCCGTGCCGCATATATCGCAGGGCTGCTGAGGTGCGGGAAGAGCTGCAGGCTGCGGTGGACCAACTACCTGAGGCCCGACCTCAAGAGAGGCCTGCTCTCTGATGACGAGGAGAGGCTCGTCATCGACCTGCACGCGCAGCTCGGGAACAGGTGCGTGCTTCTGTGACTGACCACGAAATTCTTGCTCCGGGTCGTCGTCTGTCTCAGTCTCACCGTCACCGCATGATCCACAGGTGGTCCAAGATCGCGGCGCAGCTACCCGGGAGGACGGACAACGAGATCAAGAACCACTGGAACACCAACATCCGCAAGAAGCTCCTCCGGATGGGGATCGACCCCGTCACCCACCTCCCATTTCAGGAGCAGGAGCAGATGCACGTGCAGGAAGAAGAACCGCAGAACGGCGGCGAGCTCATGCAGGAGGGCGGCGCGGGGAAAGACGACATCACGCCGATGACGATGGTCCAGCCGCAAGAGATCATGGCAAGCAACTGCGGCTCTGTTGTTTCCTCTGCCTCCGCTGGGTCCGCGTCCGTGGTCTCGCCGTCGACCTGCTCCTCCTCGGCGGTGTCCGGCGTGGAGGCGACGGAGTGGCCGGAGCCCATGTACCTGTTCGGCATGGATGGCATCATGGACGCCGGCTGGGGTGGGCTCTTCCCCAGCACTGGCACCGGCGGCGGCTTCGGCTTCGGCTTGGGAAGCGTCGATCCGTTGGACCAGTACCCCAGCGGCGGCAACGGCGGCGGCGGCTTCGATCATTGGATGTGATCGTCGTCCTAGCAATGCACATAGATTCGCCGCTTCGAACTCCTTCCATCTCGCTTAGCACCATAGCGCCATAGCCTAGCCTAGTCGTCGATCCTTTGCATTGCTCTGTCGTTCTACTTTAATCTAAACAAGAAAAATGACAAATTCGGGTGCGAAAACATGACGTACTGTTCAGCTGACGTGACGCGTTCGGTGGATGGATTTATGCGGCGTTCACGTTCAGTCTCCAGAGCTGTGACTCTGCACGCGTGAGGACGTGAGATGGTTGTGTCAGCTTCCGACTTCTCATGCGGCCGGCGGTGCTCCAGGCCGCCCTCCATTGTCGCGACGCGCCGTGCGTGGCGAGCGAGAGCAGCAGCGCGCGTCGCCGCTTCTTTGACCGCTAGTACCAGCATGCCAAGATCGTGCTTCGTTTCCAGTTAATCCGCGCTAGGAGTACATCGTTTTTACATGTTTAGAAAGGAGCGCCGGCGCCTATCTACGGTCTCTGTCTCTGGTCAAACAAACGTGAACCTTGATGTCCACCGACTGCACTGCGTCAAAAATAAATAAATATGGCTGTAGGCTTTATATTGTAAAAAAATGGTAATATTTATCTTTAAATAAAATCTATTTCAACTAAACACATGAATATGCATTTAATTGTACTTGAATTATTCTAAGAACTAAACACATGAATGAAACAACTAACATTTCGAAGATCCACTACTGAAAATGAATGGCTAGTACAACTGAGGTGCAAAGAATGACGAGGGAACCCTACCCTAATGCACCCAACCCTGTCCACACCCCCCCCCCCGCCGCCGCATCATCCCGAAACCCAACCCGACCCTGCCCCTACCCCTACTCGTGCGGCGATCGGAGCCACATTGTCTCCATCCGAGGCAACTACGCTGCCGGTGCCTGAGCCCTCGCCACTCCCTCCCACGACAACCTCGTACTACTCCAGGACGGTTGTGTTGGCTCCCAGTCTACCCTTGGCGAGCAATCAGGGGGTGGCCATGGTGAGCAGGGGCGGCCCATCTAGATCTGATATTGCCAACGTGTTGCTCTAGGACGGCAGCCTCGGTCCCAGCCTTCCCATGGCGAGCAGGGGCTATCGCTGCAGCCCGAGTCCCCGTACATGTCGTTGTCACGGGCCGGCCCCGTCACGGTACAGCTGGCGGATCTACAATGGCGGTGGAATCCCCATGTGGTGAGGCTAGTGCCATGGCCAATGAGCACAACTCCACTGCAACGTTCTCTCTCTCCACCCTTGTGGCCCCGTTTCATCCGACTGGTATCACAGCGGGGCGCCCCAAAGGCCGTCGCTGGGCGAAAGACTACATCCATGACGACTCCTACAAGGAATCCCCACCGGTTGCCTCCTTATCCCCATATCTGGATGCGGTTCGTCAATAGCGGCAACAGTTTCTGTGAGTTGTGCAAGCGTAGCCACCCTCAGTAGTCAAGAGGGAGGGACATCTCCCAAAAATGTCGGGTGACTCCACTGCCACTACTGGACCTAGGGTCGGATGCAGACCTCGGCGATGGAGGCACCATGATGCGGGCACTACCTCTGACGTCGCTGGTGCCCTAGGCCGGACACGATGAACGGACCAGTGAGACGGGTCTCGTCGAGCTTGACTCGCTAACACTGATGTTGTACACGGATGCCACACAAGATCACAACATCATGGAAGACCTGATACTGTTGGAGCTCGCGGCGCCTCGCCTGTAGTCTAAGTTTTGCATGCCCTCCGTTTAGGCATCCAACTCCGATTGTCACCTAGTTGGAGGATAAGGCCTCAATGGTGGCCACCACTTGCATCCTTCTTAGAGCACAAGAGACGCCAACCCAGCAGACACCACCAGCGAGCACGATCTATGTGACACAGATCACAACAAGGTGATTGGTGTTCAACGCCACCTCGAGCGTCCATGCGCCCACGACGGTTGAAGAGGTCTACCCATCTGGCTTCGATCTAGTTGACCTCATGGTGGATACTAATGACAGTACAACGCCAGTGGATGGGCAGCGGACCATGGACATGACGACTCCTTCAAAGTGCTGCCTTGACAACTTCATTAAGAAAGTGATGCATATGAGGGCCTCCCCTCTGATTCGTGACCACCCAAGTCCCTGCATGCAAAGGTGTTTTTTCCATGGAAAAGGAAGCGTCAAGCCACTAGTAGAGAACAAGGCTTTAGTCCCGGTTGGGAAACCCCTGTAGTCCCGGTTTCCCAACCGGGACCAAGAATTTGGGACTAAAGGGGAGGACCTTTAGTCCTGGTTTCCAACCGGGACCAAGAATCCGGGACTAAAGGGGAGGACCTTTAGTCCCGGTTTGTCACAACCGAGACTAAAGATCCTACAACGCCAGTGGATGGGCAGCAGACCATGGACATGGCGACTCCTTCAAGTGTTGCCTTGACAACTTCACTAAGAAAGTGATGGATATGAGGGCCTCCCCTCTGATTCGTGACCACCCAAGTCCTTGCATGCAAAGGTGGTTTTTCCATGGCAAAGGAAGCGTCAAGCCACTAGTAGAGAACAAGGCTTTAGTCCCGGTTGGGAAACCCCGTATCCGTCATACGGCAGACGTGCTTACCTTCGAAGCCTCCACATGATATATCACAATACGACTCAACCTTAAAATAGGCATGTGGGGGTGTGCATGGGGTCATTAATAGTTAGCAATAACATATGAACATCTGCCACGCAATGGGAGTCGTGGTCATCCACCGGCTGATGGTAAGCCCGGTTTCCTGCCCATGGGTATAAACATGGGAGGCCCCGTAAGGCATACGGGGTACTCTTACGTCATCCGGACGTAAGGGGTCGTTGTCCGTACAACGATAATCATACGGATGCCGCTCCTATAAGTGGGTAGTAATGAAGAGGAACGCTCTCGTGTGTGCTGGCACGAGAGGTTCATGCATATCTTCTGCAGGTACGCTAACCCCGATTCGTAGATTTCGGATCGATTAGCATGACAACTAGTTATTAATAGGGAGAGCCATATGAATTTTGCCATGCCACCGGCATTAACTCCGTTAGTCCAAATTTTGGACCAGTGGGTTGGAGAAGACGAATCTAGGCCTTTTGCATCATGATCAAAATTTGAAATAAAGTGGTATTTCAATGTGAATATTGTGTGTGTGCTGTCCAGAAACTAGGAAGTTGTGTAGCTGGCCTAGGAGGAATTTTTCGAGCCTTGCCCTTATAGATTTCATGCTGGACCATAAAACGAAAAATGTAGATCAGGAAGTCGTGTATCTCCTGTAAGATTTTCAGAATTTTTGGGCATAGGGGTTTGGAGTTGTGGAATTTATGGTACAGACTGACGGGTGGCTGTGCAGTAGGCATGTTGGGTGTCCTTAGGAAACCAAATTTTTGAGCCATCATGCTGCCAAATCTATCGGCCAGGACCATAAAAGTGAAAATGTAGCTCGTGAAGTTAGGAAGCTACTTTAAAAAAATCAGAATTTTTGGCTAAGGCATCAGGGAGATATGGATGAAATGGTACAGCCTTTTTGCCCAGTCGACAGGATGGACCTTCCTGTAGGAATAGGATTTTTCGACCCTTTTAAGAGCCGAATTGATGGGCATCAAAATACCAAATTTGTAGCCAACTATCCCAGGGACATGCTGTAAATTTTTGTTTGGAATTTTTGGGCCATTCTCCAGGGAGATATGAGCAAAATGGTATAGGCTATCCTTCCAGTTTTCAGAAACTATAGCTGTCCAATGATGCAATTGTTCCACCCATTTGTGGACATTTTTGGGGAATGCATATTGAACCAAAGTTGTAGCTAATTGATGTGGGAATCTCTCTGCAAAATTTGAGAATCATTAGCTCATTACTCTTGTCGATCCCTAGCATCATTTCTTTCAGCTGGACAGACCTACGTTTGTTTTGCACAACATGACTATTGACATCGTGTTGTTTTCCTTTTTCAGATGGCTAGCCGAGCCCTTTTCGAGGTGGGGCACCGAGGGTCGTTTGCACTCCGAGTGCCTCGACCGGGACGGTTTGCCTGCGGTTTTGTGGGACGTCCTTCGGCGCGTAGGCTACCCATTGCCGCCCAAGTACGTGGCGAGGGAGTTTGAGGAGTACAAGTTCCTTCGCTGCCACGTGAGCCTCACCCTTGCACCGCACCCCGGCATCGGGAGCCCCTTGACCTTGAGGTGTACGCTAGAAGTGTTGTTTGACGGGTTATATTTATTAATTAGAAAAAGCAAATAAATTTGAAGTTGTATGTAGACAAGATTTGGAAAAAAAAGAACCTCTTCTATATGAATACATGATTAGCAAATTTCCTGTCTTTCTTAAAAAAATTATTTGGGAAAAATAACATTGAGTATGGTTGATTCTGTTTATTTGTGTAGTTCTTCAGTGTTGCATTTGGATGATGGCATCTAATGTCCTAGAGGAAATTTTATTAACACATGCTTTCAGCCTTGTAAATGCATTCTCGCGAGGAGATTTATTAATTAGAACAAAAGAAAAGGAAAAGCGTTCTCGCGAGGAGGTCCCTGGATCTTTTGAATCCTTCACAGAAATACCCCTGACTCTTACATCGGGAACCCTGGGACGGAAAACCCGATTGCAATTGGGTCCTCCCGAGCTCCGGCGGCCCTCCGGCCAGAAATTCTGGCAAGCACGCCGGCGGGATGGGAAAAAGGGAGGCTCGGGGTTGCTCAGTGCCTCACCCCGCGCCCTTTCCTCAACGGTGGCGAGGTCAGAGGAGGTCTGGATCACCCCGGCCGTGGAGGAGGTCGCCGGCGGCGGAGCGGGCTCAGGCTCCGGCGAGTTCTATGGAAATTACGCTCAATTACTGGGCTGGGGAGCTGCGGTGGAGGGCGAGGAAGGTCGGGGAAAGCTTTTCTACGGCCGAGAGGCACGACAAGTGGGAGTTCGTCGGCGAGGTCAGCAATGGCGCACGACGGAGCGGAGGAAAAACCGCCACGGAGCTCGCCTCGGCCTATTTATAGAGGAAACGCGGAGGGAACGAGGTCGGGATCCCTTCCCGTCTCTCTCTCTCTTCCTCCTCGCTGGACGGCAATGGCCGACCGAGGTGGCACGCCGTGGAACGGCCACGGCACAGCGCGCGCGCGCAGTGCGCCACGCCGCCGGTCGCCTGGTCGCGAACAGTGGGCGAAGAACGCCGTTCCCAGCTACCCGTACGCCGTTCCGAGGCCGTGGGCCCGCGTTCCTCCACTGAGCCGGTGAGGGCGCGGCGGTGGGCCGCCGGTACAGGAGGCGGTCGACACGGGGCGACGGCGGGAGCGCGCCACGACGTCGCGGCGACGTGTCCACCAGGCAGCGCACAGTGAACGACTGACCCTCTTAGAGCAGCCATAACTCGCAAAAATTGTACTATACTTCAAATTTGGCCAACATGAAAGCTTAAGTACTCAACTAGTTCTACAACTTTTGTAAAGGGCAACATATTGAAAAGTTTCTGGATTTGAAACTATAGGCTCTGCAAAAACGAATCTGATTTAAATTTCAGTTCCAGGCTGGAAAACAGGAGTCTGAGTAGTTTTAAAGACTCAAGAACTCCAGATTCTTCCAAAGGGTGGCATATTGAAATTTGCTTAAATTCGAATCTATAGGCCAGGAACAGGGTAACAGGCTATAGTCTTGACACTAGGTTTGACTTGACTATTTGGGTCAATTCAACTCAAAATCAATGGTTGACCCCAAAAGATGAAATGTTCCACCTTTGAAACTCTACAACTTCTATTTGGGCAAAAAATCATCTTTCTATGGATTTTCAAAAGTTATGAATTTGAATTTGAATTTCACCCAATTTCATGTGTTCATCTCAAACCCCATCAAACTTTGACCAAATTGAACTTCAAATTTTTGGGGTTTGTCACAGTCACTTGATATATTTTTCCCGTGAGCATCTCCAACAACTCCTTAAAACAATTTGCTATCCTATAAATTTAGCACAATCATAAAATTCTCTCTCCAACAACTCTTCAAACCAATTTGCTATTTATACCAAGTTGCTATTCACGGCCTCCGCACGCGTAGCGGACTTGCTATCGCCGTGAGGCCCGTCCGCCTGCGCTCACTGGCGGCCTCGCCCGCGCCTCCACCCCGCTCGCTCGCCGCACGCGCCTCCACTGCGCCTCCGCGGCACTCGCCACCGACCACCGTGCCCTTGCCCGCGCCTCGCCGGAGGAGGCCAGGGATCGCGGGGATCGGGGCCGGTGCTGCTGTTCCTCGCCGGCGCGGGGAGGAGGTGCCAAGGCCGCCGGTGAGGCGCCGGCGACGAGTGCAAGCCGCGTTGTGACGAGAGAATATAATAGGGCTCTTCCTTTGTTAGCGGGGCTCTTTGTTCGCTTAGCGGGGCTCTTCGTTCGCTTAGCGGGCTTCTTCGTTTTGACAAGTGAGTTTTAAGGAGTTGTTGGAGAAGCAGTTGGTGGAACGGGGCCAAGTGGAGCGACGCCGTAGACCACCTCTCCCGCTTCCTACCGCCGCCGGACACGCTGAGCCTGAGCGTGGAGGCCGCGGTGCTCCACCACTTCCTGGTCGTGCACATGGCCCTGGCGGACTTGGTGGCCGGCGACTTGTACAGCGACCACGTGGCCACGCTGTATAGGGAGTACTTGAGCCGTGACAACGCCGTCTGCGAGGGCACCAAGAGGTTCCGCTACTTCCTCCGCTGCATCATCGCCTGCATAATCCGCCCGTGGCACCAAGACAGGTACACATCGGTTTTACATGCTGCGGGCTTGCTCGTGTCGATCGTGTGCCTCAAATCAAATCAAAATCAAAATCTTGTTCGTTCAGACTGTACAGGGCCGGAATAAACTCGGAATGCGTGCGGCGCAGTGCGGCGAAGATCGTCTACGACTTGGCTTACCAGACTCCAGAGCTGAGAGAACTGGCACTGATGCCAGGAGGCCCAATGGACCCGCACAATGTTCTTCCCAATGGACCCACTAGTACAGAACTGGGTTTTAACCCCGGTCTGTAAGAGCCTTTAGCCTCGGTGTCTGAACCGGGGCTAAGGATTTGGGACTAAATGTCCCTCCTTTAGCCCCGGCTCGCAGGTCCGGGGCTAAAGCTCGACCTTTAGCCCCAGTTGATAATACCAACCGGGGCTAAAGGGTGTGTTAGGTGGCGCAGGCGGGCCACTCGTGGCAGCACCCTTTAGCCCCGGTTGGTAAGACCATTTTTTTCTTCTGATTTTGATATTTCTTATTTTGGTTTTCCAATTAGATTAGGTATTCAAATGTGTGTATTTACGCTTCTAATACATGTATTCACGCACTTATAAGTTACTTTCAAACATTAAACACAAATAAACTATGAAACTCTATAAGTATAATATATATGCACATAAAATTTACATTATTATTCATTGTTACTTGACTTAAGATACGAACGCTCTCGCCACTTAAATATCGTACAGATGTTCGTCTTGATTTGGCTTGAGTGGGACGGTCGGATCGTAATAGAAGTCGCCTCCAGGTTTGACCATTTTTTCAAGAAAAAATCCAGCAAATGACTCTTGAATTCCTTTGAGGCGGTCTTCTTTCAACACTTGTTGCTGCAACCATAGTGTCTTCAATTTGCATTATAAAGAAGCAAGTGTTAATATACATAAGATTCAGTTAATAGCAACAAATAAATAAAATGGATATATTATATATACATATCACATACTTTTAGATTCTCTGTAAGATTTCTTCTTGCATACACCATGAGGTACTCGCAAACGTAGTATCCACACAGATTGTTGCCTTGTGGTTGCCTTAGAATCCACTGTAAGATATGAAAAGATTACCATCGTCATCATACGCATATGTTAAAGCATGATAAGGTAAGAGATTACGAGAGCTAGTAGAACTTACAGATAACATACGAGGACCCTATAGTGTCTCTTCTAGTTCCGGACGGTGTTTCGGGACGAACCAAGCCCAAACCCTACTCAATAATTAGATCATTAGTTAATTAACTCTTGCAGTGTAGTTAAAGAGCAGGAATCCATATTTAAAGATCAAAGTTACCCCTTGATATTGTCTATCATATCTTGGTAATCTCTCGGTGGTTTTCTCAATGAGTCAAAGATTATATATGCACTTCTTCCCATATTGATGACTATGAGTATCTAGTGAAAACTGCATTTGTTTATAGAGTCAACATATATATCTTTATGCTGAATTGAGTAATAAGTAAGACAAATTGTGCAAACGATAATAACACTCACCCAAAGTTGTAGGGGAAGAGTATATATTGTCTGGTCTTTTGGTTGACGAAGAACCTCCGTAAATTCCACTCCATTTGAGGTATCCATTGATCGCGGGGAGTGTTTGGATCCGAGAATATGATTGATGGATCAATAAAACCAATTTCCGTGTCTCCCTTACGTTTGAGCATTAACATCAAGAATCTGCATATATATGTTTGAGGATAGTTAGTTACTATACATATACATATGCTATAGTCCGATTACTAAAAGAAATGATCACTTAGAGACAGTAGCAACTCATCAGAGATTTGTCTAGAGCATCCATGTGGCATAGTTGGTGGAGCTCACTATACGGAACAAATATAAGGTCATCGCCCCGGAAGTAATGTTCTTGTCTAATTCTGACGCAAATGCCTTCGTCATCTGGGTTTTTGGTACATGCCTCCATGTACCACGAGTTTAACTTGCGCATTTGCGTACCAAGATCCCTGAGGGCAGATGGGTTGTACAGACTTCTGCCACATACATAACTTCTCTTGAACTCATCGACTACAGTGGCATTTGCGATGAGTGCATTTCCGTAAAATTCATTCGCAGTTATATTAGCTCCTTTCAAGAAATTTTCGAGACCATCATAATTAAACTTGGGGCCACTGTAGTCTTCTAGCACACTCATGTATGAACCATATTCATTCCCAACAACTAGCGGGGGCACTGATTGCTTCGATTGTTCCCCGAGCTGTGGGACACCCTTCCCTGCTCTTTTCTTCTCGATAATTATCTTTTCAAGAGTGCGGTCATAGTCCGATATTGGAGATTTCTTCTGAGCATCACATAGCTTTCTCTTCTTTTCTTCCAACTTCTGCCTTAGAATTGACTGAGGTACGAAGAACGACTGTGCAACTTCTTTCTTTGCTTTATCGTCGTCTTTAAATTTATGGAATTGTGCGGCAACATCGGCCTTTATTGAAGCTGATATTTCTTCTTCAGTCCTCTCAGACGGAAGTTTCTGAGGAATCTTAACAATAACTTTCCTTGTAACTTGCCTCTTTGTTTTTGGTTGGGCGTCCGACACCTTTGCTTTTGTGACGATCCTCTTCTTTGGCGATGGGGCGGCAGGTGTCGGCGTTGGAGACCGTCGTGGAGGCGATGGGGCCGGTGTCGGCGTTGGAGAACGTCATGGAGGTTCTGGGGCCGGTGTCGGCGTTGGAGAACGTCGTGGAGGTTCTGGGGAGGAAGTCGTGTCGTGCATTTCACCATCATCATCCCTCGCAACACTATGACCAGCAGGTGATGAATGTTGACTTAGGTCTCTGGGATGAGGAGGAGGAGGCGGCGACGGTACAATAGGAGGTGATGCCCCAGGAAAAATGATATAGCGCTTGCGCCAACAAATAAATGTCTTCTCCGCTTGTCCTAAAGTCGTCTCCCCATCACCTCCTTCAATGTCAAGCGGAACATCGCGATGACCTTTTTCAACTCTATCCACTGAGATGCGAGCATATCCAGCTGGTACTTTTGACCCATGGCATATTGGTGTCTTCGTAGGGTCGATAGGAAATACAATACCGGTAGCCACCATGATTGTGGTAGCCCTCTCTGGAATGTGCAGCTCACATGGTGTATTTGGTTCTGTGATGTCATCCACGGGGAAGCGTAGCTTTGCGTCATCACCAGATTGAGGCACTTCTGTGGAATCACAACTGCTTTTCAACTGAGCTGATGGGCGGATGTTGACTTGCGGTACTGATCCAGTACTTTGTATTCGGCTCATTGCTAACTCCACTTGCTTTTTTATTTCCTCGGCCATTATCGCTTCAAGTTTCTCTTCTTGCTCTTTTGCTTGAATAGCTACTTCGCATGCTTCACTAAGCATTTGAGACATGCTAAGTTTCATAGCTTCCTCCTCTTTCTTCTTTCTGTGGCGGCTTCTATATGTATCTTTGTCTTGAGGGAAGGCATGCTTCCACGACACCGCGCCATGACCTCTCGTTCGCCCACCGTGTTCTGCAGTCCCCAGGGCATATGTCAGCTCATCCTTATCTCTATCTGGTGACCATACTCTTTGGTCCCTCAAAGCTTTAGCTTCAACCAGTTTCCTTGCTGCTTCAGTGAGTCCTTCGGTATACGTTAATCTCCCGGTCTGAGGGTCCCTGCCTCCCCCGTGACCAAAAAACCACCACTTACTGCGCTCAACCAAGTCATCTCCTTCTGGTTGGATTTCCCTAGCTTGAAGGCCCTCTTCTTCTTTTTCCCACTTAGGAATAACAGTCTTGTAGCCACCTGATCCCATGTGATGATGGTATTGCTTTTCTCGGGCATTCTGTTGGTTCAGTTGCGCTCGTGCTTTGCCCTCTTCGGATGTCTTGAAAGATACAAAGTCATCCCAAAACGGTCTCAACTTGACGTATGCCTTATTGTTGAAATCTGGAGTAAGGTTCTTCTTGATAAAATCATTATGCAATTTCTTCTTTCAGGACTGGAAATATGTTGCCATCCTCTTCATAGCCCAGTCCCTAACTCTCCCCTTCAAAGCTTCATCTTCTGTATCCAGCGAGAAATGTTGAAGGACTTCTTGCCAAATTAGTTCCTTGTCACGATCAGAGACAAAACTAATGTCAGGACGTCCTTTCCTTGGACGCCATTCACGAGCACTAATCGGAAGCCTATCCCTTACAAGGTAACCACAGTTGGTGGCAAATCTATGTGCATGTGGTCCAAGTATTGCCCCTGTTTCCTCATCGAATTCCGTGATAATGTACCGACCCTCCAATGGCTTTTTCGGGCCTCGTACATTTTTTCTCTTCCCCGTATTTGTCGTTGATGCAGACGGCTATGTATGTAGACACACAAAACTTATAAATATAATTATACAACTGTAAGTATACACAAGAGATTGTAGACACACACACACACACACAATATATATATAGGGTTTGGGGTATATATATATACCTCGACAACATTGTCTTGCGCGATATTTTCTTGCTCAACATCTGGCGCAAAGTACTGACTTCCTTCATCTACTACTTGATTAGTACCATCCTTGATCATTGAAAATAATAAAGCCTCCATGTCGTCATTCGGGTCGTCCATATCTATATATATCAAATCATATATATACATGTTTATTACTAGCAATAATGGAAGGTCAATATTTCTCTATAGTAGACACTTATGATGTATATCTATAGGGTTTAGAAACTTAGGGGTTTAGGGTAGACACTAAGTGTGTGTGTGTGTAATAAAAGTGTTTAGGCCGGGTTTAGGGTAGGCACTTATGATGTATATCTATAGGGTTTAGAAACTTAGGGGTTTAGGGTAGACACTAAGTGTGTGTGTGTGTAATAAAAGTGTTTAGGCCGCCAGGTTTAGGGTAGACGTACACTTATGATGTATATCTATAGGGTTTAGAAACTTAGGGGTTTAGGGTGTGTGTGTGTGTGAAGGGTTTAGGGTAGACACTAGGGGTAGACGTACACTTAGAAACTTAGAGTTAGGCACACTTGGGGTAGACACAGTGTCTTTGTGTGACTAATAAAAGGGTTTAGGGTAGACACTTAGGGGTTTATAGGCACACTTGGGGTATAGACACTTAGTCTTTGTGTGACTAATAAAAGGGTTTAGGGTAGGCACACTTAGAGTGTGTGTAAACACTAAACAAATGAAAGGTCTAACAAATGAAAGATCTATACAATTAGGGTTTGGGGTAGACACTTAGAGTTTTGCACTCTAACAAATAAAAGATAGATCTATACAATTAACTACAAATAATTAAACGTATCTATTTCTCTAACACATAAGAGGGCTCTATACATATTTTATTAGCAATATAATAATTTGTGTGTAAACCCTAAACAAGTGTGTGTATGTATGTGTAAACCCTAAACATAGATCAATTTCTCTAACAATACATATATCAAAAGCATGAATGTGGTCCACACATAATATACATTACTAAAACTAAATCAATTTCCTAAAACTAAAATACATTACTAACATAAATCAATTTCCTAAAACTAAAATACATTACTAACATAAATCAATTTCCTAAAACTAAAATACATTACTAACATAAATCAATTTCCTAAAAAACTAAAATATATTACTAACATAGCTCAAATCAGTTTCATTCCTAAAACTAAAATATATTACTAATATAATTAACAATCACCACTTCATTTTTTTGCACAAATTAAATCGAATAATACCCTAGCTTCTTTGTTTCTCTCCTTCTTCCTTCCTCTTTTCTTCCTTTCTTCTTTCTTTTTCCCTTTCTTCCTTATTCTTTTTTCTGATCTTTATTTCTTCTCTAGCTTTTTCCCGTCTCTTCAAATGGCGGCGGCCAGCGGCAGGCTCGGGCGCCGCAGCGGACGAATAGGGCGCGCGAGCGCGACGGTGGCCGGACTACTCGCGAGCGGCGGTGGCCGGAATTTGCACGCGATGGCGCGGCCGGCGGCGGCGAGAGGGCGTCGCGAGGCAGCGAGGAGACGTCCGTTGCGGACGCCGGTGCGGAGGCGGATCGAGGTGGCGGCCGGCGCTGGTGCAAAAGTTGGTGGCGGCGGCGATGGAGGAGCTCGATCTCGACGACGTCTCTCGCTCGCGGTTGAAGGAAGAACAATGAGCTATGAGGGAGCAAGAGAGGGAGCCGGCTTATATAGCATTGGACCTTTAGCCGCAGTTGGTATTACTAACCGGGGCTAAAGTCATGTTTAGGCGCCAAACCAAATTTACTTTCCAGATTTTAGGGTTTTGGTATTGTATATAGTTTTTATCTTTATAAATTGCTCTAGTTCTTGTTAAAATCAGTATAAATTAAATACATGGTACAAATTTTTTTAAAAATAGCCATTGCATTTCCTTTTGCTTTATTATACACTAGAAAAATGAATAACATAAAATCTTTTACCATTTGTATAATATCAAATATAAATGTAACTAACCATTAGTATTTGGTTAATGTAAAAGTATATTGTTCAATTAAAAAAACTAAAATGCTTGGTTACCAACAGAAAATTAGTTTATGCATTATTTTAACGTTAATCCTTTTGTTTTTCACCATTAATTGTCCAATTATGCGACAAATAAGTTTACCATTAAATAAAAAATTATTAATGAGACACTAAATGACCTCATATGAAATTTTTTTGAATACAAATGTTTTAGAACTCATCAATATCTATGCTTTTTTAGTAGTTCATATTTCTATTTGAGGAAGTGTTAGTAAACATTAGTCACAAAATCTTGAAGATACAAAAGAAGTATTAGTAACCATTAATTAGTCACTAAATGCAAAATTGACCAAATACAAATGTAGATCTTTATTTATTTGACCAAAATGACCAATACACATGTCACTTGATCGACATCACTGCTAAGCTAGCTACATCAAGCGGGCACATTAGTGATCTTCTTCTTGACATATGTCCCTTGGTCATGATCATGTCGTAACCATGGAGTGTCCTCGGCATTGAGAATTATGCTTGGGTCTTTGGTCACACTGAATGGCGCAATTCGGTCATCCCTTTCGTAAAGTTCTGACATGTCTGAGTTGTCCTCAATTCCCAAAATATTTCTTTTCCCTAAAAGAACTATGTGACGCTTGGGCTCATTGATGCTTGATTTGTCATCGTTTTCCATTATTTGGTTTTGTAGACATGTCTTTTACATAGAACACCTGATTCACATCAGCAGCAAGGACGAATGGTTCGTCTTTGTACCCAATAGTGTCGAGGTCCACTATTGTCATCCCATAATCCTTGTCAATTGTTACCCCGGCTCCGGTCATCTTCACCCATTGACACTTAAACAAAGGGACTTTAAAATGAGGTGCATAGTATAGTTCTCAAATCTCAACTATGCGGCCATAATATGTTTGTATTTTTCCATTTGGGTCAATGGCATCTACGCGGACACCACTATTTTGGTTGGTGCTCCTTTTATCTTGGTCTACCATGTAAAATATATTTCCATTTATCTCGTAGGCTTTGTACGTGAGAATGTGCCATGATGGTTGTCTAGCCAAGAAATACAGTTGGTCATCAATATTGTCATCACCAACAAATTTTTTGCGCAACCAATCGCCGAAAGTTTTCATGTGTTCACGCATAATCCAAGCTTCATTCTTCCCTGAAAACTCGGATCGTAGGAACTTCTTGTGTACCTCGACATACGGCTCCGCCACGGAGGAGTTTTGAAGAACTATGTAGTGTGTTTTGTTGAAATAATCATCCCCCGTACCGATATATGTTTTCTTCCCTAGTGTTCCTTTCCCACTAAGTCTCCCCTTGTGTCTTGATTCAGGAACACCAATTGGGTCAAGGTCGGGAATATAGTCAACACAGAACTCAATGATCTCCTCTGTCCCGTAGCCCTTGGCGATGCTTCCTTCTGGACGAGCACGTTGGTGAACATATTTTTTCAGGACTCCCATGAACCTTTCAAAGGGGAACATGTTGTGTAGGAACATAGGACCGATAATACTAATCTCCTTGACCAGGTGAACTAGGAGGTGTTCCATGATATTAAAGAAGGATGGAGGGAAAACCAACTCAAAGCTGACAAGGCACTGAACCACATCGTTCTGTAGAGCAACTAGTTCCATTGGATCGATTGCCTTCTGAGAAATTGCATTGAGGAATGCACATAGCTTCACAGTGTCTAGACGTAAATGTAGAGGTAGAATTCCTCTTAACGCAACCGGAAGCAATTGCGTCATAAGCACGTGGCAGTCATGAAACTTTAAGTTTAGGAATTTTTTCTCTGACACATTTATTATATTCTTTATATTGGAGGAAAATCCAGATGGGACCTTGATGTTGCTTAGACATTCAAACATGCTTTCCTTCTCTTCTTTGCTAAGAGTGTAGCTAGCAGGCTTTAAATAATGGCGTCCATCTTCTGTCTTCTCTGGATGCAGGTTGTCTCGTTCTTTCATGTCTTGCAAGTCCTGTCGTGCTTCAAGTGTATCTTTGCCTTTTCCATACACACCCATGAATCCTAGCAGGTTCACACAAACATTCTTTGTCAAGTGCATCACGTCGATCGCGTGGCGGACCTCTAGGACATGCCAATAGTGTAGCTCCCAAAATATGGACTTCTTCTTCCACATGGGTGTGTGTCCATTAGCATCTTTTGGAACTGGTACGGCCCCTTCTCCCTTTCCAAATACTACTTGCATAGCCTTGACCATATCAAGTACCTCCTCTCCAGTTTGGTTGTCAGGCTTGGTTGGTTTCACTTCTTCTTTACAATGTTTTTCTTTTTTTTCTGGCTTGGTGATTCTTAGGAAGAAAACGACGATGCCCAAGGTACATGACCTTTCGACATTTTTTTAGATATACACAGTCAAGGTCATCAAAACAGTGTGTGCATGCATTATATCCCTTGTTTGTCTGTCTTGAAAGATCACTTAGGGCAGACCAATCATTGATTGTTACGTACAACAATGCTCGCAGGTCGAAGTGTTCCTGTTTGCACTCATCCCACACATGTACACCTGGTTTTCTCCATAAAAGCAGGAGTTCCTCAACTAAGGGCCTCAGGAAGACATCGATGTCGTTACCAGGTTGCTTCGGGCCTTGGATCAGTAGCAACATCATAATGAACTTCCGCTTCATACATAACCATGGTGGAAGGTTGTAGATACATAGAGTAACAGACCAAGTGCTATGACTACTGCTCTGCTCACTAAAAGGATTCATACCATCCGTGCTCAAGCCGAACCTTAAGTTTCTTGCGTCTTCTGCAAACTTCGGGAATTCTCTATCAATTGCTCTCCACTGGGATCCATCAGCAGGGTGTCTCAACATGTTGTCTGTCTTACGGTATTCTTTGTGCCATCGCAACAACTTTGCATGGTCCTTGTTTCTGAACAGACGTTTCAGGCGGGGTATTATAGGAGCATACCACATAACTTTGGCAGGGATTTTCTTCCTAGGACGCTCTTCACCCTCAACATAGCCAGGGTCATCTCGCCTGATCTTATACCGCGATGCTTTACATACGGGGCATTCATCCAAATTCTCGTAGTCCTTGCCACGGTACAGGATGCAGTCATTAGGACATGCATGTATCTTCAGGATTTATAATCCCAGAGGGCACACGACCTGTTTTGCTTCGTACGTAGTGGCAGGCAATTCGTTAGGCTTCGGAAGCATCTTTTTATTAATCTTGAGTAATTGCCCAAATGCCTTGTCGGATATGCCATTTTTTCCTTCCATTGTAGCAACTCTAGTGTTGTACCCAACTTATTTTGCCAATCTTCGGCGCTCGGGTATAGTAGTTTCTTGTGATCCTCTAGCATGCGGTCAAACTTAGCTTTCTCTTTTTCACTTTCATAATCTCTTTGTGCATCACAAATGACTTCACCAAGACCATCATCTTCAGAGAGTGTATCCTCTGCCCCTGCCCCTGCCCCCTGCCTCTTCTTCTTCTGCTTCATCCATTGCAGTATCATTGAAGTCACCATATTGAGCAATAATGTCGTCAGGGTCCAATTGTTCTTCTTCGTCTTCTTCCATCATAATTCTGGTTTCTCCATGCTTGGTCCAACAAATATAGTTTGACATGAAACCCGACTTCAACAAGTGTGAGTGAACAGTCCTTGAGCTAGAATATTCCTTCAAATTCTTGCACAAGGTGCATGGACAACACATGAAATTACCATTCCGCTTGTTTGCCTCAGCCCCTCTTAAGAAACCATGCACGCCATCAAAGAACTCTTTGGAGCGGCGATCAACAATGTACATCCAATCGCGTGTCGTCTGCATTATATGACCCAAAACATAATTAAATTTCTCATTTTGGTCAAAAAATGAAATTATAAAATACCGAACGAAAGGTCGTCTGCATTAAAATAACTTGATCGAGATGGAACACCATCAAGTGTCATTTCCGATTCATACAAATACTAATGTATGCTTGAAGAATCATGGCCCTAGTTGGTTTTGGTGATTAACGACAATTAGCGATTATTATGGCTAACGTGTGTTTTGCAGAGGCTATGCGTAGCTTAGCCCTAGTGATCATCATGAATGGTCATCACTTAGCCCTCAAGATGGATATCGTTTTGGATTTCAAAAAGACATGAGGAAGACCCTAGAATGATAGGCTAAGTGCCATAAGGTGATGAAGGCTAAGGGCTTCTATTTGATCTTTGATCGTACTATCAAGAGGGGTTGAGACTAGTAGCTTGACTTAGGAAAGCTTCATGACTTAGGTGTGGTGCACACTTGACTTCTTTAGCTCTAAGCAAGTCTATGGTGACTGTAAGACAACCAAGAACTTCTTCTGAATTCATCGCAACGAAAACCTGAGTTGAAAAAGAAGTTTACTGGACGTCAGACGCTGAGTCTGGAGGCGCCGACGCTGTCCGTCGCGTCGGACAATGGCGTCGGACGCTGACGTCAGGATAACGTAGCATCCGTCGGCCACCCAGTTTGAGCCCCTGAGTTTCAGAGGGCGTTGGACGCTGTCCGTCGCCTAGGCATCGGACGCTAGGGTAGCGTCCGTCGGCCTTCCAGTGGGCTTGTTTTCAGTGCAAAACGTAAAGGGGCGTCGGACGCTGATGCCTCAACGTCCGTCGGACTGCGCAGGAGCGTCCATCGCCCAAATCAGTGTGCAGAACTAGCCATTGGGCAGGGCGATGGAGCGTCCGTCGCCTAGGCGTCGGAGCGTCCGTCGCCAACTTAAAGTGCCAGCCCGAGGCAGTTTTCTGAGGGACTATTTATAGCTCCTCACTCTTCTATCCCACCTTGCCTTTGTTCATTTCAGTTGCTGAGTTTGTTGAGAAGGTTGGGAAGAGAGCAAGAGCCCTAGAGTGAGAGATCGATTCGCGAATCCATCCATCCTCTCCTCTAGTTCATCCAAGAGTTCAAGTGTGCATCTTTTAGTTGTGAAGCTTGAGTGAGTCAAGTGAAGATCAAGGCTTGTTACTCTTGGTGATCGACATCACCTAGACGGTCCGGTGGTGCTAGGAGGAAGGTGATCGCCAGAGGATTGTCGGCGGCCCTTCTCCATCGACGTTGTAATCGGTTGTGGGCGATTCACCGAGCCGGAGTGGCAAAGAATCAACCCGTAGAGAGCACTTAGTCCTTGCGCGGACTAAGGGGGAGCGATACCGTGCGCGGTGCTCCAACGAGGACTAGGGGGAGTGTCGACTCCTCGATACCTCGGCAAAAAGTCGTCGTGTCAAATTTCCTTTGCCTCCTCCTCTTTACTTATTGCAGTTACATTCAAACAGTTGTGCTCTTCATGAGGGCACAAAGAGCAAGCGGGAAGAGCGATATCACTTAGTCATGAATAAGATGAATGCTTTTACCATGCTTGCTCATGAAAATGCAAATGAAATGTACTCACGCTTAAATGTTCTTGTAGAAGAATTGAATGCACTTGGGTTAAAGCAAATGGATGAAGCCGATGTTGTGAGGAAGATTCTTTGTGTGCTTCCCATTGGCAAGTATGCCAACATTGTGACAGTATTGCATCAAGGTGATCTTTCCAAATATACACCAACACAAGTCTTGGGAAAGATCAATGCACATGAGATGTACATGCACATCAACAAAGAAGAAGAAGCTTCATCATCCACCAAGAAGAAAGACTTGGCCTTCAAAGCTAGCCATGACTCGGGCAAGTCAAAGATGGAGTATTATAGCTCAAGTGAAGATGATGACTCCAACATTGCTCTAATGGTGAAGAAGACCACCAAGATGCTAAAGAAGCTAAACAAGAGTGGTGTCAAGTTTGATTCAAGAAAGAAGAAGTTCTTCACTAGCAACAAGAGGAAGCCATTGTCGGAAATGGATTGCTTCAATTGTGGTGATCTTGGCCATCTAGCTCACCATTGTACCAAGCCCAAGAAGGACAAGTACAAGAAGAAGTACAAGAATGGCAAAGAGCAAAAAGATGAGTCAAGCGAAGATGAGAAGCCTCACAAGAAGAAAGAAGGCTTCAAGAAGAAGAGGTTCCAACACCACAAGAAGAACGATGGAAAGGCATATATTGTTGGTGATTGGTTAACCGACATCGAAGACTCAAGTGAGTCATCCGGTGATGAAAGTGAAGATGATAAGGTGGCCGCTCTAGTCATTGGGACTACATTGCCTCCTCCACCACCACCGTCTTCCTCCACTACATCCTCTACACACCTATGCCTTATGGCTAAGGGTGACAAGAAGGTACAATCCAAAGTAGAGGATAGTGATGATAGTGATGATAGTGGTAGTGAAAGTGAAAAAGTATACAAAGCTCCTTATGATGAACTCATAAAATTGCTCACTAAGTATACTAAAATTGTGAAGAAGGAGCAAGCTAAAAATGAAGAGCTTGAAAAAGAAAATGATGACTTGCAAGAGAAACTTGAAACAACATCCAATGCTAGTGATGAGCTAATTAGTGAAAAAAAAATCCTTATCCTCACATGCTAGGGAGCTCAAATCCTCTCTAAAAGAGCTAAAAGAGAAATGATAAGCTAGAGAGGACATCACAAGAGCTTAGAGAAAAATACATCAAGCTTAGGGATGAGTACACCGAAGTAAAGATGAACTATGATACTCTCATTATAGCTAATGAATGTCTTGAGGATGCTTTGCCTATTGTTGCTAACCCCATTGTCAAGATTGACATTGACACTTCTTGTGATGATTTATTTGTTGAGCCCATTGAGCAAGAGCCTAAGTGCAAAGGCAAGCAAGTGGTTGTGGCGGATAACTACAATAAATATATGAATATCAAGAATGAGAATGAAAAGCTCAAGCAAGATCTTATCAAGCTCAAGTCAACCAAGTCAATTGTGATTGAGTCACAAGATGAAGACTATAATGTGGCACTTGAAGTTGATATGCTTAGAGAAGAGAACAAGAGGCTAAAGAATGAGAAGAACCATCTAGCCATTGGAATGGAGAGGTTCACTAAGGGCCACAATCTTCAAAGTGAGCTTCTTATGAACACTATCATGAAGAATGACAAAGCCGGTCTTGGCTACAAGTCCGCTCAAGTGAAGAAGGCCAAAGCTAAAGCCAAAGCTCAATATCAACAACAAGCCAAGTACTTTTATCAAGAAAAGCCAAAGCCAAAGATGAAGACATGCTTTGAGTGTGGGAAGCAAGGACACTTTTCTCACAATTGTGTGACTCCACCTCCACAACCCTTGCCCAAGCACACTAGGCCTTTTGCATACAATGCTCACTATATCATCAACAAGGATGTCAAGGGCAAGCCACTTGTTGTGTTCTTAGGACCACCCAACAAGAATAGACCAAGGACACTTTGCGTGGCTAAGTCATTAGTAGAGAAAGCAATGGGCTCCCGTACTCAATGGGTGCCTAAACAAAAAGCTTGATCTCTTGTATGTGTAGGTGAACTACAAGACCGGTGGAAGTCATTTGGTGATAGATAGTGGATGCACTCAACATATGACCGGTGACTCCCGGATGTTCACCACACTTGAGAAAGATTGTGAAGGACAAGACAAGATTACCTTTGGGGACAATTCAAAAGGCAAAGTGCAAGGCCTAGGCAAAGTGGCAATCTCCCATGACCAATCAATATCAAATGTCTTGCTAGTGCAATCTTTGAGCTTCAACTTGCTATCGGTGGGACAACTATGTGATCTTGGTTTCCAATGTTTCTTCACTCCAAATGAGGTAGTTGTGACCAAGATTGAATATTCATCATTGATATTCAAAGGGTTTCAGCACAACAATCTCTACTTAGTGGATTGCACCTCAAATGAAGCTAGTTTGCAAACATGTCTATTCTCCAAGAGTTCTTTGGGTTGGCTATGGCATAGAAGATTAGCACATGTGGGAATGTCAATTTTGAAGAAGCTTGTCAAGAAGGAGATGGTTAGAGGAGTGAAGGATCTGGTGTTTGAGAAGGACAAATTATGTAGTGCATGTCAAGCCGGCAATCAAGTGGCCAACACACATCCAACCAAAGCCTTCATGTCAACCTCAAGAGTCCTAGAGCTACTCCACATGGATCTATTTGTACCTACCACCTATGCTAGCCTTGGGGGTAATCTATTTTGCTTGGTGGTAGTTGATGACTACTCTAGGTACACTTGGGTGTTCTTTCTTCAAGACAAGGGAGATACTCAATCAATATTCAAGAAGTTTACAACTAGAGCCCAAAATGAGTTTGATGTGAAGATCAAGAAGATAAGAAGTGACAATGGGACCGAGTTTATGAACACCAAGATTGAAGACTATTGTGATGAAGTTGGGATCAAGCATTAGGTGTCCGCCACCTATACCCCACAACAAAATGGTGCAGTAGAGAGGAAGAACCAGACACTAATCACTCTTGCAAGATCAATGCTTGATGAATACAACACCCCCGAGAAGCTTTGGGCCGAAGCAATCAACACCGCATGCTATGCGGCCAACCGGCTCTTTGTTCAAAGGCTTCTCAAGAAGACCCCCTATGAGCTTGTGAATGGGAAGAAACCGGATATATCCTTCTTCCGAGTGTTTGGATGCAAAGTGTACATCTACAAGAAGAGTCAACACTTGGGCAAGTTCCAAAGGATATGTGACATTGGTTTCTTACTTGGTTATTCTCTTAAATCCAAGGCATATCGAGTATTTAACAAAGCCTCCGGCCTAGTTGAAGAAACATATGACTTGGAGTTTGATGAAACTAATGGCTCTCAAGAAGAGCATGAGAATCTTGATGATGTAGGTGATGAACCCTTGAGGGAGGCTATGAAGAATATGCCCGTTGGTGCAATCAACCCACTAGAGGTGGAAGAAGTTGAAGATGATGCAAATCAAGTACCCTCTCCACCTCACACGCCTCAAGTTGATGAAGAACAAGTGAGGGAAGCACAAGAAGATACCTTCATCCCTCAAGATCAAGCCGAGGCTCAAGCTAGTGATGTTGATGCACCACAACCTCCTCCCCAAGTGATTGATAGAAGATCTACACCTATGCTTCAAGCTCATCCACAAGACCTCATCATAGGGAGTCCATCAAGGGGGGTAACAACTCGATCTAAACTTGCTTCTTATGTTGAGCATCACTCTTTTGTTTTCTTTGTTCAGCCCTCTAGTGTGGAGGATGCACTTGCGGATCCAGATTGGGTGAACGCCATTCATAAAGAGTTGAACAACTTCACCCGGAATGAAGTGTGGACACTAGTAGAAAAGCCCAAAGGAGCAAGAATCATTGACACCAAGTGGGTGTTTAGGAACAAGCAAGATGATCAAGGTGTGGTTGTGAGGAACAAGGCAAGATTGGTGGCAAAGGGGTTCTCCCAAGTTGAAGGCTTGGATTTTGGGGAGACCTTTGCACCGGTTGCAAGACTAGAAGCCATTCGTATCCTTTTGGCATATGATTCACATCACAAAATGATACTTTTTCAAATGTATGTGAAGAGTGCCTTTCTAAATGGTTTCATCAATGAACTTGTTTTTGTCTCACAACCTCCCGGGTTTGAAGACCCCAATTATCCTAATCATGTGTATAGGTTGTCCAAGGCACTCTATGGTTTGAAGCAAGCTCTAAGAGCTTGGTATGAGAGGCTAAGGGACTTCCTACTCAAGAAGGTCTTCAAGATCGGGAAAGTGGATACCACACTCTTCACCAAGGTCTTAGATGGAGAGATCTTTGTTTGCCAAGTGTATGTCGATGACATTATATTTGGGTCAACAAAGCAAGATCATAGCAAGGAATTTGGTGCATTGATGTCCAAGGAGTTTGAGATGTCGATGATTGGCGAGCGAACCTTCTTCCTTGGCTTCCAAGTGAAGCAATTGAGGGAGGGCACCTTCATATTTCAAGATAAGTACACTAATGATGTGCTCAAAAAATTCAAGATGGAGGATTGCAAGCCAATCAAGACCCCAGTGCCTACCAATGGGCATCTCAATCTCGATGAGGGAGGTAAACCGATAGACCAAACTCTTTACCGCTCAATGATCGGTAGTTTACTTTACCTCACCGCATCTAGGCCGGATATCATGTTTAATGTGTGTATGTGTGCTAGGTTTCAAGCAAACCCTAAGGAGTCGCATCTAAGTGCAGTTAAAAGAATCCTTAGGTACATAAGGCACACCCCTAGCATTGGCCTTTGGTATCCCAAAGGAGCTCCCTTCCTACTTTGTGGCTATTCCGATTTGGATTATGCCAGGTGTAAGGTTGATAGGAAGAGTACCTCCAACGGTTGCCATTTGCTAGGAAGATCACTTGTTTCTTGGTCCTCAAAGAAGCAAAATAGTGTGGCATTATCTACCGCCGAGGCGGAATACATAGCCATGGGAGCTAGTTGTGCACAAATCTTATACATGTCCCAAACACTACTTGATTACGGCGTGATTTTAAAACATGTTCCACTTTTGTGTGATAATGAAAGCGCCGTAAAGCTTGCAAATAACCCGGTTCAACACTCTCGCACCAAGCACATTGATATTCGCCATCACTTTCTTAGAGATCATGTGGCTAGGAAAGACATCACACTAGTGGGACTTTCTAGCGAAAATCAATTGGCGGATATCTTCACTAAACCTCTCGATGAAGCAACCTTTTGTAGGTTGAGAAGCGAGTTGAATGTGCTTGATCACTCAAACTTCACTAAAAAATGATCTTGTGTGAACCACCTAGCATCTTGTGTAAATTAATCATGTTATTTTAGTAATGCACATAGGCTTGGCTAACATGGTTGGAATAACCGTTCTTGAACGTGTGAAGAAGTCCAATTCATGGTTTAAAATTGCAAGCAACCTAGATTCAAATTCTTGTAATGCATTGCATTTGCATGTGTTGTTTGCCGTTTCTTTTTGGTTAAGTTTGAGCATCCTCTGTGTTCGTCCACTTAGGGGGAGCATTCCAAGCTCAAGACACCTCTTTACCCCTCTTGTGGCCATATGATGCCTCCTTGGTGCTTCTATTCGAATATTTTGAGCTAAAACTAAATCTAAGCCTATGACAAACTATTTGAAAAGGAGAGTTTGAGAGATGGTTCTCATATCAAGTCCAATCAGGTGTTATTTGGATCTTATTTGGATTGGAACTTGTTTGGGAGAAAGATGCAAAAATCAAATTTGAAAAATTCTATTTTAAAGGGCGTCGGACGCTCGGCGACAAATGCCTCAGCGTCTGTCGCGGTCATTCGGAGACTGAACGTTGCCTGTTTGCAGGGTGATGGACGCTCCCCAGCGTCCGTCGCGGAGCGTCCGACGCGGTCAATGTGTTTGGGCGTTTCAAACCTATTCTGGTAGACCGACGGACGATCCCGTCGGACGCTGTCCAGCGTTCGTCGCAGTTCGACGGAGCGTCCGTCGCTCCGCGTCGGAGCGTCCGTCGTGAACTTAAGGCGCAATTTTTTTAAAAAAAAACCTCGTCTCTTATCTCCCTCTCTCGGTTGGTTTTTCTTCCTTTCCGTACACCGTCGCCGCTCGCATCTCCCGAACCCTAACTGCCTCTCGCCACCGCCGCCGCTAATCCTCCGCACTGCCCGCTCACCCAGGGCCGCGCGTCCCTCGCCGGTGTGCCCTTTCCGGTGCCGCCGCCCCGTGCCCAGCGCCACCTTCACCGCTCACCGGAGACCTCCCTCTGCCCTGTGTGTTTTGGCCAAGCAGAGAACCCCCTTCTCTCGGTGTTTTCTTGGGTGTCCTTCCAGGATTCCCCTGGATCTCTAAGGTGAATTGATGCCTTGCATTCCCCCTTCTCATGGTGCTGATCCCCCCTTCTCCTTCCTTTACCTAAACCACCACTTTGCATATCCTTTTTAGGTTGCAGACTGTGCTTTGAGATTGACTGATACATCTTTCCTTCTCTTTTCTGAGTTACTTGGTCAGAGTTATGGAAATGGACAGAGAACGATCTTTTACTTACCTATCTCATGCTTCACCAATTAGATATTCTCATCTAGTTATATGCTTACATGTTATATATTCCTATCTATCTATGCGAACAGGGTCAGTGTGTCAGAGATAGTGGCAGTGAACTTGGGGCAAAGCCCGCGAGTAAGGAACGAGGCAAAGCCTCGAGAGTGTCAGTCCAGGGCTTTCAGAGCCACACTTACAGTGTTTGTGCTTGGATTTGACAGAGGGTTGTTTTGCTGAGTGTCAGTTGGCAGTGAGCAGTGCGTTTGTGATTTGACAGTTGAGGATCTCTTCACAGTGACAGATGGTTTTATCCGGTGTATGTCCATGGCAAGAACGAAGAACGCCGGTCCAGTTCCCGGTAGTGGTGGTGACCCTCCACCTCCACCGCGTCCACCCACTGATCGGGGAAGGGGCAAGCAAAAGGTTATTTCCAAGAAGCGCAAGAGGCCACTGATGGATCCAGATTCAGCAATAGCAGTTGCAGTGGCAGAGGCCGCAGAGATCGTGGAGCGAGGTGGACGTCGCGCCAGTTTGAGGCTCTCGCCTCGCCGTGGAGCGCGTCGTGAGTCCCTACGCGTCCAGAGACAAAGCCCGCAGAGGCTACTGAGCCAGAGGAGGCAGAGCCAGTTCTAGATATTGAGCAGACAGAGACTGTGGGCCACTCTTCGATTGGGGAGCTGATGAGTCGCAGAGTTACACGTTCTAGAGGCTCTGGAGCTCCTCCTAGTCCTCCCAGACCTCATCTACCAGATCCAGTGAGGCATCAGGTCAGGGTTCTCACAGCCAAGCAGGTCCAGCTACTCCGCTTCGTGGACTTTCAGTCTTGGTTCCCCGCTCAGAGGGACCCCCGTGCTGGACGTGACTTCTATACCACTATCCACAAGGATTTCTACAGAGCGTACGTTGAGACCGACGCTCCCCTTAGGGCTCATAGAGTTTGCCCACCTGCTCACATAGAGGGTGTCGGTGGTCCAGAGATTCTCCAACACTTGCAGTATATTCAGGGCCTGACTGATTTGATGGGACGATCTGGTGCTTATCAGAAGGACTGGGTCTATCAGTTCTACGCATATCTATGGATCTCCGCTGACCACGAGTTCTTTCACTTCGGCTTTAAAGGCCGTGACTTCAGGGTCACAACAGCTCGATTCAGAGAGCTTTTCCACTTAGAGTCCTCTTCTACGAAGATTCATAGTTTGTGCTATGGGAATCAGGAGGCACCTCGCCGACCTCACGATGGAATAGTGTCATCTACAGATTACGTGAGGCTGTGTTTCCAGCTACCTTTCACCGAGGGTTCGAGCCGCACTCTGAGAGACCTCACACCTCTTGCTCGGATTCTCCATGAGATACTCAGACGTACCATTCTTCCCCGGATTGGAGCCCGGGACACTATTACCCGTCTTCAGCTATGGCTACTTGCTCATATCATCTGAAAAGAGAAGTTTGATCTTTGGGATTTGAGGACATCATCGCTGCAGGGTTCAGAGGACACTGGCAGCTACAGTTTGCACATTGGATTTCATACCTGGTAGTGGCCATGACTCGATCTGGATCTCTACGTGTCACTCTTACCAGGTCAGCTACTGAGTTCCCCGTCTACTCGATGAGCCAGTTGGTCATCCACGGGAACCTGCCTTGCCCCAGCAGAGCATACCGACCAGGCACCAAATAGGCAGGTGTGCCACCTCAGTCGGCAGAGGACACTGACGCCACAGTTGAGCAGATCGCCCAGGCAGAGCTTGCGGATCTTGATGCTCAGATTGACACCACAGTCGAGGCTGCCTACAGAGAGTACCTAGACTCTGACAGCTCTGACGAGGACTACAGGCCCATGCCCGATTACGCACCGATGTCTCATGATCATGAGGCAGGAGGGTCAGCTTCAGCTCCAGCTCCAGGTTCAGGCACCTCAGAGGCCACTATTCTTTCCCTACTTACAAGGATGTAGGAGGAGCAGTCACGATAGGCAGAGGAGCAGAAGCGGCAGGCTGCAGATGTTTGGAGACTCACAGCTCAACAGCTTGCGGCTCAGGCTCAGACTCAGGCCCGACAGGATGAGTTTCCGCGCCAGTTCCTAGCGTATCAGATGCAGCAGGCTGAAATTCAGAAGACTCAGACTATGCTTCTTGAGCGTCTCCTTGGCTCGACCTCCAAACAGACCGTCACTCCACAGCTTCAGATGTCCGGGGTCTCTCAGCAGCAGCCGTCAATGGTCGTTGGTACCAACTCCAGTGTTACCGTCAGGAGGACAGCAGAGTTAGGCACCAGTCGCTCCACCCTTCCAGGCACCTGCCTCTCCAGAGTGTTAGTCTCCGAGGACCCAGGTGTCCTCATGGTTGGCTTCGCCCGGTGAGCTTCATACAGGTTTCACACCTATCCGGGGAACCACCATTGCAGAGGCCTCGTGTGACCTTTCAACCTCTTACATGGAGATCACAGGCGATGACTCTCCCGGAGCCTCTCAGCTAGACACACGCGCTCCAGAGGTTGAGGTGGATCTCCCGGCGATGGGCACTTACCTTTCTTCAGTTGCCTTGTCAGAGATCGCACCAGACCAGTCCACGCAGACAGTCACCACTCCTCCAGCTACAGTTCAGACAGATGCGATCTCAGTAGCAGTTGAGGCAGTTGAGCCAGAGGCCCCAGTTCAGACACATGAGCAGGACGAGGCCGTTACAGTGGCAGTATCTACTCCACCTCAGTCCCAGCCAGCAGAGCTTGTGGCAGCCGTATCTCTGGTCGCTTTGGCGGTATCTACTCCTCCACCGCCTTGAGTCTTCACTCGTCGGGCTCCCAGTCCCGTTACGTCAGAGGCAGGACCATCCGAGGCACCAACTGAGCCTCAGGGGGAGCTAGTTGAGTCAGCAGCTCCAGAGCTTCTAGGGTCAGCTCCAGAGGTCACCCCAGCTGCGCCTACACCTGCAGCGGCCGAGGCGGATGTTGAGTCCGACGAGTCAGATCTTCAGGACTTCATCATGCTCGATCGTCAGGCTGCAGCTTCTTCGCCTTCTTTTCCAGCCTCGGATGCTTATTTGTTGGTGCTCGACGCCAAATGGGGAGAGAGGGTCGAGTATAGAGATAGGGGGAGGGATTCGTTTCTTTGTGTGTCTTTAATCCCCCGTACTCATGTCATCATGTCTGTTCTATTGCATTTGTGTATATGTGTGATGAATGATGCTTGTGAGATACTTGTGCTTGTGAGACATACTCTTGTTTTTCACTAATATATGGTGTGAGTTGTCTCTTGTTCATGATATGTCTCTATGATCTAATGGTAATTGAGCTTCCGCAGCTTACTCCGATATATGGTTGAGAATATCATGAGGTACTTCACTTAATATTCATATTCATGAGTACCATGTTTGTGATTTGGTTTGGGTGAGCAAGTTTGCTTCATTACAAATTCACTAACCCTTGCTCAACCATTCCAAGTCACCAAAATCCTAACCTTTCACTCTTATATCCATACTCGAGGAGTTATTATCGTCAATCACCAAAAAGAGGGAGATTGAAGAATCATGGCCCTAGTTGGTTTTGGTGATTAACGACAATTAGCGATTATTATGGCTAACGTGTGTTTTGCAGAGGCTGTGCGTAGCTTAGCCCTAGTGATCATCATGAATGGTCATCACTTAGCCCTAAAGATGGATATCGTTTCGGATGTCAAAAAGACATGATGAAGACCCTAGAATGATAGGCTAAGTGTCATAAGGTGATGAAGGGTAAGGGCTTCTATTTGATCTTTGATCGTACTATCAAGAGGGGTTGAGACTAGTAGCTTGACTTAGGAAAGCTTCATGACTTAGGTGTGGTGCACACTTGACTTCTTTAGCTCTAAGCAAGCCTATGGTGACCGTAAGACAGCCAAGAACTTCTTCCGAATTCATCGCGACGAAAACCTGAGTTGAAAAGAAGTTTACTGGGCGTCGGGCGCTGAGTCTGGAGGCGCCGGACGCTGTCCGTCGCGTCGGACGATGGCGTCGGACGCTAACGTCAGGATAACGTAGCGTCTGTCGGCCACCCAGTTTGAGCCCCTGAGTTTCAGAGGGCGTCGGATGCTAGGGTAGCGTCCGTCAGCCTTCCAGTGGGTTTGTTTTCAGTGCAAAACGTAAAGGGGCGTCGGACGCTGATGCCTTAGCGTCCGTCGGACTGCGCAGGAGCGTCCGTCGCCCAAATCAGTGTGCAGAACTAGCCGTTAGGCAGGGCAACGGACCGTCCGTCGCCTAGGCATCGGAGCGTCCGTCGCCAACTTAAAGTGCCAGCCCGAGGCAGTTTTCTGAGGGACTATTTATAGCTCATCACTCTTCTCTCCCACCTTGCCTTTGCTCATTTCAGTTGCTGAATTTGTTGAGAAGGTTGGGAAGAGAGCAAGAGCCCTAGAGTGAGAGATCGATTCGCGAATCCATCCATCCTCTCCTCTAGTTCATCCAAGAGTTCAAGTGTGCATCTTTTAGTTGTGAAGCTTGAGTGAGTCAAGTGAAGATCAAGGCTTGTTACTCTTGGTGATCGACATCACCTAGACGGTCCAGTGGTGCCAATAGGAAGGTGATCGCCGGAGGATTGTCAGCGGCCCTTCTCCATCGACGTTGTGATTGGTTGTGGGCGATTCACCGAGCCGGAGTGGCAAAGAATTAGCCCGTAGAGAGCACTTAGTCCTTGCGCAGACTAAGGGGGAGCGATACCGTGCGCGGTGCTCCAACGAGGACTAGGGGGAGTGTCGACTCCTCGATACCTCGGCAAAGAGTCGTCGTGTCAAATTTCCTTTGCCTCCTCCTCTTTACTTATTGCAATTACATTCAAGCATTACTTTTCGCATTACCTTCTTGTTGCTTGACTAGAATTGCATAGGGCTTTACTGCTTTTATTGTCATGCCTTGCTTGTTTAGCTAGGACACACTTGGGAAAGCACTAGGGGATTAATTAGCTCTTGTTAGGTTTTAATATTGCTTAGAAATTTAAAAGAGCACAATTCACCCCTCCTCTTGGGCATCTTGATCCTTTCAATGCTCTATGAAAGCCTCGACATAGCGTATGCTAAGACCACTAGCACTATACACAGAAAACCTAAAATGCACTTTAGTAGCATAATGATCTCCTGACCAATCCCAACTAAAGCAGACAAATCATTATTCTTCTGCTCAGCATCGACAGACTTCTTGAGCTGACTCACTGCCTCATTAGCCTTCGTAGCCTTCGCGACGTGTGTAACATACTCTTCCTCCCAGTACCAGCCGCGACATCCAGTGCCATCCCACTGAAAATAGAAATAAAAAAATCAACACTTTAATCAAAATCATCAGAAAATATAGGTACAAATTAACCATAACCATCAAATGTGACAAAATATATAACTCACATTGCGATCTGGACACTTATAGAAGATCCGACCGTTGTTGGGACCCAGCTTTCCCACTCGGTACTCTTTCACAGTCTTTTGCATACACTTGCCACAGGTAATGAGAGGGAGGTTTGGCCTTAGTCGCTTTGGAACCCGATCAGAGGTCGAGTGTCCCGAAGCAGTTGTCATCTACTCTCTATACTCATTTTTCAAACTAGATATTATAAATTTCTTATATTCTAGACAAAGAAAATAAACCAACTAAAATTTACCATGTATACAACTAAAGTATTCTAGGTAGCTACCTTCTTCATCTAAATATATAATTATTTTGAGCTCAAGTGGCACATATATAAATCAAGAACAATCCACCATAAATTCATCATTTAATAATATCCTAATAAGAATCTATATATTTCACAAACTAAGCTAAACTAATCTTGAAATGTGGAACATATAATACCCTAGAAATGAAAGGTGTATACTTAGAATACTAATTTTAGTTGTCTTGTTCAAAATATTCAAACAATGTCAAGTGAATCAAACTTAAAATGGCAAAAAAGAGAAAATCATAAAGAAAAATCATATCTAGAACAAGAAACAATATATGTTGCCTCTAAAATATGAAAGGTTGAAGATAGTAATCTTTCAACGAGTCGATGGAGGCGTAGAAGTGATCAAATGAAGCAATGACCGAAGAGGAGATAAAGAACAATGAAGAACTCCAAGAACAAGAGCAAGAATAGAGAGGGGAAGAAATGAGCTCTCGGGCTCGG
Organism: Microstegium vimineum; assembly: GCA_022036555.1. NCBI lineage: Eukaryota > Viridiplantae > Streptophyta > Magnoliopsida > Poales > Poaceae > Microstegium > Microstegium vimineum. The sequence continues at coordinate 37,564,082 of CM039125.1, read as the reverse complement.
GCAGGGGGAGGAAGAGAGTTCAAATAGGAGGGACCTTTAGTCCCGGTCCATAGAAACAACCGGGACTAAAGGTCCCGAATTAGCCTCGGTTTGTGCCTTAAACCGGGGCTAAAGGTCTAACCCCGGTTGGTAATACTAACCGCGGCTAAAGGTGGACTTTAACACCAACCGGGACTAAAAGTCCCCTCCCAACGGCTCCCTAGGCGCAATTTTCACCGAGACTAAAGCCGTTTTTGGAAATCAGCCAAAGGTGTTTTCTGTACTAGTGACCCCAAAATCGATTTCATTGCAACTAATGGTATGGTATTAATCCTTGCCAGCTTCCGCCGGAGTAGCCACGTGAAGAAGCAAGCCCGCGGCCCGCGGCCACAAGCATCTGCTCTTGCCAAGCTCTATCTTCGGAAAAGGAAGAGGTACACTCTACAGATAATGCTAGCTGCTGCAAATAATCGTGAGAGGAGTCAATTATATTAGTCAAACTGCATGCCGCTGCTTCTAATACCTTTTACTAGTGCATTTCTCAGTGAGTTGAGTTCTTATTATTGCAATTTTTCCCTTCTTATTCTTGTAGCCTGCCAAGTCTCTCACCTGACGGTATGGTGTCCTTCTATTTCATCATCTTGTAATTAAGCAATGTAGCTAGGTTGTAGCAATTACACATCTTTTTTTTCAATCAAATCACAGAGCTGCTTACCAAGACACTGGATCGGCTGACATATATTTTAGGTACCTTTGAGCTCAATTTATTTTTTTCCAAGACCAACTGTCATAGTTAACACTGAGCTGATGTATGTTTGTACTCTTATTTTCTTTGGGACCGGATCAGATGAAAGTTTGAGTGATGGTCAGGAGTACCCGATTCAGAGAATTGGAAATGAAGGTAAATTTGCACTTGTTTCATCCGCCCACTTCCCAACTTTAGCTTAGAAATGATCTCGCTGTATACACTTAATATGCAGATTTTACATGGTACGAGGCATGAGCTATTTGTTTAATCCTTTTGGCGTAAATTTTTGGCAAACAGATTTCAATTCTTTCCCCATTCAATTTTGCCTTCACATGGTGTTTTTCCCTTAAAAGAAGATGGTGGCCTCTCATGTGATTAATTAATGCTTCGCAAAATAGACCACACTAGCACATTTTACATTGATTCCTTAGAAAACTAAAGCAAACTATCTTCTCTTAGCTTCCTTACTGCCGTGCGCTTCACTACATACATCTTTCATATGGCTAGTTCGCTCCTGCTGAACCAACTTTTACCACTGTTGCTGTTATGTTGTTTTTTTAATTTGGTTAATTATTTATCTATGTTTATGTTTGCTTTCATTATATGGTTCCTGTGCACATTTTTTTGCCCAGTCTGTTGGTTTTTTATTAAAAATCTGCAGTGCAAACACTTTGTGGTGCTCTGGACTTTTCCCCCCCTATGTGCATTGCTCGTTGTCTAGCTAATGTCATTTCTAACGGTTCGTTGCAGGTTCTTCATGTAATCCAATCCCGAAATTTGGCACCTCAACAGATCATGCTAGCAACTCTGTGGCCTCATCACTGAGAGGGAAAGGTGTACTGTAATTTCAAAATGATCTCTTTCGTAAGAAAAAAAAAAAGATCATTCTGAACCACTACCATCCTCCATAAGCGCAACTAATCCCTGAAATTACTTGCTGCTGGGGAGCACCGATGTTCAGTCCCAAATGCATGGTATACAAGTTGTAAAATTCTCGCTCATCTTCAGAGCTGTATCTAAGCAGTTTATCCATTCAAATTCGCCCTTATTAGTTAACACATTTGATGTTTAAGACTACTGTCGTACAAATAAAAACTAATTCATGATTACTGCTGCTCGTTTTCTAAGAGCTGATTGAGCATACTTATTCAAGTATATAGTGTTGTGATTAACCTAAGAAAGCATGTTTTGGGATATAATAATTTCATAATTCAATATCTTATACCAAAAGGTGCCAAAGTTCATTAAATACCAGATCTCACCACCGGGCTAACTTTTCTCACTAACTGGAGGATGTAATAGATCCCAAGTAGATGATCCTTAACAATTGGTTCCTATCTTTGAACGGAAATTAACAATTGGTTCCTATCCACATGATTCACTCTTGTCCATAGAAACAGCGGCCGTCGCGTATCCACTGTATCTACAAGCCAAATCAGCTGGCTGCCTCCAAGAAATCGAGAGCCTTCCACTCTATCCAAAAAATCGGAGACCTGGCCGTCGCGTCCCGGCCTTCGCCATCCACGACGCCATTCATTATCACACCTAGCCTGAGACTAGACTACTAGCAGCGCTATACTAAAATCATGCCGTTGCAATGATAATGCATGCAATCCAAGAGATACAGGCCGCACAGGCCATGAAAATTGAGAACACATTAATTGCACACGTACGGCTTTCATGCCGCGGAGGTTGCCTAGATCGAGGGTCTAAAGTTTAAACCGTGTCACATCGAACATTTAGATGATAACTAGGAGTACTAAATATGAGCAAATTAAAAAACTAATTACATGAGAGTAAACTAATTAGCGAGACGAAACTTTTAAGCCTGATTAATCTATTAGCAAATGTTTACTGTAACACAACATTATCAAAAAATAGATTAATTAGACTTAATAGATTCGTCTCGCAAATTAGTCTCAATATATGTAATGAGTTTTTATAATTAATCTATATTTAATATATTAAATTAGTGTCCAAACATTTGATGTGACAGGTCTAAACTTTAGACGCGGGGATCCAAACACCCCCGTAGTTCAAGCTTTAATTTCCTACCGTACACTAGAATTGTAACCAAAAGATCGTTTATTTTAGGTACATTGGAAGTTTCTTTCAGCATTCTCTTGTATTATTTCTTCTTAATTTTTGTTCGATCTGGAAATGCATGCAACCCTTGGTATTGCAATTTCTTGCTGTTTATATTGCATGCTGTGCTACATACTCCGGCCGTATATATACACATATGGCAAGTAGCAGCTGCTTTATTTGTGCTACTATAGATAGAACAAATAAAAAAATCAAAGGAGCGCAGCTATCAGCTGCATTCTCTTGCCTTCCAGATCAGTGGCACGCACAACGTTATTAGCTATATACTCTATTTATTTAGGGGTAAAAAGGAAAAAATTACTCTAATTAATCATCCCTTAGTATACGTAATCATATCCTAAATGATCTCTATTTAGGATATGGAGGGATTACTATATATATATATATATATATATATATATATATATATATATATATATACCCGGCCCGGCCCGGCTCCCAAGTACGTGTGATATAGCGGCAGTCTGGCAGAAGGCCGGGGCCGGTCTGGTCTCCCGATCGTAACCATTAATCGATGATGATTCCACCAATATAATCACCCCCGGCCCATCCTATCATCTTTGCATTGCATTGCATTGCAGTAGAACAAATTAAGTTGCCTTCATATCACATTGCGTCTCGTGTCAACAAAAGCCAGATCGAAGCTGGAGTTCAGGTTGTACTGAAACGAGATCCTATTTAATTCCTTCCTGTGATCACTTTGCCTATTACACACTTGTGAGAAACAGTCATGCATGTGCGTGGTAACAGTAGCAAATCGGTGATTTTTTGGATTTGCTGCAGTGTTCCACTCCACGTACGGTTGTGCATGTGTACTAGTACATGTTTGTCCGCATGTCCAGGAGAGAAGGCAAGCAATGAATGCGTACAGAATTAGCGGTCCATGGAGAGTGCTACAGAAGCACTCAGATGGGATAGACTCGGTGCTGCGGAATGAAGAACCTGCTTTCCCCGAGTGGGAGTTGAAGGACGACATGGAGTGGGAGTGGAAGGATCCGCAGCAGCTCGCGTTGGAGGAGGCTTGCGGGCAGCAGCAGGACCAGTACTACCAGCTGGATGTTGGGGATCCGCTGCAGCTCGCGGGAGAGGGTTGGGATCCGCAGCAGCAGCAGCAACACCACCAGCTGGATGTTTTGGATCCGCAGCAGCACGCGTTGGAGGCTTGGGAGCAGCAACAGCTGCATCAGCTACAGGCGACGACAGGCACTGCTGAGAGGGTTCTGCCGCGCGGCGCTGCCGTGCCTGTGGTGGCCGGCGTCGGGTTTCAGCCGGGCGCTATTGTCCGGCCTGTTACGGCCTGGCTGGAGCTGGGATCTCAACAGTATGCCGCCGCAGCAGCATCGATCAACTGGGGTGCTCAACGCTGCAGCTGGGCCATCACAATCCTTCATCCAGAGGTAAAACGTTTTCTGTGAAGGGTCTGCATTGTTGGGTTAGTCCCACACTGAGAATTGATGGTGGGGGAGCACAGCATATAAGGCGGGGCAGTCCTCACCTGTCAGGCTAGTCTTTTTGGTTGAGTTAGGTCCAAAACATGTATATGTTGTGACTCCGGTGGACCTGGGCCGGAGCGGCGCCGGTCGTCGGTACGATGAACCGGGTCGGCTCCAGGGAACCTAGGGGTGTGGCGGTCCTCACCTATCAGGCTAGTCTTTAGGCTAACCGGGTCGGCTCCAGGGAACCTAGGGGCGTGGCGGTCCTCACCTATCAGGCTAGTCTTTAGGCTAACTGGGTCGGCTCCAGGGAACCTAGGGGCGTGGCGGTCCTCACCTATCAGGCTAGTCTTTAGGCTAACCGGGTCGGCTCCAGGGAACCTAGGGGTGTGGCCGTCCTCACCTATCAGGCTAGTCTTTAGGCTAACCGGATCGGCTCCAGGGAACCTAGGGGCGTGGCGGTCCTCACGTATCAGGCTAGTCTTTTGGGATCTGTATCCCCAGTCCCCTAATTGTGACTTGTGAACGAGCCTACATGTTATGTTCAGGAGAGAGGCGGCGCTATGAAAAACTCAGAAACTTCTAGTGACAACAGTTTTGACAAAACTTCATTTAAACTGTTTGAATTATGTTGGTGCGCTTGCTTACGTTGAAGTTTCTTAATCTTCTTAGTACTTCAATGGTGGCCTGCATTATCTCTTCCATAGTTTTTTCTTTTTCTCTCTAGATATGCTCTTTTAGGGTAAACACGTTTTATTTCATCTCTAATTAATTGTGCGTAGATCGACACGCTATATACATAAACCCTGTCATTATACACACGCTGACCAAAACATACTTAGCTTCTCTGTGCATCTTTATTTCACAAAAAATGCATTAGCTTATATATGACACTTATCATCAGTCTGACAAAATGCCAAACCCGTAGATGCATGGCACCATTTTTGTACAGGAAAAATGCACCACAAGTATTTCTTGTGTACGTACTTGTGTTGTATATTAAGAGCCAGGTTGAGCTAATGGATAAATCACTAATAAGTTACTCCCTCGATATAAAAAAGTCAAAGCGACTTATAATTTAAAACGGATTGAGTATGTAAGATTCACTTTGATGGTAAAAAAAAAACAAGAAACAAGCTTTTGTTGCTCTCAGTTGCATGCAAAATATACCAGTACAAGGCATTGTCATTTCTTTAGACTGAATTTATGAAATATGGGTCATGTAATAAAATAAAGCAAGGACGGCCTTTTTTATGTTCAGGAGAGATCGAGGAGCAGCTATATGTCTCACTGGTGAGGAAGGGCTGCTGCTGCAGCAGCAGGCGACCGCCTCAGAAGGGATATACTACGGCGCTCTGCTGTGGCTGTGGCGCAGGCGTCGAGTCAGTACACTGAAACAGATGGGGTGCTCGGCGCTGCTGGAGAATCCTTACAAAATATCCCAAGGTAATCAATGTACGTGCAGTAGATGTATGATATTGAGGTGCATTTTTTAGTAGAAGCATGATACTATTGAAATACATGATTTTTGTTCAATTGCCACGGTGAATTGTAAATACATGCTAAATAACCATGAAAATACATGATTATTGCTAAATAACCACGGTGATACTAACTAAATTTGCATTTAGGGATAAATAATGATATGAAATTGATTGTGTCGAAAAAATATGAGCAGAAACAATGCAACGTTATCGCTATTTTTTCTTCTAAGTTTGGAGACATGATTTTCATGCTAGGCTAAATATTTGATTTGTCTGTTGAGGGCTCATTATCAATCAGGTATACAACCCTTCAGCATCAATTTCCTCTGTATTGTAAAATGATAATGTGCTGCTCCCTCTCTCTTTGCTTTTGTTGCAGCAGAGTTGGACCATTCCGGTCAGCTCCTTGCTTTGAGGTATGGCAAAGGCCACTACCTCCAAGTACTAGTAGTACTAGTAGTTGTGGCAATAGACCACTAGTAGTAGTGGCTGAAATCAGCCATGTATATAGTACATGTATGTTGATGTGGACTCCTTGTAGAGGTATGTACGTGTAGCCAAGGTGGACTCCTTGTAGAGGTATGTACGTGTAGCCAAGGTTTTCATTATCGGAAAAATAAATTTATTGGAGGTCATAGATAATTAGGATAAACAAGATATATCGTTAATATCGAACCAAATTAAAAAAAAATCAAATTGTTTTGAAAATAAATTGTACAATATGATTTAAAATTATTTATAAGCTATTAAACATCAATTATTCACAGATAAACATAAGAATAGAACACTATGAGTGCACATTGTCGCGTAGCTGAATTTGGGCCGTCTATGTAAAAATAGGAAAAATTTGGCCGATATCTAATTTTATCGACCCTAGGGATAGAATGGAAACTTGGGAAATTTCGGCCAATATCGGCCGATAAAAAGAACCCTGTGTGTAGGTTATATATAAACCTGGCAATGAATCAGGCAGTTCTTGCCACAATTCAGAGCTGCTCCTCTGGAGCAGACGTCAAGTTTGTACCAGTACGCTGCAACAGCTAGGGTGAATGCTGTAGAACCCCTACTTGACCTCCCAAGGTAATCAGTGTATCTGTGCAGTAGATGAATGATATTTATTGCACAATTTTTTAGTAGAAACATGATACTATTGAAATAGATGATTGTTAAATAACCACGGTGAATTGTAAATACATGCTAAATAACCATGAAAATACATGTTTGTTGCTAAATAATCACAGGGATAAAGAATGATATGAAACTGATGATTGTGTAGAAAAAAAATATGAGCAGAAACAATGCAACATTCTCCCTATTTTTTCTTAGTTTGGTGCCATGATTTTCATGCTATGCTAAATATTTGATTTAACTCTTGAGGGCTCATTATCAAACATCAATTTCCTATGTATTCTAAAATGACAATCTGCTGTTCCTCTCTCTTTGCTTTTGGTGTAGTAAAGTTGGACCAATTCCAGTCAGCTCCTTGCTGCCACTGTTGAGATATGGCACTAGACCACTACCTCCAAGTACTAGTACAAGTAGTTGTGGCAATAGGCCACTAAGTAGTAATGGCTTGCATCAGGCATACTTAATCGGTAGAAGCTCAGAATTCAGATTTTAATGGGTTGACCCATTGACCCAAAACCCTAAATTCTAGTTTTGGTATTATTACCCACTGGGTCGACCCATTTATTTTTGGTGTTATACACCGTTCTGCTCGCTGGGTAACCCATAACCGAAACACAGATGCCCAAGTCGTCGAGTCAGGGGTGCGGCCGCTGCGTCGCCCGGCCGCTGCCGCTCGTCCACATCAGGTCCCCTCCACCCGCGTCGCTCCCCCAGGCCCTTCATCGACTGCCCTTCTCCACATCGATCTCCCAACCATGTCTCTGCCTCACGCGTCAGCGACGGCATCCTGCAATAGCCGCCGCACCTCTCTGATGCGCCCCTGGACCCAGTGTTCAACGTGGAGGTGAGATCAGGTCCTTCTATCTCATATCTGTTCGCTTCCAACGAAAAGACGATAGGTATTTGGGATTTAGAGATTAGGAATTTGTAGCATCCGTTTCTTGGACCTTGATGGCTACTCTCACTAAATATATGCTGTGTTTGAAAAAATATTCCATATGTACAATTATGCTGATGCAATTTCGAAGAATAAGGTAGGTAGTTTGACAAAATTTCCAACAATTTTCAGTAATTAGTCTGATGCAAATCAATTATGTTATTTTACTAGTAGTTTCTGTAAATTTTATCTATAGCTTAATTCATGCCTTGATCTTGCTTCTACATAACTCCATTTTTTATTTAACTTGTAGATTGTACACACTATGGAGAATTCTCTTGTGGCTCTCTAGCATTTGAAGAAGGCTTTTCTAGTGGTTCTCCTTCAGCCAGAACCCCACTAGTGGAGGTCACAATGCCGATGACAATCAGTCCTAGAACAGCCAAGAGAACAAGAGATTCAACAATTGGGAAGTAATCCTGACCTTAGCAGTGATCAGACAACATATCATTCTGCTTCATGGGCATAACTGGTAGCTTTGCATTCAAGGTGAGAACTACTATACTCCAACATCACCTGGAACCGTAAAGTGATTTTTTTACCGTAGAAGTAATCCTGTTTTTTTAGTTATATACCCAATACCTGAAGTAATTTTCATATGAGCATTACATTACCACTTTGGAAAATGGTTTCTCTCTCTTAGTCCAGGATATATGGGTAGAAAATCAATACTCTGCAATTTACTATCACAGTAGAAAACTACACTAACAGTTTGTTAACTCATTGCACATTGACCCAGTATATATGCAATCCTCTGACACTGAATACTGAACTCAAATGATTCAGTTTTTACCAGAGCTCTGAAAATGAAGCAATGCAAGAATTGCATTTGAACTATGCAATAACATTCAGAGTTCTAAAGAAAACATTCACAATTTTTATACAATATTATTTTTTGCAGAAGTAATTCTGTTTTTATGTTATTTATTGGGTGAAGTTTTGAGTAGGAACGAATGAAGGTGTCATACGCCTAATGTATGGGCTAGGCGAGACCCAGGGAGCAGGCCCAGGCCGAGCAGGAGGTGGCCCAGGCGGCCAAATGGGAGGTGGCCCAGGGACTGGCCCAGGCCGGATGGACAACACCCCGTACGGGGGGGGGGGGGGGTCACGCGCGCAGCGCGCTCGCGCGAGGGAGAGGCCGCGCCCCTTTCCTTCCCTATGCAGTTTCCCTCTCTCACGATTGATTTCCATATTAGAGTAGAGGAGTTATTATTAGAATAAGAATAGGTTGAGTTTGTTAGGAAAAGGATAAAGAGATTAGGAAAGAGAGATCCAATCTATAAGGAAACCTCTCGTAAGTTGCTTGGGAGTCAAGTCCATTAGGGACTATAAATATAGGGGAGATGTATCCTATTGAGATCAAGAAATAACGGAGCTCTGCTCTTATTCCCTCTCTCCTGCACCTCCTCCTCTCTGCCTGCCGTCGCCTCCCTGCCCTGCACCAGCCCCCTGCCCAACATCCGCCCCCAACACCCCCATACGTCCAAGGACGTATTACATCTGGTATCCGGAGACCAGCAAGATCCTACCACGACGCCATGTCATCCAATGCCAGCCTCGCTGACATCCAGAAGCTGATGGAGGGCCTCGTCAAGCACCTCAACACCAAACTCGACGCAGTTCAGGAGCAGATCACCACGGTCGCCACCCGCCTGACCATCGTCGAGCAGGGGCGCGTCCCAGTTGATGACGCCGCCGCGCAACTCAAGAAGGATCAGGAACTCACCGCCTCCAAACTAGCACTCGCCGCCAAGCGAGCCATGGAGTCCACTGGTTGCGCCTACCTCAAGGAGCAGAAGGAGAAGGCTTCCTCGACATCCATCCCAGAGATCGTCGACGACCTCGAGGGAACCCTCTTTGACATGTTCAAGGAGGAGCCCAAGACGGAGCTTCTGTCGCCGGAACAGTCGATCCAGCCCACGCACTTTCCTAGGCTCGAGCCTCGCATCCACAAGCTATCCTTCCCCACGTATGACGGCAAGGAGGACCCGCTCACATGGATCAACCACTATGAGCAGTTCTTTCGGGGGTAGAAGACGTCAGACCTTGATCAGGTAGGGTACGCGTCCTACCATCTGAGGGGCACCGCCCAACAGTGGTACATGCGCCTCTCGCAGGACAAGGCAATCACCGACTAGCTGTATTTTGCACGCTGCATCAACGAGCGCTTCGGGCCGCCAACTCGACGCAACCCGCTGGGCGAGCTGGCTTCCCTGCGCAAGACCAGCACGGTGGATGACTACACGGAGCGCTTCCTGGCGCATGTCGCACATGTACCCTCGACAAGGAGCAACAAGTCAACATATACACAGATGGCCTTTTGGAGCCGCTGAAAATAGATGTGGAGTTACAGAACCCGCAGGACATGGAGATGGCGATGTCCCTCACTAGGGCATACGAACGACGATTCGCGGTGGTCGCCGACTCCAACAAGCAGCCGATAGGCAAGGTGGCCTCCCGACCATTACCCTTCAAATCGTCTACACCGACTTCTACACTGGCAACAACGACCTCTCCAACGCAGGGCACGACCCCTCCTGCAGGCCGCCCCTTCAAACGCCTAACGGCAGAAGAGATGTCGCGACGCCACCAAACTGGCCTCTACTTCAACTGTGATGAGCCATTCTCCCGCGGCCACAAGTGCAAGCACCTCTTCGACATCACGGTACTTAATGACTATGACACGGACGACACCGACGACACCCTCCTGATGATGATTGGCACCACCCAGTTAGTGGTGGATGGTTCTCCACCTATGTACCTCACATGTATTATCTCTGGCATAGGCCTGCACATCTTGGTCGACACAGGAGCGACCCACAACTTCATCGACATCAGTGTCGCGCGCATGCTCGGCCTTCGCGAGCAACACATCTCTAGTGCCATCCTCATCGGCAGCGGCAACGAGGTCCCTTGTCGGGCGGCCTCCTTCGAAGTACCCCTCCGCATTGATGGTGAGTTCTTCAACATCGACGCCTACCTCCTCGACATCGATGTCATCCTCGGCACGTCTTGGCTTGCTAGCCTAGGGCGCGTGACGTGTGACTTCACCATGGAGCTCCACTACCACAACCTTGGTCGCCCCGTCACCTTCAGCACCGCCCGCCGTCAGCGCCAACAACCAACAGTTCATGCTCCACCAGCATCATCTTCGCACGGCATCCGGCTTCGTACCAGCAGGGCTCGGTGGCCCAACACACTCGACAGCCTCGGCTCCATCAGTGCCTCGGTCTCCACCAACCTTCGCCAGGCTATCCTCCAGCAACGCGACCTCCGCAGCATCGCCATCGCCATCGACAACGGGACAGCCGCTCCCGCATGGTCATTGGAGCAAGGCCTCCTCTTCTTCGACGGACGGCTCTATGTACCGGCTGCATCAACACTACTCGCTGCTATCCTACAGGTCTTAAGGCGGGAGGTACCAACCGGCGCAACACTATTGACCCTTGGCTGACACTCGACGCCAACATCAGGCGCCATCAACTCTCCTCCGACGGGGATCCTCCGTGTCCGGCCTTGGCAAGGCGGAGCACTCTCTGCGGTCACGGTGCTCTTCCTCGACGCAGGAGGCAGCCAACTCTTCTGTGTGGATGGCGTCTTTATCTCCATGAATGTCGACTCGCGTCGTCAACAACTCTCCCCCACCGACTTCGCGCCAGGCCACTTTACGTTCGGCGAGATGCTGGACTTGACAACTTCTCCGCCAACACCGTTTGCCATCGACGATCTGGCGCCAGACTCATGTCACCATTGCCGCCAACGTCAACAACGACATCTACAACGTCGCCGCTCCGCCTCGTACCACCACTTTTTTCATCCTTGGCGGCACCGTTGGGCAAGACCTCCTCTTGGCTGCTCGTGTATAGGCTGTGGGGACCATCGGCGGTAACAACGACCACATATACTACCTCTACGGCTACATCGGCAACCTTCTCTACTGCTTTGAGTTTGCTCTTCACCGCACTCGGTGCAACATCATCCTCAATGACCCAGTTGAAGGCCTCCTCCGCATCCACGTTATGACAATTCAGCCTGGACAAGTCCTCCCTCCAGATGGTGTCACTTCCTGGACATTTCAACGCGATGATGCGCTGAGTGGGTGTGGCAGAACTGCCCAAATTATAAGAGATCAAGTATCAAAGTAGCCGATTTAACGACCACTTTAAACACTTGAGCCCATATAATCCCGATAGTCTGGAAATCTCGAAGGATTTCTAACAATCGTATCTCCAACCAAGATCGCGCAAACTCAGGTATGCACATTCGAACGAACCAACAATTAAACGAAATAATTGAAGTACGAAATAAAGTTATTACAACACTTTGTTCCAAATAAAGTAGTACTCACGCCACAACACATGTGGCCAAATAAAACATTGTTTTATAACTCGAACCCAAGGTTTCACTCCACACTAGTACCATTAATAAATAGGGGTGCCTACAAGATCACGTCCAACAACAGCAAAAGATGAGCTCGTAGAAGACCTTGCCCAAAGCCTACTCCTCTTCTCCTTCGACAGGATAGAGACAGTGCTTACAATAGCCAAAGTATACTTGGCCATCTGCAATAAACGGGATAAACCCTGAGTACGGGAATGTACTCAGCTAGACTTACCAGTCTAACTGAAAATAAAGACTCCAAGGATATGCATGGCTATTTGAGTGGATCTGGAATACTTTGCTTTTGCGGAACGCGAGAAAGATGAAACAACTAAGATTATAAGAGAGCAACCATTTTCCATCCTATTATTTATCTCTAGGTTTTGCACCTGTACTAGAGCACTCACTTGATCTAATCAAACAATATAATAATACCATATCCAGTTCATTTGTCCATATTTTAGTAGAACCATTATCGATGTCACATGGAGTTGTACCGTGGTGAAGCTCAGCATAATCCCCCACTATCCGGTGGGAGGCGGCGACTCGAATCGATATACAACTAACTGGCAAGATTACCTTTAACACACGCCCACATTTTCCCCGTCGGGTCCATGCATTGGGTTACCGCTCAACAAAGTCCAGGTAGTACCGCCGCGATCTCAGAGTAACCCACCCAATTGGAGAAATCAGTTGGCCACCACGGGGCAGGTCGTATCTCCAAACTAGAGGGTTCCAGAAGTAGGCTGAGAGTCGTCCCGGACAGTGTTTACTCGGCTTCGAGGTCGGCGCATTCAAAGATGTAAGAGGGCCATCATCGTATACAAACTTATACGATCCAACGGACGGACTACCCCCAAGTCTAAACCACTTGGTGCACTTGCCTTCCAGTTGACCGCATTTTATTACTACCATTGGTTCTTTCCGACGATAGCAAAATATAGCCAACCGTGATTGGTATTACCCCCAGGGGATAATACTATAACTATAAATGTAACCATTTGATCTAATCATGCTAAGCGGTTGCTTTTACTTTTAATTAGCAGGTTAACAAGGTCGGTAATTCAATAATCAAGGAAGGAAATGCATCAATTGAGATTCAATCAACTCATGTCACCTAATGCACCACAATATAAAATACTCAAGTAGATTAAATTGTAAATACTGGGAGACTTAAGGATGCTCCGGGGCTTGCCTTGAGTGAAGGCGGAGGGCTGGTGGTCAGGGCACTCGGGGAGGTTAGTGTCGAGCTCGTGGTACTCCTCGTTCAGCTCCCGCACCTCCTGGACTCCTTCCTCTGGAAGTGGCACCTGGGGTTCCTCTATTGATCCTGGATGTGTGCAATGCATATAAGTAAACTTGATGGTATAGGGATAATGCTTGAACAAGAATTAAACACTCAAAAATTGCTTTTAGAATTACCTAAGTATTCATGCTAGTTCCACTTTACACAGCAAGCCTAATATAAACTGTTCAGAAAAATCTACAAAAATTACAGAGGACAGAACAAGCCTACTGGATGCTACTGCAGAATAATTACTTAAAGTAAAGCTACCAGCTAGAAGATACAAAAAGATGAATTTTAAATGTAGAAAAAGCACTTAGAACTAGAGCTACTAGCTAACAGGGTGAAACATGCTATATCTTATTTTTAACAGGTTCTTTACTTGGCAACATATTTATCCAGAAAGTTCCATGATCAACACTACTAGATTATTTTCTATAGGAATTTTCAAAGGAAACCCTAGAAAAGAACACTTGAACTAAAAGTATCTTTTCTTCCATACAACATATCACATATTATATTTTTCCTAGATAGATCATGGTATACAAAGACTACACAAAAAGTTTCATGATTTATCTATGCACAAATTTACCATAGGCATTAATATAAGAAAACAGTAGAAACACATTTTAATAGGTAATAAATAAAATTTACACAGAAACATGGCATGTTATATTTTTCCTAGCTTCTACACATGATAACAAAGCTAGCATAAAAACTTCACATTTTTATTTGACCATTTCAAGTAGGAACACAATTAATTTTGATAAATGCAGAAAAGAACTATTTAAACATTAGTACTGAAGACATTCTCCAAAAATTACTTTTATATTTGTAACAGAAAGATCTACATTTATAGAGTCTAACAAAATTGATTTCACCAAAATAGAATTTACCAAACTCCAGATATGAAATAAACAAGCATTATCACATTTTCTGAAAATGGAAAAAGGAGATGCATCTCTGAAACCGTGTAACACCCTAAAAATTGAATAGCAAAATAGATTTGAATTTGAGTTTAATTTGATTTAATTTCAAATCATTTTGTGAAGCATAGAATTAAATATATAAAACTAAAATTAAATATCATGTTAGGGTTCAACATGTGTGATGCATCTCATGCCTCTGCATTTTTCTTTGTATTGTTTGAAGTTGCAAAACCTTGAAAAGAATTTCAAAATTCAGTTTGAAAATCAAATTGGAAAAGTATTTGAAAAAGGAAATAAAAAGGAAAAAGGAAAAACCTCACCCCTCTCTTTCTGGCCCGAGAGCCCAACTCGGCCTGCCTCTCCCCCTCTCCCTTTCTTCTCTCTGGGCCGGCCTGCCCCACGCCACGGCCCACTCGGCCACAGCCCAGCGCACCGCGTCCCTCCCTCTCTCTTTCTCTGACTCGGTGGCCCCACCTTCGGCGCTTCTTTCCCTCTCTCCTTCGCTGACACAGTGACCCCACTGGTCAGTACCCCTTCTCCTTCCTCTGTTCGTGTCCGGGACGGACTCCGCCGCGACGCCGCGTCGACGCCGCGTCCGCAACTGCTCTCCCCCGCGTTCCGCGCCCGTGCTCGTGTTCGGGTGGGACTCTACTCCTCGGCCGCTATATATAGCACGCTCCCGCGCAGTTTTCCTCCATCGCTCCGCCTCTGCTCGCCTCGCATCGCGCCCGCCGTCGAACAGAGCGCCGCCGCCGCCGCCGTTCCAAGCTTCTCCGAGTGCGGTAAGTCACCCCGACACGCGCACCATCTTCGCAAGAGTGTGGAACGACCCCTCTCTCTCTTTTCCCTCTCTTTCGCGCTCGAATTTGCCTCGCTGCCATTCTGCCGAGATCCGCCGCCGCGGCCTTCCGTCGATGGTCGTCTTCCACCCATGATCAAGCTCTGCTAGTGCCCTGGATAGGTTCGCCGTGCTCCTCGCTTGCTCCCCGAGCAGTTTCCCGGTCGGATTGGGCCGTCCGAGCCTTAACCGCCGTGCGCAGTGAGTTCGCCGCCGCTGTGCTACGTCGGCGGCGTCTCCCGTCCGTCCCCAAGCCTCGCCGTGGCTCTGGACGAACTCGCTGCGTCATCCTCGACCTCCCGGTGTGATCGGATTCGAAAACCATGCACTACAGCACTCGATCGATCTCGCGCCGTCGTCCGCCGGACGCCGGCCATGGCGCTCCGCCGTCCTCTCTCTCTGCTCCGGCCACAGCGCCGCCCATCCCGTCTCTCTGCCCTCGGATCTAATCTGGACCGTTGATCTCAGATCCAACCGATCAGAACACCCCGTACCCCTTCGTCTGCCCTTTTGCTAAAGAGACCCTGAAATTTTTCCCCTCTGAACCCGCACTCCTATGGCGCCTTTGATCTATACGTTTTCCCCTCGTGAAAACGTATTTCCTTTTCGAGATCTGAATTAATTCGATTTTAAAATAAAACCCTAATTTCAGTTTTGCCACTGATTTCAAATGTTTATATTTTCTTCGTTTTAAATCCAAATCGATCTGTTCAAGTTGGGTTAGATCTGTAATTTTATGCTCTATCTAGTAGTATAGATTTGACCTATGTTAATTACTTTTGAAAATCAGAGAAAATTACTTTGCTAAAGCTTTAATCCGCCCTTTTCAAAATCCCGTTTAATCTATAACTTTTTCGTTTTAGATCCGATTAGCGTGATTCTCGTGTCTTTGTGGTCGTAGTAAAGTATAGATCTGTTTTATAACCTTTTCAAAGTCTCTTTATTGTTTATGGTGTAATGTTCTGATCATATCTTGTTTGCTTCGTGTATTATTGTTTGGATGATTGCGTGGTGATGTTGATCGAGTACAGCCGGTGAGATCTTCGTTGATCAAGAGTTCTTTGCAGCAGATCAGGATCACCAGGAGCTTTGTGATCAAGGCAAGTTTAACATGGGATCATCCTTGTTACCTATTCACCATAATTCAATCTAGTCATTATTGCATGTGTCTAATTTGATTCCTATTAGATCTATACCATAGCTTTGTTATCCTTTACCTTGTCACCATGGGTTTATATGCATATGGGTAGCTTTGCTATGCTTTACAATAATGGATCATGAGATGAATCTTGACTAATGATATATGCAACAATGAGATAAAATTGGCTTTTGTAGCAACATGGAATAGGACCCCACTGTAGGGCAAAAGCTAGGATTTCTAATACAACCACGAGTGCTATAATGGCTCTGGCTTTAGTCAAGTATAAAGATTCGTACTAGCATGTTGGCAGTTCGTGAAAGGCACCATTGCCGAGCTGGTTGCAGGGCATGTTCTAGGGTGGTTACCGCTTCGAAAGGTATCATCGAGTAGAGGCTTTGCATACCCCTTGCCCGTGGGTCCGTAGGGTCTGGCAACATGTTGGGAAGACTTTTGAAAGACTTCATAGTGTTCCTTGCTCACTCACCTTGGAAGTGTTATGGGAGTTATAAACCCGGGCATATGGGTAACATGGCTTGTGGGTAAAGTGTATAACCTCTGCAGAGTGTAAATCTATCATGATAGCCGTGCTCACGGTTACGAGCGGCCTGGAAAACTCACAGTGTAGATGATCATGTTGTTTAATTGTTAATGACGTTAATTAATCTTATCATGTGGATATCAATTGGGTTATGCATAATTAAAGCTAAGTGTTGGTAAAACTTGACCAAGTTAAAAGCAACCGCAGTACAGCCAGTGTCAACCTTTTGAGCTTCATAACCCTATGTTATTCTTGCAAAGTACGTAAGTGCTCACTCTTGCTTTCTCAACCCCTTCAGATGGCTATGAAGACTACCGTGAGGAGTACTAGGCTAGTGGTCAACCAGTCGGCGTTCCCTGTGAAGTGGAGCTTCGTCACGAGAGTTATCTTTATATTCTGCTGTTATGTTATTTAAATATTACTCGTTATGAAATAAGCACTCAGTGATGGTACTATTTAAAGATTTGTCGGCTTATGTGTGTGATTGATCTCTGGGCACACATGAGTTATTCATATTCAATTTTATCCTTAAATTGGGTGTGACAAACCGGCCCATGGTGAACAGTGTACGGACTTGGCCCAATGCTCGCGGGAGGCCGAGCTGACAGGTGGGACCCCGTGGTCAACTCGGGTCCACATGTCAGTGAGTGCGAAGCAGAGCAACGGCGCTGACCGGCGCGTTCTCGCCGGCGGTGAGCGCGTCGGCGGCGAGGGTGGGTGCGCTAGGCTCGGGGTGATGACGCGCATTGACTGGTGGGGTTGGTTGAACCGTCGCGACCCTGTAGCGAGCCGGCGGTGTGCGGTGGCGGCGAGAGGCAGCGGTGCGAAGTGGCGGGGCTCTTACCGGCGCGGTGTTGCCCGGCGAGCGGGTGCGTGAGCACCACGGTGATGCGGTGAGTGCAGCGCAAGTGTCGGTTGAGCCGGAGGAGCTCCGGGGAGGTCCAGCCACGTGCGAGCTCCGCGGCGGCGGCAATGGCGCACGACCAACGGCGCTGTGTCGTTTCAGTGCGTGAGGGCGATGGCAGAAGGGTGTTCTCACCTCTACTACCTTCGGTGAAGCTTCCACGAAGATGGAGGCGACGGAAACGGGTCGGAGAGGGGTGAACGGAGTTTGGTCGTTGCGGTGGCGACTGCGGGCCGAGGAACGGCGACGGCATTCCGGCAACAGTGCAACTCGGCTGGCGAAGGCAAGGCGAGCAGTGCGTGTGCGAGGAGAAGGCGAGTGGGTGTGCGAGAGGGATCGAGCAGAGGCGCTCGGATGGCGGTGAACGGGAGAAGGGGGCGCTGCGGTGCTCTCGGTGCGCGGCGCGACGAGAGCACAGGTAGAGTGAGCGAGAGAGCGAATGCGGGTGAGTGCTGACGAGTGCGGGAAGGAGAGGTGCTGTAGGCGCTCCCTTTTGCGTGGTCATGGCTGACCGGCGCGGCCGGTGGGGGCCGTGACGCGACGGCGCGGCGGTCGGCAGCGGGGAGGCGTGTCTGCGGCACGCGGGGCAGGGGCGGCAGCACGCGGGGTAGAGCGTGCTCTTGGTCCTAGTGCTGTTAGGGCGGATTCGGCACTTGATCGCGAGCGAGACGGGCGAGCGGCTGAACGGACGCGGCATTGTGGCGGCGTTATGGTGACACGACGGCGAGCAGCGCGGCAGCGGCGCAGCGCTGCGCTCTGTGCGACGCAGAGGCGAGGAGTGGGCGAGTGCATGGTCGGCGCAGAGAGGGCAGGGTGCGGCGCGACGCGAGTGGCGCAGAGCGGTGTCGGTGTCCGTGCGCAGGCATCGGCAGCCACGCGGCAGCGACGCCGGCGTACGACGCGGCCGGGGTCGGGCACGGGTGCTCGCGCGTGAGCGGCGCGTGCGTTGCACCTGCACCGTGCGTGCGCGGGGCGCGCGGGGCGTGCGGGCGTGAGCGGGCGCTGGCTGGGCCGCGGGTAAGGCCAAGCGGGCCGACAGGGTGGCGCCGGCCCATTTCAGTTCTCTTTTCCCTTTTTCATTTTCTTTTATTTGTTTCAAACTGAAATTTCTTCAAAACAGTTTAAAAACTCAAAACTAGGTTTTGAAATATAAACCAAAGTTGCTCAGAATAAAATGCTCTACATTTTTTATGCAGGTCTCATTTTCTGAAAACCATTAATTTACAGGGTTCTAGATTAAAAACCAATTAAGTCATTTTAAGGAAAAAATTACTTTTATTCTTAACAAATAAACTAAGCTTAATTAGACATGGTAATTAATTATAAAGCACACCATTCTTTATTTTAAACATAGCAAACGTATTTAAACATGTTAATCAAGAGTAGAGCACAAAACACCTATTCAATTCTAGTGTGAAGAATATAACTAAATACACATGAAATGATGGCATATATAAACAAGAGTGAAATGCAGTGCTTATGCTTAGTGGCTAATGATGATCCTAATGCAAACTTGACACAGGGTGTCACAATGGGGAAGGGGGGGGGGAGATGTCATACGCCTAATGTATTGGCTAGGAGAGACCCAGGGAGTAGGCCCAGGCCGAGCAGGAGGTGGCCTAGGCGGCCAAACGGGAGGTGGCTGAGGCAGCCCAACAGGGACTGGCCCAGGCCGGATGGACAGCACCCCGTAGGGGGGGGGGGGTCACGCGCGCAGCGCAGCGCGCTCGCTCTCGCGCGAGGGAGAGGCTGCGCCAGCAGGAGGCCGCACCCCTTTTCTTCCCTATGCAGTTTCCCTCTCTCTCACGATGGATTTTCATATTAGAGTAGAGGAGTTATTATTAGAATAAGAATAGGTTGAGTTTGTTAGGAAAATGATAAAGAGATTAGGAAAGAGGGATCCAATCTATAAGGAAACCTCTCGTAAGTTGCTTGGAAGTCAAGTCCACTAGGGACTATAAATATAGGGGAGTGTATCGTATTGAGATCAAGAAATAACATAGCTCTGCTCTTCTTATTCCCTCTCTCCTGGGCCTCCTCCTCTCTACCTGCCCTGCACCAGCCCCCTGCGCCAGGCCCCTGCCTAGCAGCCGCCCCCAACACCCCCATACGTCCAAGTACGTATTACAAAAGGATTATCTGGATTTGCATGTTCTACACCATCTTTCTCTTGGTGAGATCCTTGAAGATAATATGCAAGGTGGTCTGGATAGGCATGTTCTAGCCCCAACTTTTTCTTGGGGAGATCCCTGAAGATAATCTGCATCGAGCAAGTGTAGATAAACTTCCTTGTTCTGAACCGGCCTTCTTTGTTGGCGCATAACACTGGATTATTGTTGTGCTTGTTATGTAAAGAAAGATGTTCTGATCATCTATAATGAAGAACTGAACCGGCCTTGTCGTGATGATGTGACGTGACTTATTTACCTGTGAACCGAAATTTGATATATTCAATGATTTACAATTGCCTCTTGCATATATGTTTGTTTTTTTAATATATACTCCCTCCGTTCCAAATTATAAGACATCCCAAGAATCTTGGAGAGTCAAAGTATCTCAAGTTTGACCAAACTTAAACGATAATATAATAACATTTATGATGTCAAATAAATATCATTAGATTCGTAATAACTTATATTTTCATAATATACCTATTTGATTTCATAAGTTTTTATAGTTTTTTCTATAATTGTTGGTTAAACTTGAGATGCTTTGACTTTTCAAAATTCTTGGAACGTCTTATAATTTGGGACGGAGGGAGTACTTGTTTACTTGCTCACGGATGATCTGACATCTATAGTTTTAAGTTTATTGTGGCATGTACATCTTTGTTTTTAACTTGCTTGTGCTTTCGGATGAAGTATAATAATTGACTATGCATTTGTTAGCGTCAAGGCAGGCTGCCTGTGCTTCTGTGCTCAGTTCTAGTGTATTGGGTAACCCACCGCATATGTGGGTCAAGCAGTGGGCCAACCCAAAACCCAAAAAAATATTTAATGGGTCATTTGGGTTAGGCACTGGTTGACCCACTGCTAACCCACCTGCATCGTGAGTAGAAGCTGAAATCAGCCATGTATATAATACTTGTATAGTTGGTGTACTAGTGTAGTACCTTATAGAGGTACATGAAGAATCATGGTCCTGGTTGGTTTCGGTGATTAACGACAATTAGAGATTATTATGGCTAACGTGTGTTTTGTAGAGGCTATGCGTAGCCTAGCCATGGTGATCAAGGAAAATGGGCTCTAAAGGTCATCACTTAGCCCCCAAGATGGATATCGTTTCGGTTGTTAAGGAGACATGATGAAGACCCTAGAATGATAGGCTAAGTGCCATAAGGAGATGAAGGGTACTTAGAATCAGATAGGGCTTCTCTTTTTACCTTTGACCGTACTATTAAGAGGGGTTGAGACTAGTAGCTTGACTTAGGAAAGCTTCATGTTTAGGTGTGGTGCACACTTGATTTCCTTAGCTCTAAGCAAGCCTATGGTGACCGTAAGATAGCCTAGAACAACTTCCATATTCATCGCGACGAAAAACGGAGTTGTCAAAATCTTTTTCTGGGCGACGGACGCTCCTGGCAGGGGCGCCGGACGCTGTCCGACGCGTCGGACAAAGGCACCGGACGCTAGGTGATTGAGTCCACAGCGTCCGTCGGCCTTCCAGAGAGGTTGTTTTCTGGCTAGGCTTTCCAGGGTGCGTCGGACGCTGTCCGTCGGCCAGGCGTCGGACGCTGCGGAGAGCGTCCGTCGACCTTCCAGAGAGGGTGTTTTCAAACCCTAGCCAGAATTCAGCGTCGGACGCTGTGAGTGAGCGTCCGTCGCCCAGTGACGTAGCGTCCGTCGCTGGGAACAGTGTGTCAGAACTAGCCGTTAGACAGAGGCGTCGGACCGTCCGTCGCCTCAATTATGAACAGAAACTAGCCGTTGGGCATGCGACGGACCGTCCGTCGCCTAGTCGACGGAGCGTCCGTCGTCAACTTAAAATGCCAGCCCGAGGCAGTTTTCAGAGGGTCTTTTTATAGCCCCTCCCACTTCTCTCCCACCAGGCCTTTGCTCATTTGAGTTGCTGAGTTCGTTGAGAAGGTTGGGAAGAGAGCAAGAGCCCTAGAGAGAGAGAGTGATTCGCGAATCCATCCATCCTCTCTCTAGTTCATCCAAGAGTTCAAGTGTGCATCCTCTAGTTGTGAAGCTTGAGTGAGTCAAGCGAAGATCGAGGCTTGTTACTCTTGGTGATCGACATCACCTAGACGGTCCGGTGGTGTTCGGAGGAAGGTGATCGCCGGAAGATTGTCGGCGGCCCTTCTTCATCGACGTGTGTGATCGGTTGTGGGCGATTCACCGAGCCGGAGTGGCGAAGAATCAGCCCGTAGAGAGCACTCATCCCTTGCGCGGGATTGAGGGGGAGCTATACCTTGCGAGGTGCTCCAACGAGGACTAGGGAGGAGTGTCGACTCCTCGATACCTCGGCAAAACATCGCCGTGTCAAGCATCTCTTTCCCTAGCTCTTTATTACCGTATTACTTTCCGCACTTGTCTTTCAATTCATACTAGAATTGTGTAGAAAGTTTTTCGCTTTCCTTTGCTTTGTTACCGCTTTCTAGCTAGGACACACAAGCGGTAGGCTCTAGGGGGTTAATTGGCTCTTTATAGGTTTAACTCTTGTTTAGAAATTAAAAAGAGCCCAATTCACCCCCCCCTCTTGGGCATCTTGATCCTTTCAATTGGTATCAGAGCAAGGTTGCTCTAAATTAGGCTTCACCGCCTAGAGCAAGATGTCCCATGGGGATGGACCACCTCCCATGTTCGATGGAGACGACTTTCCTTATTGGAAAGTTCGTATGGAGGCCTACCTAGAGGCTGTTGACGTGGGCGTGCTCAAAGCCACCACAAAGGGAGGTACTCTCTTCGCGGAGGACCTCAACTTTGAAAAGCACAATGCCAAGGCAAAGAACATACTCTTTCGTGGCATTAGCAAGGATGTCTTCAACCGAGTGCGTAATGCCAAAGACGCATTTGAGTTGTGGACCACTATTTGTGCACTTCACGAAGGCACAAAGAGTGAGCGTGAAGAACGCTATCACTTGGTTATGGCTAAGCTCAATTCTTTCTCTATGCATGCAAATGAAAATGCAAATGAAATGTACTCATGACTAAATATTATTGTAGAGGAATTGAATGGGCTCGGTCTCATCCAAATGGAACCGGCCGATGTGGTACGCAAGATTCTTTGTGTCTTGCCCATTGAGAAGTATGGCCACATCGTCACGTTGCTTCACCAAGGAGATCTCTCCGCCGCTACACCAACACAAATTTTGGGCAAGATCAATGCCCATGAGATGTACATGAAGATTGGTGATAGTGGCTCATATTCCTCCTCCAAGAAGAAAGAAAAAGAGAAGGAGGAAAAGAAGGACTTGGCTCTCAAGGCATCCTCGTCGGAGAAGCACAAGATGCAAGTCGTGTATGAGAGCACAAGCGATGATGACGATGATGATGATCTCGCTCTCATGGTGAAGAAAACAACCAAGATGTTGAAGAAGCTAAGCAAGAATGGAGTCAAGTTTGACTCAAAGAAGAAGAAATTCTTCACAAGCTCTTCAAGAAAGCCCCTCTCCAAGATGGATTGCTACAATTGTGGCAAACTTGGACACTTGGCTCATGCTTGTCCCGAAGAAAAGAAAGACAAGTACAAGAACAAGAAAACTAACAACAAGTTCAAGTACAACAAAGACAACAAGGTTGAGTCAAGTGATGAGGAGAAGAAGGATGACAAGCCATTCAAGAAGAAAAAGAACTTCAACTTCCACAAGAAGAAGAAGAATGGCAAAGCCTACATTGTTGGTGATTGGCTCACCGACATTGAAGACTCAAGTGACTCATCCGGAGATGAAAGTGAAGAAGAAAAGGTGGCCGCTTTAGTGATTGGTTCATCTACTCCACCGCCACCCCCTCCGTCATCTCCAGGCTCATCCTCTACACACCTATGCCTCATGGCTAAAGGTGACAAAAAGGTACAAAAAGAGGATAGTGATGATGAGGCTAGCTCTAGTGATGATAGTGATGATGAGTTTGAGGCACCTTCCTATGATGAGCTAATTGAAATTTGCAATAAATACACTAAGCTCATTAGGAAGTATAAAGGCAAAAGTGAATCACTAGAGAAAGCAAATGGTAACTTGCATGCTAAGCTTGATGACTTGACTAGTGCTAATGATGAACTGAAGCTTGAGAATAAATCTCTCTCATTTAGCACTAGGGAGCTCAAAGCCTCACTCAAGCAAGTAAATGAGAAACATGATAAGCTTGAGAGGTCAACACAAGAGCTCCATTCAAGGTACAACTTGCTAAAAGATGACTACAACCAAGTTAAAAATGAACATGGCACACTTGTGATAGCTAATGAATTGCTTTCAAATGATCTTGCTACACATGTTGCTATTAACCCGGTTGTTAAGTGTGATATAGCTACTTCTTGTGAGGACTTGCTTGATGAAGTTGCTAGTGAGCAAAATGCAAAGTGCAAGGGCAAAAGGTAGTTGAGGCCGACAAGCATGATGACTATGTGAAGATGAGGCAAGAAAACTCCAAGCTCAAGGAAAAGCTAATGAACCTCAAGGCAATCAAGCCACTCACTATCAAGTCGGCCAAACAAGATGACAAAGATGCAATGACCTTGATCAAGTCTCTCAAAGAGGAAAATGCAAAGCTCAAGGTTGAGAAGATCAAGCTTACAAGTGGATTGGAGAAGTTCACCAAGGGCCACAACCTTCAAAGTGAGCTCTTGATGAACACTATCATGAAGACCGACAAGACCGGCATTGGGTTCAAGGAGAACCAAATCATGAAGGCCAAGGTCAAGATAGAAGCCAAGAACTATTACAAGAACAAGGCTATGAGAAGCAACTATGAAACACCAAAGCCCAAACCCAAGAAGTGCTTTGGATGTGGTCAAGAGGGTCATCTTCAATCCCAATGCAAGACTCCACCTCCCAAGACCTTGCCCAAGCACATAAGGCCTTTCGCTCATGATGCACACTTCATCATTAACAAGGACTCCAAGGGTAGACCTCAAGTTGTTTTTCTCGTTCCAAAGATGAAGAACAAGCCCAAAGTGCTATGGGTTGCTAAGGAGTTGGTGGACAAGGCTATGGGACCTCGCCAAGTGTGGGTTCCCAAACAACAAGCTTAACGCCAAGTTGCTTGTGTGTAGGTGAACTACAAGACCGGTGGAAGTCATTGGGTGATTGATAGTGGATGCACTCAACATATGACCGGTGACTCCCGGATGTTCACCACACTTGAGGAAGATTGTGAAGGGCAAGACAAGATTACCTTTGGGGACAACTCAAAAGGCAAAGTGCAAGGTCTAGGCAAAGTGGCAATCTCAAATGATCAATCTATATCAAATGTCTTGCTAGTACAATCATTGAGCTTCAACTTGCTATCCGTGGGACAACTATGTGATCTTGGTTTCCAATGTCTCTTCACTCCAAATGAGGTAGTTGTGTCCAAGATCGAAGATTCATCATTGATATTCAAAGGGTTTCGACACAACAATCTCTACCTAGTGGACTTCACCTCAAATGAAGCTAGTTTGCAAACATGTCTTTTCTCCAAGAGTTCTTTGGGTTGGCTATGGCATAGGAGATTAGCACATGTGGGAATGTCAACTTTGAAGAAACTTGTCAAGAAGGAATTGGTTAGAGGTGTGAAAGATGTGGTGTTTGAGAAAGATAAACTTTGTAGTGCGTGTCAAGCCGGCAAGCAAGTAGCAAACACTCATCCAACCAAAGCTTTCATGTCAACTTCAAGAGTTCTAGAGCTACTCCACATGGATCTTTTTGGACCTACTACCTATGCTAGCCTTGGCGGCAATCTCTTTTGCTTGGTGGTAGTTGATGACTACTCTAGATACACTTGGGTGTTCTTTCTTCAAGACAAGGGAGAAACTCAATCAATATTCAAGAAGTTTGCAACTAGAGCCCAAAATGAATTTGATGTGAAGATCAAGCAGATAAGAAGTGACAATGGGACCGAGTTTGTAAACACCAAGATTGAAGACTATTGTGATGAAGTTGGAATCAAGCATGAAGTATCCGCCACATATACTCCTCAACAAAATGGTGTAGTAGAGAGGAAGAACCGGACACTCATCACACTTGCAAGATCAATGCTTGATGAATACAACACCCCCGAGAAGTTTTGGGCCGAAGCAATCAACACCGCATGCTATGCGGCCAACCGGCTATTTGTCCAAAGGCTTCTCAAGAAGACCCCCTATGAGCTTGTGAATGGAAAGAAACCGGATATATCCTTTTTCCGAGTGTTTGGTTGCAAAGTGTACATCTACAAGAAGCGCCAACACTTGGGCAAGTTCCAAAGAAGATGTGACATTGGTTTCTTAGTTGGGTATTCACTTAAATCCAAGGCATACCGTGTATTTAACAAAGCCACCGACTTAGTTGAAGAAACGTATGACTTGGAGTTTGATGAAACTAATGGCTCTCAAGAAGAGCATGAAAATCTTGATGATGTAGGTGATGAACCCTTGAGGGAGGCCATGAAGAACATGCCAATTGGTGCTATCAACCCACAAGAGGTGGAAGGAGTTGAAGATGAAGCGAATCAAGATCCTTTTCCACCTCACACGCCTCAAGTTGATGAAGAAGATCAAGTGAGGGAAGCTCAAGAAGACACTCACATCCCTCAAGATCAAGCCGAGGCCGAAGCAAGCAATGTTGAAGCACCGCAACCTCCCCCCCAAGTGATCAATAGAAGATCTACACCTATGCTTCAAGCACATCCTCAAGATCTCATCATAGGGAGTCCATCAAGGGGGGTAACAACACGATCTAAACTTGCTTCTTATGTTGAACATCACTCCTTTGTTTCCTTTGTTGAGCCTTCTAGTGTGGAGGATGCACTTGCGGATCCGGATTGGGTGAACGCCATGCACGAAGAGTTGAACAACTTCACCCGGAACGAAGTGTGGACACTAGTAGAAAAGCCCAAAGGAGCAAGAATCATTGGCACCAAGTGGGTGTTTAGAAACAAGCAAGATGATCAAGGCGTGGTTGTGACAAACAAGGCAAGATTGGTGGCAAAGGGGTTCTCCCAAGTTGAAGGCTTGGATTTTGGGGAGACCTTTGCACCGGTTGCAAGACTAGAAGCCATTCGTATCCTTTTGGCATATGCTTCACACCACAAAATGAAACTCTTTCAAATGGATGTGAAGAGTGCCTTTCTTAATGGTTTCATTAATGAACTTGTTTTTGTCTCACAACCTCCCGGGTTTGAAGACCCAAATTGTCCTAATCATGTGTATAGGTTGTCCAAGGCACTCTATGGATTGAAGCAAGCTCCAAGAGCTTGGTATGAGAGGCTAAGGGACTTCCTACTCAAGAAGGGCTTCAAGATCGGGAAAGTGGACACCACACTCTTCACCAAGGTGCTAGATGGAGAGATCTTTGTTTGCCAAGTATATGTCGATGACATTATATTTGGGTCAACAAACCAAGGTCATAGCAAGGAATTTGGTGCATTGATGTCCAAGGAGTTCGAGATGTCAATGATTGGCGAGCTAACCTTCTTCCTAGGCTTCCAAGTGAAGCAATTGAGGGAGGGCACCTTCATATCTCAAGAGAAGTACACTTATGATGTGCTCAAGAAATTCAAGATGGAGGATTGCAAGCCAATCAAGACCCCAATGCCTACAAATGGGCATCTCGATCTCGATGAGGGAGGTAAACCGGTCGACCAAACTCTATATCGTTCTATGATCGGTAGCTTACTTTACCTCACCGCTTCTAGGCCGGATATCATGTTTAGTGTGTGTATGTGTGCTAGATTTCAAGCAAACCCTAAGGAGTCGCACCTTTGTGCGGTTAAAAGAATCCTTAGGTACTTAAGGCACACCCCTAGCATGGGTCTTTGGTATCCCAAAGGAGCTCCCTTCCAACTAGTTGGCTATTCCGATTCGGATTACGCCGGGTGTAAGGTTGATAGGAAGAGTACCTCCGGCGGGTGCCACATGCTAGGAAGATCACTTGTTTCTTGGTCCTCAAAGAAGCAAAATAGTGTGGCATTGTCAACCGCCGAAGCGGAATACATTGCCATGGGAGCAAGTTGTGCACAAATCTTATATATGACCCAAACACTCTTTGATTACGGCGTGTTTTTAAAAGAAGTTCCACTTTTGTGTGATAATGAAAGCGCCGTAAAGCTTGCAAACAACCCGGTTCAACACTCTCGCACCAAGCACATAGATATTCGCCATCACTTTCTAAGAGATCATGTGGCTAGAAAAGATATAACACTAGTTGGAGTTAAGAGCGAAGAGCAATTGGCGGATATCTTCACTAAACCACTCGATGAAACAACCTTTTGTAGGTTGAGAAGCGAGTTAAATGTGCTTGATCACTCTAATTTCACTAAAAGTTGATCATGTGTGAACCTTGCATTCATTTGTAATATAACATGTTCAATTTGGTAATGCACATAGGTTTGGCTAACGCGGTTAAGATAACCGCCCTCAAAGCGTGTGACAAAGCTTAACCGCGGTTTAAACTTGCAAGCAACCTAGATTCACTTTTCGTTTTGCATAAGCATATGCATGTGTGTTGTTTGCCCTTTTCCTTTTCGGTTAAGTTTCTTGAGCATCCTCTATGATTGTCCACTTAGGGGGAGCATTCCAAGCTCAAGTTCCTCATTTACCCCCTCTTGTGGTCATATGATGTCTCCTTGGCGCTTCCATTTGAATATTTTGAGCTAAAAACTAAATTTAAGCCTATGGCAAAATAATTGAAAATGAGTGTTTGAGATATGGTTCTCATATCAAGTCCAATCAAGTGTTATTTGGATCTTATTGGGATTGGAACTTGGTTGGGAGAAAGACGCAAAAAGAAAATTTAAAAAATTCCACATTTTATGCGTCGGACGCTGCCGACGGACGCTCGGTGTCAATTGCCTCAGCGTCCGTCGCGATCGTCCGGAGATTAACCTTGCCCGCAAAAAGGGCGACGGACGCTCTCCCAAGCGTCCGTCGTAGAGCGGTCCGTCGCGGTCAATGCGGCTGGGCATTCCAAATCGGCTCTGGAAGCCCGACGGACGATGCCGTCGGACGCTCCCCGAGCGTCCGGCGCATGCCGACGGAGCGTCCGTCGCCTATGCGTCGGACCGTCCGTCGTGAACTTATCGGCGAATTTTTTTTGAAAACCCCCGATCTCCTCTGTTTTGCCCGAATCCGTTCAGTTCGCCGCCGCGTCTCTGACCAAACCCTAACCGCCGCACATCCGTCCAGCGCCGCCGTGAGCCTTCCCTAGCGCCGCTGAGCACTGTTCCACCTCGCCGCCGGTCAGATCCGCGCTCCTCCCTGCTCTGCCCAGCGCCGCCGTGGCCTTTTCTGCGCCGCTGCCTCACCCTGTTCCAGCGCCGCCGCCTGCCCTGCAGTGTTCTTGGCCGCGCCGCAGCTGCTCTTTCAAGCACCATCGCCGTCCCTCAGTGGTTTCTCAGCAGTGCTTCTCATCTAATCGAGGAGCCCCTCTCCAAGGAGACTGTTCGATCCTTTTTGGGTGCAAAGGTGAAACTCCCGATTCATTCTGTGACTTTCACTCAAAATTGCAGTTCACTTCTCCACCCTGCCAACCCCTAACCTTTCATCTCTCTATCTTGTTTAGAGTGTGGATTGGTTTGCGGACTGTGGATTGTGGATTGCGATTGATCGGGGAAACACTCTTCCTTTTTCTCTCCTTTTTGGACAGAGGCTCGAGGTATGGCAGTGGATATCGCGTTTCTTTTCTTTCCTTAATTCATGCCTCTATAGACCCACTTTCCTTTTAGCTATATGCTTATGGTTCTTATGTATATCTCTACCCTTTCCGACGAGCAGGGTCAGTTTGTCAGTTAATCAAGAGACTCAGACAGTGGGCAGTGACAGATAACTCGGGGCAAAGCCCGCGAGTACGGATCGAGGCAAAGCCTCGCGAGGACAGTCCAGGGCCGGCGTGCCACTCTTTGATCTGCTTGGTTCCAGAGGATCAGGGACAGTGTCTGTTTGGCAGTAGAGCTGTGCTTTGGTTGTTAAGTTTTCCTGTCAGTGGTTTGTTTGCTTGAGTTTGGAAAATGGCAAGGACGAAGAATGCAGGTCCCGTCCCCGGTAGTGGTGGTGACCCTCCACCTCCACCGCGTCCACCCACTGACCGCGGGAAGGGCAAACAGAAGGTTATCTCGAGGAAGCGCAAGAGGTCGGCCATGGATCCGGATTCAGTAGCCGCTCTTGCAGTAGCAGAGGCAGCCGAGAGAGCTGAGCGAGGAGGACGTCGCGCCGGCTTGAGGCTCTCACCTCGCCGTGGAGCGCGTAGTGAGTCCCCTCCACCTCCAGTGTCAGAGCCCGTCGAGGCTACAGAGGCACCAGCTACAGAGCCAGTCCCAGCGACTGAGCCGACAGAGGCCGCGGGCCACTCTACCATTGGAGAGCTGATGAGCCGTCGTGTTACTTGTTCCCGAGGCTCAGGTGCACCACCCAGCCCTCCAGGACCCCGGCTCCCAGACCCCGTGAGGCACCAGGTCAGGACACTTACAGCGAAGCAAGTTCAGATGCTTCGGTTCATCGACTTCCAGTCCTGGTTTCCACCTCAGAGGGACCCCCGTGCTGGACCAGAATTCTATACCACAGTGCACGAGGACTTCTACCGAGCGTATGTTGACACCGATGCTCCCCTCAGATTGAGGGGATCGGCGGTCCAGAGATCCTGCAGCATCTCCAGTACATCCAGGGATTGACAGATCTGATGGGTCGCTCAGGGGCATATCAGAAGGAGTGGGTCTATCAGTTCTACGCCTCTCTGTGGATCTCACCTGATCACGAGTTCCTTCACTTCGCATATTAGGGCCGTGACTTCAGGGTTACAGCTGCCAGGTTCCGAGAGCTCTTTCACCTTGGATCTTCACCTACTAGGATCCACAGTCTTTGCTATGGGGATCAGGAGGCTCCTCGCAGACCTCACGATGGCATAGTACCATCCACAGACTTTGTCAGTCCGTGTTTTCAGCAGCCGTTTCACTGAGGGTTTGAGCCGGACGCCACGTGACCTCACTCCTTTGGCTCGGATCCTCCACGAGGTTCTCAGACGGACCATTCTACCCAGGATTGGAGCTAGGGATACTATCACTCGACTTCAGCTTTGGCTCCTAGCTCACATTGTCCGTAAAGAGCAGTTCGATCTATGGGATCTGATAGTGAGCGAGCTCGAGGACATCATAGCTGCTGGATTCAGAGGCCATTGGCAGCTACAGTTCGCACATTGGATCTCTTACTTGGTAGTTGCTAAGACTGGGTCAGGGGTTATGAGAGTCACCCTCACGAGGTCAGCTACAGAGTTCCCTGTCTATTCGATGAGCCAGCTTGTGGCTCATGGGCAGCTGCCTCGCCCCAGCAGAGCTTACAGACCAGGCACGAGACAGGCCGGAGTGCCACCACAGTCAGCCGAGGTCGCCGATGCCACAGTTGAGCAGATAGCTCAGGCAGAGCTAGCTGGTTTGGACGCCGAGATCGATACAGCTGCAGAGACAGTGTTTAGAGAGGATCTCGACTCTGACTGCACGGACGAGGACTACCAGCCCGTGCACGAGTATACACCTATGACACATGACCACGAGGCTGGTGGGTCAGGCACAGCTGCAGCAGCTCCAGCTCCAGGCTCCAGCTCCTCAGAGGCTACCTTGCTTTCTATACTCTCAAGGATGCAGGAGGAGCAATCTCGTCAGGCAGAGGAGCAGAGACGACAGGCTGCAGACCTACGGAGGCTCACTGAGCAGCAGCTGGCCGCTCAGGCACAGACACAGGCTAGGCAGGATGAGTTCCAGCGCCAGTTCCTAGCCTACCAGCTCCAGCAGGCAGAGATCCAGAAGACTCAGACTCTTCTACTTGAGCGTCTTCTGGCCTCTAGCTCCGGGCAGACCTCGACGCCACACTTTCAGTTGCCCGCAGTCTCTCAGCAGCAGCAGTTCACCTCTTCGCCACCGCAGACTCCAGTAGTAGTGGTGCCCACTCCAGCGTTACCGTCCAGAGGACAGCAGAGTCAGGCACCAGCTACACCTCCCTTCCAGCCAGCAGCTTCTCCAGAGTACCAGACTCCGAGGACCCAGGTGTCCTCTTGGATAGGTTCACCCGGAGAGTTCCAGACGGGATTCACTCCTACCCGGGGAACTACTCTAGCAGAGGCCTCGCGAGATCTGTCTGCTTCGTACCTGGAGATCACGGGAGAAGACTCCCCAGGAGCACCTCAGCAGGTCACACCAGCTCCAGAGACCGCAGTGGATCTTCCGGCGACAGGCACTCACCAGTCCTCAGTTGCGTCGTCGGAGATCGCACCTGAGCAGTCGGCACAGACAGTCACCACACCTCCAGCTGCCGTTCAGACGGATGCCATATCATTAGCAGATGAGGTTACAGTGGCAGTGTCCTCTCCTGGTCAGACTCAGCCTGCAGAGGTTGCAGCGGCAGTGTCCCTAGTGGCACTAGCAGTGACCATGTCCCCCTCGCCTCGAGTCTTGACTCGTCGGGCCCCCAGGTCCGCTACCACTGAGGCAGGACCGTCCGAGGCACCAACAGAGTCTCCACGACAGTCAGTTGCGACCGCAGCTCCAGAGGTGCCAGTGACAGCTTCAGAGGCCACCCCAGTTGCACCTACACCAGCAAAGACCGTATCAGATGAGTCAAACGAGTCCGACCTTCAGGACTTCATTATGCTGGATCGCCGAGCTGCCGCTACTTCGCCTTCTTCTCCAGCCCCAGACTCGTAGTTTTTGGTGCTAGACGCCAAAGGGGAGAGAGAGGGTCGAGTATAGAGATAGGGGGAGGGATTTGGATCTTTGTATGCTTTATTTCCCCATTCTCTTTCATCATATCTCTTCTATGCATTTGTCTATATGTGTGATGTGATGATGGTTGATGTATATATGTGTATATATGGTTGCATGTGACAAACTCTTGTGTTTCTCTAATATATCTTGTGAGTTGTTTCATGTTCATGATATATCTCTTTGCCTAACGATATTTGAGCTTCCGCGTTTTACTCCGATACATCCTTTGAGAATATCATCAGGTACCGCTTCTTCATTCATATCCATAAGTACCATGTTTTGTGATTTGGCTTGGGTGAGCAAGTGTACTTCATTACCTTCTTACTAACCTTTGCTCAACCATTCCAAGTCACCCTCGATTCTTAACCAAAACTCTTATCCATACTCGAGGTTCTACTGTCGTCAATCACCAAAAAGGGGGAGATTGAAGAATCATGGCCCTGGTTGGTTTCGGTGATTAACGACAATTAGAGATTATTATGGCTAACGTGTGTTTTGCAGAGGCTATGCGTAGCCTAGCCATGGTGATCAAGGAAAATGGGCTCTAAAGGTCATCACTTAGCCCCCAAGATGGATATCGTTTCGGTTGTTAAGGAGACATGATGAAGACCCTAGAATGATAGGCTAAGTGCCATAAGGAGATGAAGGGTACTTAGAATCAGATAGGGCTTCTCTTTTTACCTTTGACCGTACTATTAAGAGGGGTTGAGACTAGTAGCTTGACTTAGGAAAGCTTCATGTTTAGGTGTGGTGCACACTTGATTTCCTTAGCTCTAAGCAAGCCTATGGTGACCGTAAGATAGCCTAGAACAACTTCCATATTCATCGCGACGAAAAACGGAGTTGTCAAAATCTTTTTCTGGGCGACGGACGCTCCTGGCAGGGGCGCCGGACGCTGTCCGACGCGTCGGACAAAGGCGCCGGACGCTAGGTGATTGAGTCCACAGCGTCCGTCGGCCTTCCAGAGAGGTTGTTTTCTGGCTAGGCTTTCCAGGGTGCGTCGGACGCTGCGGAGAGCGTCCGTCGACCTTCCAGAGAGGGTGTTTTCAAACCCTAGCCAGAATTCAGCGTCGGACGCTGTGAGTGAGCGTCCGTCGCCCAGTGACGTAGTGTCCGTCGCTGGGAACAGTGTGTCAGAACTAGCCGTTAGACAGAGGCGTCGGACCGTCCGTCGCCTAGGCGTCGGACCGTCCGTCGCCTCAATTATGAACAGAAACTAGCCGTTGGGCATGCGACGGACCGTCCATCGCCTAGTCGACGGAGCGTCCGTCGCCAACTTAAAATGCCAGCCCGAGGCAGTTTTCAGAGGGTCTTTTTATAGCCCCTCCCACTTCTCTCCCACCAGGCCTTTGCTCATTTGAGTTGCTGAGTTCGTTGAGAAGGTTGGGAAGAGAGCAAGAGCCCTAGAGAGAGAGAGTGATTCGCGAATCCATCCATCCTCTCTCTAGTTCATCCAAGAGTTCAAGTGTGCATCCTCTAGTTGTGAAGCTTGAGTGAGTCAAGCGAAGATCGAGGCTTGTTACTCTTGGTGATCGACATCACCTAGACGGTCCGGTGGTGTTCGGAGGAAGGTGATCGCCGGAAGATTGTCGGCGACCCTTCTCCATCGACGTGTGTGATCGGTTGTGGGCGATTCACCGAGCCGGAGTGGCGAAGAATCAGCCCGTAGAGAGCACTCATCCATTGCGCGGGATTGAGGGGGAGCTATACCTTGCGAGGTGCTCCAACGAGGACTAGGGAGGAGTGTCGACTCCTCGATACCTCGGCAAAACATCGCCGTGTCAAGCATCTCTTTCCCTAGCTCTTTATTACCGTATTACTTTCCGCACTTGTCTTTCAATTCATACTAGAATTGTGTAGAAAGTTTTTCGCTTTCCTTTGCTTTGTTACCGCTTTCTAGCTAGGACACACAAGCGGTAGGCTCTAGGGGGTTAATTGGCTCTTTATAGGTTTAACTCTTGTTTAGAAATTAAAAAGAGCCCAATTCATCCCCACCCCCCTCTTGGGCATCTTGATCCTTTCAGTACATGAAGGTAGTATATAAATCACACTAAGACAATAAAACAGACAGTTAAGTCGCCACAGTTCAGAGCTGCAAAGCTGCTG
The DNA here is from genome assembly GCA_022036555.1 of Microstegium vimineum. Classification (NCBI taxonomy): domain Eukaryota; kingdom Viridiplantae; phylum Streptophyta; class Magnoliopsida; order Poales; family Poaceae; genus Microstegium; species Microstegium vimineum. Next base: position 37,529,282 of record CM039125.1, on the reverse strand, counting down.
CCTGTGCTATGTGTGTGTTGTGTGCTCATTGCTCAACCCCTTCTACCTACAACCAAGTGTGCATGAGATTGTGCTAGTGGGCTAATTGCTCACCTGTGCAGAAAATCGAGGGCCAACATGTATGTCTATTACATTGATAGGTCTAGCATAAATGATGATGGTCTATTGTTGAACTCCAAATTTGTAGAGAGAAATGGACCTCGGTCTGAAATTTATATATTATCTTTAGCTTACCTTTTCTTCCCCACTGCTTGCTTTTTTCCTAGTGGTCCCTACGACTCTAGCGTTGTGGATGGTTTGATTAGTAGTAACTCCTGGAGAAATCTGGAAAACTACCTTAGGAAATACATGCCGAAGTGAACAGGTGTTGCTACTTTTGAACAAACAAGAGTTTGCTCAAGCACAAATCTTTCTAACGAGGGAACTTACACCGCTGAGAGAGTCAGAGAGCTCTAATGTAAACACTGAAAAACTGCATAAAGAAATAGATGACATATCATGTTGTGTCTTTGATAACCGGTAAGCCTTTCCCCTCCCCCGCTCAAGGATCTGATTTGTTTTCTATTAAAATATAATCTTTAGATGAAATTTTGTTATGCTGCTGGACATAGTTTAGGGTTTACATTTTAGTTTTTAACTATTAAATGTGTATGTTTATTTAAATTTTAGAATGGCCACTGTTTAAATGAGTTATAAATGAGTTTTTGGCATATATATATATACACTCATTTATACATATATAAACACTGTTTAAATTTTAGGGTCACTCTCAATGTATATAAATGAGTTGTCGTGTCACTAAATACAACTAGATGAACTAGATCTAGAACTAGAAGATGAACAAGAAGAACTAGAACTATAAGATCTAGAGGGACCCTCTTCTACTTGGATGGAGAATTGTAACCCTAGATTTTGATTTGTAGAATAGATATGGTATCTGGGGTTGAGGGGGCTCTCTTTATATAGGCCTGGGTGAGTAGCGACCAAGAAATTGCCACGTCATCAATCCGCATCAACCCCCCCACCCACCGTTGGATGAACCGGCCTTAATCAATGTTGCAGATTAAACCTCAAGGACGATGGTGGGAAGCTTCTAGAAGATGAGGCCTGACAGGTGGACCCCTTGGTCGATCGACTTAGGCATGGGGTCGGCCGACCTGGCTCTATGCTAGGCGGGTCCCACCTTCCTCGTTGCCTCTTCTTGAGTCTTCTTAAATATTCTTGAAATATTGCCGCTAATAAATATCGATTTTAATATGACAGTGGGTCCTCTTTTGCTTATTTCCTCATAACCCCCTACAGAAACACAGATTCACCAAAACTCATGGAAGTCTGTCAGTATAAACCCTATCTCTAGGTTTGATGTTTAATTATGTTCATTTTTAGCTTTGGTTGACGGTATATTTTAGGACTTATTGACCGTTAACAGTAGGAATCTGAGCTTGTCTCTGAATCTGCTTCATACCTTGCTTGAGTCTTTTTTTGATCGAAGAACAAGAGTGTGGTCATCCTTTCAGGGAGTTGTTCTTCGATTTGCAAATTCATCTTGACTTCATCGAAAAGTTGGCCTTGCAGTTGTCCATAGCCATCCGCTTTGCAGATCTATGATCCAAAAACGAACGTTGTTCCCATCACGAATTTCATGTTGAGGTCGAGGTCCGCTGTGCTCACGCGAAAAAATTCGTTGAAAGACCCTACCTGGTGTAAGGTCCTAGATGGCTAGAGGGAGGGGGGTGAATAGCCTATTAAAAAATTCTACAAACCACTCGAGCAAAGGTTATATTAACACTTTAGCAGATCTTTTTGCTCTAGATCTACTAAGGGTGCAAAGTCACCTATCCAAGCAATTCTAGTCAATTGAGTGTCTAGCAAACAATAGCAAGAACCTAAGACACTCAACACAAGCTAGTAAGAACAATTAAACAAGATAATCTAACTAACAAGCTAAGTAAGCAAGATATGAGAGAATGTAAATACAAGGAGGGAAGTGATAGTTATATCGATGCCTTTTGAAGAGAATATACCAATGTGAAGAACCAATCACAATATGAACACCAAGAGTAGCCGGGAGACAATAGTTGACACAAAGATTTTCTCCCGAGGTTCACTTGGTTGCCACCAAACTAGTCCCCATTGTGTCGACTACTCAAATGGTGATTCGATGGCTAATAGGTAATCACAAGCCTAGCCCACTACTCGGCGTCACAAGAATCCACCCAAATGAGAGTAACTCAATGACACGAGCAATCCACTAGAGTTACCCTTTGGCGCTCCGCCGAGGTGGGTACAAGCCCTCTCACAATTGTTGGAATCAACCACGAACAATCACCAACTCGTGTTGACTCCTCCTTATTGTTGCAAGCTGTCTAGGTGTTGGCAAACACCAAGAATAACAAGAACTCCGCAGCAAGAACGAACACCAAGTGCCACTAGATGCAATCTCACAAGCAAATGCACTTGGATGCACTCACACTCTATTTAGATGAACAATGGATCAAAGAGTTGAGTGGGAGAGGTTTGCAATAGCTCACAAAATGTATGCAATGATCAAAGTGTGCAAGAGGGGGAGCTACAGCCGTCCAAACACCTTATATAGCCCCCAAGGAGCAACTAGCCGTTATGCACTTGTGCCTGCCTGAATCGTGACCGTCGGACCAGTCTGTAGGGACCTCCGAACCAATGCACATGGTCCGGAGCCTTGGTCTGACGCTTCTCCGAGCACCACGTGTAGTTACCGTTTGAATTTTACCATTGGCGCGCAAAGTCTGAGTACCTCCAGACTACTTTCATTAGTCCGGAGCCTCTCGGTCCGACGCACAATAGTAAGTTCCAGCTCCCTAGACTCTGGTCCGGAGCTTACCTCCGGACCAAGCCACTTGGTCCGACGCCTCTTCAGCTGCTGAGACCCTGCCGCTGGACCAATGGAGATTGGTCTGACGCATCACAGGTCACCTGGTCCGGAGCTTTCAATGAAGCGGCCAAAGGCTAGGGTTAGCCATCAGACCTTGCTCTTTGGTCCAACGCTGCCTACCACAACTGGTTCGGAGCCTATTTCTCAGTTGGATATCACTTCTAACTTTTCCCTTTGTTCATAAGTGCTAACACCAAGTGTTCCACTACTTGTTCCACTATTTTAGATCATTTTACAAAGGTGGTTCATTAGGTTATATGCACATGCATGTATGACTCCACCTAAGGGCACTTGATAACCACAATCACGTACATCTTTCCCTTCTTGATAGTACGACTATCTATCCTAAAAGTGTTCACACTCTCTATAGTGTCTTGATCACCAAACCAAAAATGGCCCTATGATATACCTTTGCCTTGAGCCCATTTTTGTTTTTCTCTTTCTTCTTTTCCTTGTCCATGGTGCACTTGATCTATCATGATCATATTCTCATGACAAGGTGTATCACCCTAGCTAGATCACATGCTTAGCACTAGGGTTAGTCCATAGGTTTCATCAATTAACCAAAACCAAACTTAGGCTTTCAATCTCCCCCTTTTTGGTAATTGATGACAACCTTTCACAAATTAATATTTTGAATGAATATTTCAACTTTGGTAGTATTAGCTCCCCCTACATATGTGATATATAAGTTTGGTTCATTTTGATCACATATGTATGGAAAAGAATTGTGGGAGAGTAAGATGCTACCAAATGATGCTAAGATATAAAGGATGGACCTTTGAAGCGTGATACCAATCGGTGTGCAATATTAAACCATCCTTAGCACCATGAATGCCTAGAAACCACTTGAAAACACTTTGAGAAGCAAACATGAAATACCACTTGAAAGATATACATCCTATACAAGCTAGTACTTCAAGCATCATGTTGATCAAGTTTCTAGCATTCACCACACAAGCATGAAAAATTCCAAATGAAATACATATGCAAGCAAGCACTTATGAATGCACATAGAGATACAACAACTAGATTCATAGGCTTGCTCCCCCTACTTGTGTGCTTATATTTTCAAAATATTTTATTTTCTTTGTGATCTTACTTACTTCTCCCCATTTTTCATCTATTATCATAAAAGATGGGCTCAAATTAATGATTGTTGGAGAGAAGCTTAGTTGTGGTTCAATCTAGATTACTAGCCCCAAAGATGTTTAACTTGGTTTAAACCATGGACAAGCTTGTTCACACATCCTTGAATGATTATCTTGCCCATGTTGAGCTAAACACTTGAAGTTCATATTCTAGATCAAACACTAGGATTACAAGCCCACAAATATATCATATGCTACCACTAGATCATATCAAACATAGAAGCAATAGTGGTACCATATAAGCATCAAATCCGTTTGAGTTTCATGAATGAGCCTAATGAATTGATGTCTAGATGCACTAGCAAGTCCTAGATATTGGATGTATGACATGTCAATCAACTTTTACCTTGCATAGCACGAAGGAGAGGTGTGTCATATATGGAGGGGTGCATCAACACATATTTGAGAAGTCGAGAATGTTCAATTCATTCCTTAGCTTGCAAAATCTCTTCTCATCTAATGAGTTCACCAATCATTGACATTGAAACTCATTTGCCATCATCTTGCCAAATTCTTCACAAAATTCTTGATTGGTTGAACCGAATATGATATCATCCACATAGATTTGCAACACAAAGAGATCCTTGCCAAGCTTCTTGGTGAAGAGAGTAGTATCAACCTTTCCCATGATGAACCCTTTAGATAGAAGGAAGTCCCTCAATCTTTCATACCATGCTCTAGGTGCTTGCTTCAATCCATATAAAGCCTTTCTAAACTTGTACACATGGTTGGGCTTATTGTTATCTTCAAAACCGGGAGGTTGCTCAACATATACTAGCTCATTGATATATCTATTCAAGAAAACACTCTTCACATCCATTTGGTATAGCTTGATGTTGTGTGCACATGCATAGGCCAATAGGATTCTTATTGCCTCTAATCTTGCAACCGGTGCATAAGTTTCTCCAAAGTCAAGACCCTCAACTTGAGTGTATCCTTGATCTACCAATCTTGCTTTGTTTCTCACAAATATACCATCTTGGTCTTGTTTGTTTCTAAATACCCATCTTGTACCAATCACATTGTAGTTCTTGGGTCTTTCAACTAGCTTCCATACTTGATTTCTTGTGAAATTGTTGAGCTCTTCATGCATAGCATTTACCCAATCAACATCTTGTAGGGCTTCATCAATCTTAGTTTCCTCTATGGATGATACAAAAGAGTAATGTTCACAAAAGGATGCCAATCTTGATCTTGTTTGAACACCACTTGTGATGTCACCAACTATTTGATCAATGGGATGATCTCTTGCAATGTTGGTTGGTTGGAGAGTAGAGACTTGATTGCTTGAGCTTGGTTGAGATGAACTAGCAACTTGTTGATCTTGCATTTGAGAACCACTAGCATGCACATTGGGTGAGTTGAGCACTTGATCTTTGTCATCTTCAATGTCAATAACTTGTCTTGGCCTAATATCACCAATATCCATGTTCTTCATAGCCTTTGACAATTAAGATCCACTCACAACTTCTAGATTCTCATTTTCAACTTGAGAGCCATTGGTTTCATCAAATTCATCATCATGAACCTCCTCAAGAATACCACTAGCCGAATTCCACATTCTATAGGCTTTGCTTGTGATTGAGTAACCAAGTAAGAACCCTTCATCACACTTCTTGTCAAACTTCCCAAGTCTTGTGCCTTTCTTCAAGATATAACATTTGCAACAAAACACTCTAAAGTAAGCAATGTTGGGCTTTCTTCAATTTAATAGCTCTTGGTGTCTTTTAAATCATTGGGTGACAATACAACTGATTGCTAGAGTAGCAAGCAGTGTTGATAGCTTTGGCCCAAAAAGTGTGACTCACATTGTACTCAATAAACATAGACCTTGCCATATCAATCAATGTTCTATTCTTCCTCTCAACAAGGCCATTTGATTGTGGATTGTACTTGGCCGAGAATTGATGCTTGATTCCTAATTCATCACATAACTCATCAACTCTTGTATTCTTGAATTTACTTCCATTGTCACTTCTCACTTTCTTGATGGTGGTCTCAAACTCATTGTGACATCTCTTGACAAAATATTTGAAGGTGGCAAAGGTATTACTCTTGTCATTGAGAAAGAATACCCAAGTGTATCGTGTAAGATCATCCACTATCACAAATCCATACTTGTTTCCTCCAATACTAGTGTATGTTGTTGGTCCAAATAGATCCATGTGCAACAACTCAAATGCTCTACTAGTGCTCATCATGCTTTTCTTAGGATGGGTATTACCAACTTGTTGTTTGCCAGCTTGACAAGAGCTACAAAGTTTGTCCTTCTCAAACACAACATCTTTCAAGCCTCTTACTAAGTCATGCTTAATCAATATATTCAGTTGTTTCATTCCAACATGACCAAGCCTTCTATGCCATAACCAACCCATACTTGATTTAATGAGCAAGCAAGTAGACAATTGTGATTCACTAGTATTGAAATCAACTAGGTAGAGGTTCTCATATCTAAAGCCTTTGAAGATCAAGTTTGAACCATCAACACTAATGATCTCAACATCATCTATTCCAAATATGCACTTAAATCCAAGATCACACAATTGAGCTATCGATAGCAAATTGAAGTTCAAGCTCTCAACTAGCAAAACATTTGATATGGTCAAATCATTGGATATTGCAATCTTACCAAGTCATTTGACCTTGCCCTTGTCATTATCACCAAAAGTAATACTATCAATGTCATCTTTTGTGTTGGAGTTGATTGATTTGAACATTCTAGAATCCCCGGTCATGTGTTGAGTGCACCCACTGCCTTCCTCCGGCTTTGTAATTGACCTACAAAACAAATTAGTTCTTCTTAGGTACCCATACTTGTTTGGGTCCTCCAAAGTTAGTGACCAAGGATTTTGGCACCAAATTGCCTTCTTCTTTGGGCCAACAATCGGTGTACCAACATACTTAGCCATGATACCATCTCTACCCTTGGTAGCTTAGCCATAGTGATCAAGTGAATGGGCATCAATGATTACCTTAAGCCCTCAATATGGATATCGTTTCAGATTTCAAAGAGACATGATGAAGACCCTAGAGTGATAGGTCTAAGTGTCATAAGGAGATGAAGGGCACTTAGTATAGATAGGGCTTTATTTGATCTTTGACCGTACTATCAAGAGGGGTAGAGACTAGTAGCTTGACTTAGGAGAGCTTCATGACATAGGTGTGGTGCACACTTGACATCCTTAGCTCTAAGTAAGCCTATGGTGACCGTAAGATAGCCTAGAACAACTTCCATATTCATCGCGACAAAAAACGAAGTTGAGAGGGCTGAGTTCTGGGCGTCGGAGGCTAAGGTCCTAGGCGACGGACGCTGTCTGTCGCGCCAGACGCTGGCGACAAACGCTGGGGTGAAACCCCTAGCAGCGTCCGTTACCAACTCAGAGAGCTCCAGAAATGCACAGTTCGCGATGAGCGCATCTGTCGCCTGTGCGTTGGACGCCAAGGAGCATCCAGGAATATTTTCCTAGAAACCTGAGAACAGTCAGTTGGCGCCGGACGCTGAGGCGCAGCATCTGTCGCCAAGCGACGGAGCATCCATTGCCAGCTGCCGTAAACAGGAACTAGCCATTGGGGCTTGCGACGGCGCATCCTAGGCGACAAAGCGTCCGTCGCCAACTTAAAACGTCTGTTTTCTTCAGCCTGAGGTAGTTTTTGTGTGGGTCTATAAATACCCCACCCCTTGCCTTCCCCACTTGCTTTTTGCTCATTTTAGTTGCTGAAAACCTTGTGAGGTGTGGGAAGAGAGCAAGAGCCCTAGAGAGAGAGAGAGATTTGTGAATCCATCATCAATCCTCTCCCTAGTTCATCCAAGAGATCAAGTTGTGCATCCACTCTAGTTGTGAGACTTGATTGAGTCATGTGAAGGTTGAAGCTTGTTACTCTTTGTGATCGACACCACCTAGACAGTCCGGTGGTGTTCGGAGGAAGGTGATCGCCGAAAGATTGTCGGCGGCCCTTCTCCATCGACTTGCGATTGGTTGTGGGCGGTTCACCGAGCCGGAGTGGCGAAGAGCCAGCTCGTAGAGAGCAATATACCCTTGCGTGGGTAGAGGGGGAGCGATACCCTTGCGCGGGTGCTCCAACGAGGACTAGGGGGAGTGTCGACTCCTCGATACCTCAGCAAAACGTCATCGTGTCAAGATTTCTATCCCTAGCTCTTTCATACCACATTACTTTTCGTAATCGTTGTTTCCTTCATACTAGAATTGCGTAGGGTGTTCTTCCATTCCTTGCCTTGCTACCACTTTCATAGTCTAAGGCACACATCCGTTAGGCACGGGGGGAATTAGCATTTGCTAGGATTTCAATATTGTTTTAGAATTTTGAAATAAGCCCAATGCACCACCCCCTCTTGGGCATCTTGATCCTTTCAATTGGTATCAGAGCAAGGTTGCTCTAAATTAGGCTTCACCGTCTAGAGCAAGATGTCCCATGTGGATGGTCCACCTCCCATGTTCGATGGAGACGACTTTCCTTATTGGAAAGTTCGTATGGAGGCCTATCTAGAGGTCGTTGATGCCGGTGTTCACGTGGCTGCCATCAAGGGTGGTTCGGTGTTCACCGAAGATCCTTACTTTGACAAGAACAATGCCAAGGCAAAAAATATTCTCTTCTGAGGCATTTGTAAGGATGTGTTCAACCGTGTGCGGAATTGCAAAACCGCACATGAGCTTTGGACAAACATTTGTGTCTTGCACGATGCTACCAAATGTGAGAGAGACAGGAGCGCTATCACCTCATCATTGCTAAGATGAACTCTTTCTCCATGTTATCTCATGAAAGCGCTAATGAAATGTACTCTTGATTGAATGTGCTTGTAGAGGAGTTGAATGGCCTTGGGATCACTCAAATGACACCGACCAATGTGGTGCGCAAGATTCTTTGTGTCTTTCCAATTGACAAGTATGGCCACATCGTCACGGTTCTACACCAAGGCGATCTCTCCGCATCTACACCAACACAAGTGTTGGGCAAGATCAACACTCATGAGATGTACATGAAGATCAATGATGGGTCTTCATCCTCCTCCAAGAAGAAATACAAAGATAAAGAGAAGGAGGAGAAGAAGGACTGGTCTCTCAAGGCATCCACCAAGGAGAAGTGCAAAATCCAAGTGATGTATGATAGCACAAGTGATGATGAAGATGAAGACAACATAGCTCTCATGGTGAAGAAGATCACCAAGATGTTGAAGAGGCTAAACAAGAGTGGAGTCAAGTTTGACTCTAAGAAGAAGAAATTATTCACAAGCTCTTCAAGGAAGCCAATCTCTCAAATGAAGTGCTACAATTGTGGCACTCTTGGTCATCTAGCACATGCTTGCCCCGAAGAGAAGAAAGAAAAGTTCAAGAACTACTATTCCAAGAACAAGTCCATGAGCAACAACAAAGAGCAAGCAAAGCCCAAGCCAAGGAGATGCTTTAAATATGGTCAAGTCGGTCACTTTGCTTATGATTGCAAGACTCCACCACCCAAGACCTTGCCTAAGCACACAAGGCCATTTGCTCATGATGCACACTTTGTCATCAACAAGGACTACAAGGGTAGACCACTTGTGGTGTTTCTTGGTCCCAAAATGAAGAACAAGCCTAGAGTGTTATGGGTTGCTAAGGAGTTGGTGAAAAAGGCTATGGGACCTCGCCAAGTGTGGGTTCCCAAACAACAAGGTTAACTCTAACTTGCTTGTGTGTAGGTGAACTACAAGACCGGTGGGAGTCATTAGGTAATTGATAGTGGTTGCACTCAACACATGACCGACGACCCCCGGATGTTCACCACACTTGATGAAGATTGTACAAATCAAGACAAGATTACCTTTGGGGATAATTCAAAAGGCAAAGTGCAAGGACTTGGCAAAGTGGCTATCTCCAATGATCAATCAATCTCAAATGTCTTGCTAGTACAATCATTGAGCTTCAACTTGCTATCAGTTAGTCAACTATGTGATCTTGGTTTCCATTGTCTATTCACTCCAAGTGAGGTGGTTGTGACCAAAGTGGAAGATTCATCATTGATATTCAAGGGATTTTGGCACAACAACCTCTATCTAGTGGAATTCACTTCCAATGAAGCTAGTTTGCAAACATGTCTATTCTCCAAGAACTCTTTGGGTTGGCTATGGCATAGAAGATTAGCACATGTGGGCATGTCAACCTTGAAGAAGCTTGTCAAGAAGGATCTAGTGGACTTCACTTCCAATGAAGCTATTTTGCTAACATGTCTATTCTCCAAGAACTCTTTGGGTTGGCTATGGCATAGAAGATTAGCACATGTGGGCATGTCAACCTTGAAGAAGCTTGTCAAGAAGGAGATGGTTAGAGGGATCAAGGATGTTGTGTTTGAGAAGGACAAACTATGTAGTGCATGTCAAGTCGGCAAGCAAGTGTCATACACTCATCCAACCAAAGCCTTCATGTCAACCTCAAGAGTCCTAGAGTTACTTCACATGGATCTATTTGGACCTACCACCTATGCTAGCCTTGGAAGCAATCTCTTTTGCTTGGTGGTTGTTGATGACTACTCTAGGTACACTTGGGTGCTCTTTCTTCAAGACAAAGGAGAGACACAAGAGGTATTCAAGAAATTTGCAACTAGAGCTCAAAATGAATTTGATGTGAAGATCAAAAAGATAAGAAATGACAATGGCACCGAGTTTGTCAACACCAAGATTGAAGACTATTGTGATGAAGTTGGAATCAAGCATGAAGTGTCCACCACCTATACCCCTCAACAAAATGGTGTAGCAGAGAGAAAGAACCGGACACTAATCACACTTGCAAGATCAATGCTTGATGAGTACAACACCCCCGAGAAGTTTTGGTTCGAAGCAATCAACACCACATGCTATGCGGTCAACCGACTATTTGTCCAAAGGCTTCTCAAGAAGACCCCCCTATGAGCTTATGAATGGGAAGAAACCAGATGTATCATTCTTCCGAGTGTTTGGATGCAAAGTCTACATCTAGAAGAAGCGTCAACACTTGGGCAAGTTCCAAAGGCGTTGTGACATTGGTTTCTTAGTTGGCTATTCACTTAAATCCAAGGCATACCGTGTATTTAACAAATCCACCAGCTTAGTTGAAGAAACGTATGACTTAGAGTTTGATGAAACTAATATCTCCCAAGGAGCGCTTGAGAATCTTGATGATGTAGGTGATGAACCCTTGAGGGAGGCTATGAAGAATATGCCCGTTGGTGCCATCAACCCACTAGAGGTAGAAGATGATACAAATCAAGCTCCTTCTCCCCCTCGCATGCCTCAAGTTGATGAAGAACAAGTGAGGGAAGCACAAGAAGACACCTTCATCCCTCATGATCAAGCCGAGGCTCAAGCTAGTGATGTTGATGCACCACAACCTCCTCCCCAAGTGATTGATAGAAGATCTACACCTATGCTTCAAGATCATCCACAAGACCTCATCATAGGGAGTCCATCAAGGGGGGTAACAACTCGATCTAGACTTGCTTTTTATGTTGAGCATCACTCCTTTGTTTCCTTTGTTGAGACTACTAGTGTGGAAGATGCACTTGCGGATCCGGATTGGGTGAACGCCATGCATGAAGAGCTAAACAACTTCACCCAGAACGAAGTGTGAACACTTGTAGAGAGGCCCAAATGAGCAAGAATCATTGGCACCAAGTGGGTGTTTCGGAACAAGCAAGATGATCAAGGCGTGGTTGTGAGGAACAAGGCAAGATTGGTGGCAAAGGGGTTCTCTCAAGTTCAAGGCTTAGATTTTGGAGAGACTTTTGCCCCGGTTGCAAGACTAGAAGCCATTTGTATTGTTTTGGCATATGCTTCACATCACAAAATGAAACTCTTTCAAATGGATGTGAAGAGTGCCTTCTTAAATGGTTTCATTAATGAACTTGTCTTTGTCTCACAACCTCCCGGGTTTAAAGAACCAACTTGTCCTAATCATGTGTATAGGTTGTCCAAGGCGCTCTATGGATTGAAGCAAGCACCCCGTGCTTGGTATCAGAGGCTAAGGGACTTCCTACTCAAGAAGGGCTTCAAGATAGGGATAGTTGATACCACACTCTTCACCAAGAAGCTTAATGGAGAGATCTTTGTTTGCCAAGATTATGTCAATGACATTATATTTGGGTCAACAAACCAAGATCATTGCAAGGAGTTTGATGACTTGATGTCCAAGGAGTTCGAGATGTCGATGATTGGCGAGCTTACCTTCTTCCTTGGCTTCCAAGTGAAGCAATTGAGGGAGGGAACCTTCATATCTCAAGAAAAGTACACTCATGATGTGCTCAAGAAATTCAAGATGGAGGATTGCAAGCCAGTCAAGACCCCATCCCTACTAATGGACATCTCAACCTTGATGAGGGAGGTAAACCGATTGACCAAACTCTCTATCGCTCTATGATCGGTAGTTTACTTTACCTCACCGCATCTAGGCCGGATATCATGTTTAGTGTGTGTATGTGTGCAAGGTTTCAAGCTAATCCTAAGGAATCACACTTAAGTGCCATAAAAAGAATCCTTAGGTATATAAGGCATACCCCTAACATTGGCCTTTGGTATCCCAAAGGAGCTCCATTCTAACTTGTGGGCTATTCCAATTCGGATTATGCCGGGTGTAAGGTTGATAGGAAGAGTACCTCCGGAGGGTGCTATTTTCTAGGAAGATGACTTGTTTGTTGGTCCTCTAAGAAGCAAAATAGTGTGGCATTGTCTACCACCGAGGCGGAATACATAGCCATGGGAGCAAGTTGTACACAAATCCTATACATGACACAAACTCTTCTAGATTACGGCGTTACTATAAAAAGTATTCCTCTCTTGTGTGATAATGAAAGCATCGTAAAACTTGCAAACAACCCGGTTCAACACTCTCGCACCAAGCACATAGATATTTGCCATCACTTTCTTAGAGATCATGTGGCTAGGAAATACATATCACTAGTGGATGTTAAGAGCGAAGATCAATTGGCGGATATCTTCACAAAACCACTCGATGAAACAACCTTTTGTAGGTTGAGAACCGAGTTAAATGTGCTTGATCACTCTAACTTCACTAAAAATTGATCTTGTGTGAACCAACCTTACATCATGTGTAATATAACATGTTAAATTGGTAATGCACATAGGCTTGGCTAACGCGGTTGAGATAACCGCCCTAAAATCGTGTGAAAAAGCTTAACCGCGGTTTAAACTTGCAAGCAGCCTAGATTCAAATTCCAAGTAATGCATTGCATATGCATGTGTTGTTTGTCGTTCCTTTTCGGTTAAGTTTGAGCATCCGCTAGGTTTGTCCACTTAGGGGGAGCATTCCAAGCTCTAGTTGTCACTATACCCCTCTTCTGGCCCTATGATGTCTCCTTGTGCTTCCATTCAAATATTTTGAGCTAAAAAAAGTTTAAAGCCTATGGCAATCTAATTAAAAATGAGAGTTTGAGAGATGGTTCTCATATCAAGTCCAATCAGGTGTTATTTGGATCTTATTGGGATTGGGACTTGGTTAGGAGAAAGAAATGAAAATCAGATTTGAAAATTCTTTTGAAATAGGCATCGGACGCTGCCGATGGACGCTCGGCCCTCTATGCCTCAGCGTCCATCGCGATTGTCCATAGATTAAACTCACTCAGCTAAGTGGCGACGGATGCTCCCTAGCGTCCATCGCAGAGGCGTCAGACACGTCTGATGCAACCAGGAGCTCTCTGGATACTTACTGCTCGAGCGACAGACGCTCACCAGCGTCCGTCGCATTTGCACCAGACGTGTCTGTCGCCAATTGGAGCTCTCTGGACCCTTATTGTATGGGCGACGGACGCTAGGGTTCAGTGTCCATTAGATCACGTTAGAGCATCCGTCGCCAACTTACAGTGCGCATATTGTTTTTTAAAACCGTCTTCTTCCTCGGTTCAATCCACTTCATCCGTACGCCGCCAGTTTCTCGCTTCGCCTCCACATTCACCCCTGCCCGCCACACTTCGCCGCGCCGCCATAGATCCACCCACTCACCCTTGCCTGCGCCGCCTTTTCTAGGGCCGCTCTCCGCCGGTGAGATCCAGTGCCGGCACTACCCCTCACTCCTTGCTCTTGCCCTCTGTGTCTCGTGCGTTTCAGCCAAGTAGAGCCAGGGCAGTGATCCTCGTCGTCGTTTTGTGTTCTCTCGCCGGAGTAGCTTCAAGCGCTCCAGTGGTCCTCAACCCATCCCTGCTGGCTTCGATTCTCTTGTGGTCGAGCATCCAAGGTGACTTCCCTATGATGGTTGCCAAATCTTTTCCCCTAGGGTTTGACCACTTCTCCACTTTAACCTAAATTGCTTAAGTTCCCTAGATTAGGTTTTCGGATTGTGACGTGAAATGATCGAGGATCCCTTACCTTATTCTTGTTTTGTGACTGGTTGGAGGTATTGGCAGTTACGATCGATCTCTTATCCAATTCATGCTTTCCTTTTAGAAACTCTTAACCCTAGATATATGCTTATAATGTTAAATACCCAATCTATCTATCGTGCAGCAAGGTCAGTGAGTTGTTTGGTAGTGGCAGTTAACTCGGGGCAAAGCCCGCGAGTATGGAACGAGGCAAAACCTTGAGAGGACAGTCCATGGCCGGAGTGCCATTCTTGCAGATTGATTGGGATTGTTAGTGGTTTATCAGTGGTTCAGCTGTCAGTATTACTTGGGGATTCTTTTCAGTGGCAGTTGATTCTTTAGTGTCAGAGAACTCTTCTCATGCCCTGCAATGGCACGGACGAAGAATGCAGGCCCTGTCCCCGGTAGTGGTGGTGACCCTCCACCTCCACCCATTGATCGGGGAAAGGGCAAGGCAAAGATGGTGTCCACGAAGCGCAAGAGGCCACTGATGGATCCAGACTCAGTGGTCGCACTAGCAGCAGCAGAGGCAACAGAGCTTGTCGAGCAAGTGGACGTCGCACCAGCTTGAGGATTGGTTCCTCTCCTAGCCGTGGAGCACGTCGTGAGTCCCCCTCACGTTCAGAGGTAGAGACAGTCCCAGAGACTGAGACTGAGCCCCCAGTGGCTACTGAGGAAGAGCAGACAGAGCAGGCAGAGGTCACTGGCCACTCTTCAGTTCAGGAGCTGATGGCTCGACGTGTCACGCGCTCTCGCGGGTCGGTGCCTCCTCCTAGGCCTGATGGTCTGCGGCGAAATGATAGACCTTCTCCTCGGTCACGTCTACCAAATCTAGTGAGGTACTAGGTCCGAGCACTTACAACAAAGAAGATTCAGGAAATGAGATTTGTTGATTTCCAGACTTGGTTTCCAGCTGAGTGAGACCCCCGTGCCCGTTCTGATTTCTACACCACTATCCACAAGGACTTCTACCATGGGTATGTGGAGACAGCTGCACCTATATGTGCTCACAGAGTTTGTTCTCTTCAGGCGATCATTGATGTCGGTGGTCCATGGATTGCCCAGCACCTTGAGTATCTACGGGGCTTGACCGGATTGATTGGCCGAGTTGGCAACTCTAGGAGGATTGGGTTATGCAGTTCTATGCCTCCTTGTGGGTCTCTCCAGACCACAAGTTTATTCACTTTGTGTTCAGAGGGCATGACGTTCGGATGTATGCGGAGAAGTTTAGAGAGATTTTCCACCTTGAGGCCTCAGAGACGAGGATCCATAGCTTGTGCTATGGTGACCAGGAGGCACCTTGTCATCCTCACCAGGGAGAGGTAACGTCAGTGGACTTTGTATGACTGTGTTTCTTATAGTCGTTCGGTGAGGGTTCCCGTCGTCGCACACATGACCTCACGCTGACGGCCCGGATTCTAAACGAGGTACTCAGGCGTACCATTCTCCCCAGAGTAGGATCTCGTGAGACACTAACTCGACTTTAGCTATGGCTCTTAGCTCACATAGTCCGGATGGAGAAGTTTGACATTTGGGACTTGTTAGTAAGGTAGATGGAAGATATTATTGCAGCAGGCTTCAGAGGTCACTGACAGTTATAGTATGGGCACTGGATTTCTTATCTCATGATTTACTGTGGCCAGTCAGAGATGCTCACCACCACTCTTCGGAACTCTGCCACTGTCTTTCCGGATTACAACATGAGTCAGTTGGTTTCTCATAGTGGCAGAGGGCGTGGCAGACGTTGTGACATCCCGAAAATTTGACACACTTGAAAAATACCACCTACAAATTTTTTTCTAAACATTACTATGTTTGATGGTTGTTATACATGACTTAGATTTCCAAACTTGAAAAGCATCTAATCCTAGTCAGTCATACTAGCCTAGGGTTAATGAAACTTGAGTTGCTCTACCTTTGTATGATTTGGCTCTTAAGTCTTTTTGCTATGTTGTGCTAATACAACTTATAGACTGATGGAAGAACACTTATGAAAGAACAAGATGCATATATATATGTATATACATATGCATAAGGCACACACATATATATACACTTGTATATGTATATACATGAACCCGTATAAATATATACACCTATATACAAATTGGGTACCTTAACACTAAACCCCTACTCGTATAATTGTACAAACATATACATATACACTAACTAAAATACAAAATAGAATAACGAAAAAGGAAAGCAGAAGTGGTAACAGGCCAACAGATCAGCCGAACCAGCCCAAGCCGCGACACGACCCAACACAGACTTCCGCACCCACACTCGGATCGGCTCGGCCCAACGCGCGCGCGCAGGCCCAACATCTGTAGCCGCAGGCCACACCGCACGCACGCTCGCGTTGGCCACCCTCACGCGCGCCACTTGGGCACTGACGAGTGGTCCCGCGTTGTCATCCCCCTCCTCTCGCCATACACCTTCGCCCTCACGCCTACGGAGCGCAGCTGGCAAACCGACAAGGCCCCAACGGCCTCTGATAGGTCACGCATCTAGCGTGACCCTTGCTCCCCCTATCCCCCGTGTGCCACCACCATCTTGGCCCCCAAGCCACACCGATCACCTTTGGATCGACCCTAGCACCCCCACGCCGTTTGATCGAGATCGGTGACCAAGCACCACCATAGCCATGGGCTCCCACCCTACAAATACCCCCACCAGGAGCCTCTAGGGTTTCCAGTCCCGCACCACTGCTTACGGCAACCACCACCAACCCCCAGCTGAGACAGAGAGGAAGGAAGGTAGAGCAGAGAAGGGAAGGCAAGAACCGCATCGCCGAAACGAAGGAACCACGCCGCGGCGGTGACCACCAGAGGCCCGAGTCCGGTGTCGTCTACGACGTCAAACTAGGCGCTGCTCGGCACTTCGACCGGCGCTACACGGCAATGCCATGCCACTGCACCACTATCCTATCAACACCGGCCACCAGGTACACACCCGAACCGCTCAAGCTCTAGAGCCCCGAACTCGCCGGCGACGAAGATGGCGTTCCCAACCTGGGAATGCTATGGACCCTCGCCGGCTTAGACGAACTGAACACTCGCACTACCATGCACACCGAACGGCCGTAACCACGCCCTTCCGCACTCTCCCAAACTCGGAACACAACCGCAACCCCCGTGACCACCATGGTCATGCGATGCCGCCATAACACGATGGCATGCAGCGTACGCTAAGACCTAGATCTCCACAGGCCCAACAGACGAGACCCTGAGCATCGTCGTGACATACACTAGTTGGTGGGCTACTTGGTTGAACCCCAGACACCCCCAAGACCTCGGAAATGAAGCGGAGACCCCGTTGCTGCCACTCCTCAACCGGTCCAGTAGTACCAGAGTGCCGCTGGTCAAACACGCTGCCGACGGAGGCCATGCGAGCCTCGAACAACCCCGCTGACAACCTTTTCGTCATCCAGGAATCGCTATGCCCTATACACCGACGCCAGTTGCGGTCTAAGTCTAGCACAAGCCGAATTGAAGGACGCCGTTGAGCTCTGTCCGCCGCGTGCCTTGTTGGGAGCCATCGGGACCCTGCCATTGTAGTCCAAAGCCACCCCTGAGTCTGCCACAGATGCTCGAGCACCACCGGCCCCCTCGAATTGACCCTCGAACCATGGGTTCGAAGCCCAATTGCTCGTCGGAGTATGGTGATGTCGTCGGCCAGAGTAGAAACAGAGGAGTTGGGGAAGAGGAGTATTGGAGTCGCTGACTGGTGGGTTCCACGCCGACGTCAGCTGTGCACCAGCAGTGCGTCAGCCAAGTCCCCACTGTGTCAGCCCTGTGTCGTGTGGACCTAAACCACATAGACCAAGTGACTGACCTGCGGACCCCTTCTACACACAAGCGTTGTACACCATCTGTGAACCAAACTGGGTTCCCAGCCTGTCCTCATAGACGCGGCTCACGTAGACCAGTAAGGAGAAAGGAGGCCATGCACTCGGTGCATGTGGACCTGTGTCTATGGTCCACTGGACCGAGGTGAGGGTCTACCGTGAACCAATCCCGCGTGAACCAAACCCAGTGGAGGCCCAAGCCGGCCACGTGGCCATGCCATAATGCGACACTTGGCGGACCCAAGCCCGGCCCTGGAAAGCCCACAGTCATTGACTAAGTCAACATGATGTCACGCTACATCATAATGACGTCAGCCGACCAATCTCCACCTGACACGTGTCCCAGCTAGATTCAAATCCTGTTTATCTATTTTTAGAAATTTCTTTGAACTTCAAAAATTTATTCGAAGTCCAAAAATTGCAAACGACCTATGAAAATTCTCAAAAAAATGAGCTCTACATGATGGAACTATGTTTTTGTGCATTTGGATCTTCTCATTTTTCTGATAATTCTTTGTGTACTCTATATACATCGTTAACACGACTATTTCGCATATTCATTGCAGAGAATTGGAAGGACCTGACTGAGGAGAGTAACTACGAGTACGACGAGGATCTCGATAACGACAACAGAGTTGCCACACCCCACCCAACTCTGTAGAACCCATTACACATGCTCACATGTTACCTTTCAGATAATAAATGATTAAGCAATGCATAGGTTGCATGGTAGTTTGCTAGACACACAACGACTTGCTCTATGCTACTACTACTACTACTACTCTCACATATTGATGAGATGATGATGGAGAGGCACGTGGTGCCGGAAAGAGGGAGATTGTTGTGTGTGTCTTGGGTGCGTGTGGTGAGGGTTTTGTTGGACAAGTGAGAATGACGATGAGCCTTGGGCAAGTCTTGCCGGGAAAGCTACCTGAGCAATCCCATTTGTTGTACATGTGGCGGGTAATGGACCGGAAAGGAGGTTCCGAGGGTGACCTCGGAATAGTGATATGTTGTGACGACATGGGGATTGATGAAGATGTCTTGCTTGGCCAATTAGGGACTTCCTGGCTTCTCGAATCATGGAAACCTTACATGCCACTTGCTTTCTGTGGGGGGAGGACGACCGGACTACTTGGTAGGGCGGTGCCACTACTACTTGGAAGTAAGCAGATTAGTGTACAGAGGTACGGGAAGATATGACCCACACCCTCTCGAGACAGCATGGTGACCCTTGGGGCCCGGTACCATGTCTCACAGTCTCAGCGCTCCCGTGCGGTACGTGGTGTTGGCTCAGGGCTGAGTGGTAGGGTGGCATCGACCTAGGCTAGCAAGCAGCCGGCGTCTAGCCTAGACGACTTCGTATGTCGATGATGGCAGAACCCGTGGTTATGTAAAGCCTCTGCAGAGTATTTACGTTTGATCGATCAATACATATGTCGACTCGTCATCTATGGACCAGTTTCTGTGACCTATTTCGCCCGCTAGAGAGTGGTGTCTTCTCTTCTCCCTCTGGTTGATATATGATCCGGCAGTGTGCTCTGAAGGAGTAGTGTGCTGCTGAGATAGGCTCGAGTGGGAGTTGGGCCTATCAAATGAGTGTGAGGTGTGGTGAGATGTGTGTGATGGGAATGGGACGGAATGGATGGATGGACTATGGATTTGGACAACTATACAAGACTTACACTACTTAATAATCAATGAATCTTGCATAGGAAGCCCGTAGCCAAAGATAGGTCTTCTTTGCTATCCCATGTTATGCATCCACTCCCACAAATATGCATTAGGGTGGGAAATGTGGCCAGTACAAATTGTACTGAAAAATATTTGGTAGGTGAGGACCTTGACTACAACTATGATGGAGATGGCTTTGAGGATTAGGTGTCTCGTGCTTAGCCTCAGGCTTGGAGAGGATCCCAACGCTTCGCCCGTGTTGCTACTTTGATTGATTCCAGTGTGATTTCCGCCAGTGTGGCGATGTAATAGTTACTATAAACCCTTCTATTGCCCTCTTATACTCGAAGTTTGGTAATGATTATCGATTGAAATTTGGGTAATAGTGTGGATTGTTCACGCAGTCTGTTCTATGAAATTGTGAATCTGTGGATTTCCTTTCGTGAAAATCGAGGTCGTTTCAGACATGCTCAGGGTCCTCACACTTGATAGACTGGCATTTTGCTAGCCACTGAGGAGCAGCAGGATGCTAGTTCATGGACTTGTAGAGTCTGAGCTTGCAGACCTCGAGACTTGTCCAGAGAGTGACACCAGTGCCTTTAGAGAGGACCTCTCGTCCGATAGTTCCGACGAGGACTACCAGCCAGTACCAGAGTACGTACCCAGGTCACACGACGACGAGGTTGGTGGGTCAGGTTTAGCTCCAGCTCCAGCCTCAGGCACCTCAGAGGCTACATTATTCACCCTACTTAGGAGGATGCAGGAGGAGCAGGCTCGTCAGAGACAGCAAGCGGAGGTCAGGAGACTTGCCACTCAGCAGTTAGCCACATAGGCTCAGTCCCAGGCCAGGCAGGATGAGTTCCAGATGCAGTTTCTTGCCTATCAGAGGCAACATGCCGAGATGTAGATGACGCAAATGAAGATACTAGAGCGTCTCCTTAGTTCTAGCTCTTATCCTTCCTTCACTCCTCAGTTACAGCTCCCGAGACTTCTCAACAGCAGTATACTTCACAGCCAGAGCCTACCCCAGTAGTGGTGCCGACTCCCGCGTTTCCGTCCTGTGGACAGCAGAGTCAGGCACCCGCATCTCCGTTGTTCTAGACGCCGATGACCCAGGTGTCATCGTGGCTAGAGTCCCTTGGTGAGTTTCACACAGGCTTCACACCTACCCGGGGAGCTACCTTAGAGGACGCCTCTCGCAACCTTACAACCTCCTACAGGGAGATCACAGGTGAGGCCTCTCCAGTCGAAGTACATCTTGACACTCAGACACTTGAGGTTCGTCCTCCGGCGACGGGCACCCACTTGTCTTCAGTCACTTCGTCAGAGATTGGACCAGATTGCTCAGCTCAAATAATCACCACACCACCCCACAGATGCTACTACAGTTGCAGTTGAGGCAGGAGAGCTAGAGACCCTAGTTCAGTCTCAGGGTCAACCAGCAGAGCTTACAACAGCAGTCACCCTCATAGAGCTTGTAGTGACATCCCCTTCCCAGCCTCGAGTTTACACTCGTCGCGTCGTTGAGCCCGCTACTACACAGGCAGGACCGTCAGTGGCTCCAGCTGACACTATCACACCTTCAGAGCCTCAGGGGGAGTTGGGTCAGTTAGCAGCTCCAGACACCACGACTACTCTAGCAGAGCCCACTCAGACAACAGAGACTCAGGGGGAGGACTTAGATGATTCAGATCTTATAGAGTTCATCATCCTTGATCGCAAGGCTGCAGCGACTTCGACTCCCCCGCCACCTCCAGATGCTTAGTTGTTGGTGCTATACGCTAAAGGGGGAGAGGGTAGTCGAGTATCAGAGATAGGGGGAGGGATTTGGTTCTTACTTGTGTGATTTATTTTCCCTGTACTCATGCATCTTGTCTACTTTATGCATTGTTTATATGTGTGATGCTTGTGAGATACTTATGTGTGACAAACTCTTGATTATCTCTAATATATCTTGCAAAGTTGTCACTTGGTTTCATGATATGTCTCCATGCTCGAATGATTGTGCTTCCGCGTCATACTCCAATATACTTTTGAGCATATCATGAGGTACTCTAAATCTATTTCATATCTTTGAGTACTTGTTGTGGCTTGGCTTGGATGAGCAAGTTTTCATTCACTCTTATTCACTAACCCTTGCTCAAACCAACCAAGTCACTTGAAATCCTAACCATATCTTTCAAATCTTATAGTCTAGGATTATTGTCGCCAATCACCAAAAAGGGGGAGATTGAAGAATCATAGCCCTATTGGTTTCGGTGCTTAACTACAAGCAAAAGATTATTATGGCTAATGTGTGTTTTGCACAGGCTATGCGTAGCTTAGCCATAGTGATCAAGTGAATGGGCATCAATGGTTACCTTAAGCCCTCAAGATGGATATCGTTTCGGATTTCAAAGAGACATGATGAAGACCCTAGAGTGATAGGTCTAAGTTCCATAAGGAGATGAAGGGCACTTAGTATAGATAGGGTTTTATTTGATCTTTGACTGTACTATCAAGAGGGGTTGAGACTAGTAGCTTGACTTAGGAGAGCTTCATGACTTAGGTGTGGTGTACACTTGACATCCTTAACTCTAAGCAAGCTTATGGTGACCATAAGATAGTCTAAAACAACTTCCATATTCATTGCGACGAAAAACGAAGTTGAGAGGGCTGAGTTCTGGGCGTCGGACGCTAAGGTCCTAGGCAACGAACGATGTCTGTCGTGCCAGACACTGGCGACAAACGCTGGGGTGAAACCCTAGCAGCGTCCGTTGCCAACTCAGAGAGCTCCTGAAATGCACAGTTCGCGATGGACGCATCTGTCGCCTGTGCGTCGGACGCTAAGGATCGCCCAGGAATATTTTCCCAGAAACCCGAGAGCAGTCAGTTGGCGCTAGACGCTGAGGCGCAGCGTCCGTCGCCAAGCGACGGAGCATCCATCGCCTGCTGACGTAAATAGGAACTAGTTGTTGGGGCTTGCGACGACGCGTCCGTCGCCTACGCGACGAAGCGTCCGTTGCCAACTTAAAACATCTGTTTTCTTCAGCCCGAGGCAGTTTGTGTATGGGGCTAAAAATACCCCATCCCTTGCCTTCCCCACTTGATTTTTGCTCATTTCAGTTGCTGAGAACCTTGTGAGGTGTGGGAAGAGAGCAAGAGCCCTAGAGAGGGAGCGAGAGATTTTCGAATCCATCATCCATCCTCTCCCTAGTTCATCCAAGAGATCAAGTTGTGCATCCACTCTAGTTGTGAGGCTTGATTGAGCAAGGTGAAGGTTGAAGCTTGTTCCTCTTGGTGGTCGACATCACCTAGACGGTCTGGTGGTGTTCAGAGAAAGGTGATCGCCGGAAGATTGTCGGTGACCCTTCTCCATTGACTTGTGATCGGTTGTGGCTGGTTCACCGAGCCGGAGTGGCGAAGAACGAGCCCGTAGAGAGAACTCTACCCTTGTGCGGGTTAGGGGGAGCGATACCCTTGCGCGGGTGCTCCAACGAGGACTAGGGGGAGTGTGGACTCTTCGATACCTCGACAAAATGTTGTCGTGTCAAGATTTCTATCCCTAGCTCTTTCATACTGCATTACTTTCCACAATCGTTGTTTCCTTCATATTAGAATTGTGTAGGGTGTTCTTCCATTCCTTACCTTGCTACTGCTTTCATAGTCTAAGGCACACATCCGTTAGGCACGGGGGGAATTGGCACTTGCTAGGATTTCAATACTTTAGAATTTTGAAATAAGCCCAATTCACCATCCCCCCCTCTTGGGCATCTTGATCCTTTCAGAAGAGCTCCGGACCAGTTGCCTTAGATGCGTTAGACCAATGGAAGTGGTCTGACGGCCTGCCTGGCAGACAACAGAGAAAAGAGCTCCGGACAACCTATCCGGAGGGCTCCGGACCATAGTTGATTGGTCCGGTGGCCAGTGAGTATTGAGCCGAACTAGAGAGAGGCTTCGGACTAGTCCGATGACCTGGTCCGACGGCTAGTCCGAAGCATATCAGAGAGCTCCAAACCGTCGGACAGCGCGTCGGACTTCGTCCAACGCCTAGCTCTGGACTATTGCAAGTAGTCCGGAGGTCCCTCGAGCAGTGATCTTGCATGTAGTGAGCTCCGGACCATGAGAAATGGTCCGACGGTCCAGACTCTGGGCCGGTCCGACGGTTTGTAGAAAGTGCAAAAAACACTAAACGACTAGTTTAGAAGGTGGGGGCTATATATAGTTGCCCATCTCATCCAAGTTAGCTCTCTTGACCATTGTTTCAGCTGAAGGAAGCTTGAGAGAGTTCTTGAGAAGCCAAGGGCCTAGTGAGGAAGACTTTGAGAGATCCAAAGCTAGAGTTTCCTCCCTAGGGTGATTAGGAGTGACAAGTGTGCATCCATCCACCTTCCTAGCCATGAGTGGGTCAAGTGAAGGTCTTGTGCTTGTTACTCTTGGTGATCGACATCACCTAGATGACTTGGTGGTGTTCGGAGGAAGGTGATCGCCGAAAGATTGTTGGCGGCCCTTCTCCATCGACTTGTGATCGGTTGTGGGCGGTTCACTAAGCCGGAGTGGCGAAGAACCAGCCCGTAGAGAGCACTCGGTCCTTGCGCGGATCGAGGGGGAGCAGTACCTTGCGAGGTGCTCCAACGAGGACTAGGGGGAGTGTCTACTCCTCGATACCTTAGGGAAACATCGCGTGTCAACTTGTTTCTATCCCTAGCTCTTTACATTTCCGCATTTACATTCCATCTTGTGTTTACCTTTGGAACTAGAATTGTGTAGGGTGTTCTTCAATTCTATGCCTTACTACCGCTTTCTAGTTAGGACACACTTCCAGTAGACACTAGGGGGTGATTGACATTTGTTAGGTTTTAATATTTTCTTTAGAAATTTAAAATAAGTCCAATTCACCCCTCTCTTGGGCATCTTGATCCTTTCAACATTGCATGGTAACATGAGGCAGTGAATGTCTCAGCTACACTCCTGCTACTCTATAGGTACTCTCTCCATCCATAAATGTTTTTCGTCACGATTTGTGTGCCACTAAATTTGACTCAATTTATAGAAAATACATGTAACATTTGTATTTTTAAATAAATTTATTAAAAAACTAGATTCAAATATTTATCCTATATCAATAATACTAATTATGCATCATAAATATTAATATATTTTAATATATAGTTAGTTAAAATTATGCCTCGGGAAACAAAAGCGACACATTTTAAAAACAGAGATAGTTGCATTTAAAGAGAGGGAGTAGCTTTGGATACCATGGCACACAAGGAATAGCGTCTTGTTAGCCTGATCGTTTCGATGGCTGACAAGCCAGATGATGCCGTTTTTGGTGTTTTGTTATGAGAGAAAAATACTGTTTTGGTGACCGATAAACCGGCTGATAAACAAAATGAATAGGACGTAGGGCCAGGCGCAGCTGACAGTGTAACAGTCGGAAAGAAATGGAACTCGTGGCCTAAGGCATAGTGTGGCATACTGGCATGACAACAACGTTGAACTATCAATGAACAACAGTGAGCAAGCATGCAGGAGGTTGAATATGAAGATAACCATGTTGGATTAGGCCTGAGTAGGCTTAAACAAGAACAAATCATTTTAACCATGAAAGGAAAATAGGCAAAATAGACAGGTCAAATTTCATACGTTTCAGTCCATAATGAACGTAATTGTTCTTTCCCTTTTCTAAATAGTAGGAAGCCAAGGAGATGTGCACCAGGTTTGGCGCATCCAGGTCCAGGACTTTGTTTGGTTTAAACCCTGGGACAGATTTGCCTGGTTTGAACCTTGCGTGGACCTCGTCTGGAGTACGTTTGGTCGTTGTCCTCGGTAGTAGCCTGTACCAGGCAAGTGCGTGGACGTAGGTGACTGAAATCGAGCCTTGGCTGGAGTGCCGGTGTTGCCTGGGCTATTGCTCTGATTAGTTAAAAAGAATGATTTAAAAAACTTAGCAAGATTCTCAAATGCATTAGAAATATAATCAAGCACAATTAATATTTTAGTTACCTTACTTAGGCCTCTAATATTTTGAGGATGTTACACAAAGTTCTTAGTTTGACTATCAAAACAGAGAGTTCACTGCCTCCATGTGCTTGCTCCATCATCCTAGCACAAAAATGTCCATCTTTAGGGACTTCCTCCTTTCTCTCAGCTTATCCTTCAAATATTGGAGGTATCTTTCGATGCCAAAATGGACACCCGGTTCCATCTTGCTACATTGTCAGTTGTCACAATACAACAAAATAAAAACACGACACAGTTAAGAGAGCTTATATTTCGAGAAGAGTTGTCAAACTAAACAATTTTCTAGTGTAGCGAATAAAAAACACAACCTTCTCGAAATATAAGCTCTCTTAAAGGTTTTTTGTGCAGCGAATAAAAAAGGTCACAAGTCATTTATTTTTTTCATTTGAAAAAGCGTGTTTCATGGCCACAGGGATTGAACCCTCAACGAGGTGCGTCCCGGAAAAATAAGAGGCCCAGTTAGAAAAACAAATAGACGTCTAATTTCTAGTGCCAAAATGAGAAAATAGTTACAAATATTCGCTTTTGATCCTGATTCATATTTTTTAATCCAATTTAAAGAAGACATAGCTTGTAAGTTGGAATAATTACACCGTTCATGTACAAATTAAAGACAATGCACAAAAAATTAACTAAATAAAATAGGTGTTGGGCATGGAATTTACCAGGCCATTTTCGTCTCTGTTTTTGATCTGGGTATGGCCCTGAGAATTGCGACTTGACTAGGTCTCCACTCTCACTACAAGGACGAGGAACAAACAAAGAGTTTATGATGTTACGTGAAAAAAAGTGGACATTGACGACAGACTCTATCTTTGGAGGAAGGAAGTAGGTTAGGATCATGACTTATGTGCCCCACTTGGCGTTGTTTAGGCCAAATAAAACAACTATGGCTAATTTACTAATTAAAACATATATTTAGGATAATTAGTAAATTTAGTAAATTTGGGACCCGTGATGTTTGGAGGCCAAATTTGGTTGCACGGCTAGCACAGGCCCGGCGACCGCCCCTGCCCTCAACTTCACGCCTCAAGTGTTATTTCTCTAACCACTATACCCCAAAGGCACTTTGGTTATACAACATGTTCGTTCTCCTTGTATTATCCTTATTTAATTTTAAAATAAATATTTATAACTCTAAATGAATTAAAATAAAAAAATTAAATACAAAGTTGTAGATACCTTCAAATTTATAACTTCAGTTTTTGTCATTTTTACATCTGAAATCATTTGAATTTGAGTTTTAAATGTGAGAAATTCAAACATAATTTTCTTTGGATGGATGGTTTGGTTTTGATTGTTTCTCTATCGAAGTCGCTTCAAACATTCAAAACTTAATGTCCAATTTCTATTTTTAGATGCGGCTCTAGAGACAACTGTAGATTGAGCCATTGAGCCGTCTCTATAAACCACTCATTTCTAAAAAAGTTATTTCTATACAAGGAACAGAGGAGGCAGTAGCAAGGAGTAAAGAGTTGATGATGCAAGGGGAGTATACGGCCGTCTCTATAAACCACCCATTTCTAAAAAAGTTATTTCTATACAAGGAACAGAGGAGGCAGCAGCAAGGAGTGAAGAGTAGATGACGCAAGCGGAGTATACGGGCAACAATTTGCAAAATCCCCACCTAACGGATGGCAATTTTTTTGGTTCGTGAAGTGCCAGATGAGTCACTAGATGTGTGTGAGTGGCATTTTTTATCGGGATTTCACACCAAAATAGATTACTGCAGTTTATTAATTCGAGGACGTGGATGAAAACTCCATAATAATTAGGGACTAGTCATGTACTTTACTCCATTAGTACTAGACAATACTCTCTCTGAATTAATCAATTCTTAGAATCCGTGTTATTATTTGTTTTTAACTTTGACTAACTTTATAAAAAAATATAACATCTATGACATAAAATAAACATCATATGAAAATTTATTCTATGGTAAATCTAATGATACTAATTTGACTTCAAAAATTGGGTTAATTTTTTTAAAAATATTGTTTCTAAAAATTGGGTCAAACTTCAAAAAAATTGATTTAACATAACTCTAGAAATCTAGTCTTTGCTTCTCCATATGCCGGCAGGCTAATAGCTAGCTGGTGGCCCAAGCCTAGCAGCAATGATAGGCTCAAAATGAACCGGTGGCGGATCAACCCTAACTAAGTCTATTTTTCCTCTCTTAACTTCTATAAAAGTCCGTTATTCTTCTTTGAACTTATTTGAACTCTAAACCGAACACAACGCATTCTTTAATTTTTAAAACCATGCATTTACCTCCTCGGTCTGGTTATAAGTGGTTTGAAGGCGGTCTTATCTTTTATTTTATTTCAGCATAATCTTTGAAAAATTGTTGTAAATCATAGGAAACTCATAAAATAGAAAATTTAGTTTTGTTGTTATCCACATGAGTACATCTACACATGGAACATATAATATAGTATACTTTAGTATAAATTTTTTATGTAGATTTATATCTATTTTTCTGTAATTAATTGGAATAATTTATAACTGCAGCTTCTACGGTCCAATGGTGGCGAAAATTTATGGTGGCCTAAATATTATATGAGTTGGCGAAAATTTATGGTGCCATAAATATTATATGCTTCAACTGTAGTAAAAATTTTATAATCATTCGATCATGTATAAATTAGTTATAGATTTATTTATATTTAACAAGCATAAACCCTCGTTGGATGATGTATAAATTAGTTATAGATTTATTTAATCTATAACTAATTTATACATGATCTAGTGAGTATTAAATTTTTAGTTCAAGCATACAATAATTAGGCTACCATAAAAATTTCACTACAATTGAAGTGTAGAAACTACAGTTATGAATTATTTCAATTAATTACAAAAGGTAATAAATCTAAATTTATAACAAAAACTTTGTACTAAAGCATATCATATTATCTGTTCATTGCGTAAATCTACTAATGTGCAGCCCACAAAATTAGATTTTCTATTTTCTTTTTTTTTCTCTAATCTACTATGATTTTTCAAAGATTTAACTGAAATAAATAACAAAGAAAAAGACAAAACCGCCTTCAAAACCTCTTATAACTGGGACAAAAGAGGTAAAACTCATGGTTTTAAAAGTTTGAGAGAGGTGTTTTGTTCGTTTTTTAAATTTATGGAGAACAAATAGACTTTCACAAAAGTTGAGTGAGGAAAGTAGACTTTTTTCCTCACTAAACAATGAGTCCAAGGCCACTTACTTTCAATCTGGAGAGGCCCAACGTGGCAATACCTTTGGAAACCCAGCATTCGTTCTGGGCTCCGCCAACTTTTATTATTTGGAAAAACAAATATTGCAACTTTCAAATTTTAGAAACTAACTAACTTATGCATATATGTTATGTATAACATTTTGCATAACAGAACCCATTATCATGATTTTTTATCATAACTCTTTTCATACAATTTTTAAGTAATTTAATAGACAAACAAGTTATACTACATAGTTATTTTTATACATAGTTTTCTTATTTTTATACTAATATGTTATGAGATTAATTTGTAAATGTAAGTTCTTGTATTTAACTTATATGTCCAAATTTATATCAAAGTCATTCATTAATTATATATCTAAATTATACAAATAAGTTATATAAAAGTTATGTGTTTTTTTTAACTTTCTAAGAAATTATGTTGATAAGTTTGTTTCGCAAATATTATACATGAAACTTATGTATATCAATTGGTCACTTAGTAAGTCATATGTATAGATTCTATACGTAACTTTGTCACGTTCAAGCTATACGTCGAAGCTATGTGTACAAGTTATACAAAGTTAAACGTATAACTATGTAGCTTTACAAAAAAGGAAAGTTGTGTTTTTTTTTGCTAAAAATAGAAAACTTCACAAAAAGGAAAAGTTGTGAAAAATCATTTTTGTCAAAAACACACAGAGGTCCGAAAATCAAGGCTATGCTTACTGATTTCTATGTTCACAATGCAAACATTCAGCATCAGACATACAAGATCAATAGAAACAAAAATGAAGTATCTTCAAGAGTCTGTTATATTTCACTTGTCAAATCTTGTGTTTTAACAACTCCTAAAACAATATGCGAAGTAGAAAAACAGTCCATCTCCAATAGATTTGTCTCACAAATTACAGATAAAAGGTGTAATTAGTTATCTTTTTATCTATATTTAATGTTCCATACATACATCTAAACATTCGATGTGATTGTAATTTTCGAGACGAATCTTTCGAACCTTGTTACTCCATGATTGGACAATAATTATTAAATACAAACGAAACGCTACAGTATTTTACATCCAAATTATTTTGGATCTAAATAAGGAGAAAAAGAACAACCACCTCCTATGGTAGCACTACTACCTGCTAACAAGGAGTAAAAATTCTTATTCTCTCTCACATGGGCTTCCGCCCGCTGGTGCTCCACTATGCCTACCTACCACCTGCTCCCTGCCACCCACACCCATAAACATTGAGTTTGTTTGGTTGTGTGGGTTAGCCTAGCCTGGCTTAAATTTCAAGTCAGGCCAGCTGAAGCCCGAGTGGGAGTCAGTGCCGCCGAAGTGGGAGCCACGACTGCCGGTGCGCCGCTGGAGCCAAGGTCAGGGCCGAGTCGAGCTCGCCGCCGGAGCCAAGGTCAGGTTTGGGTTCGCCTGCACGGTTCCCGCGCCCTGCGCCTTTCCTCGTCTACAACTCGTGTGGGTCCCGTGCTAATACAAGCTAGGCTTGTTGGAAACGGAGCACCCGAGCGTTTCTAACAATGCAGGCTGAGACTCTCTTTTTGGCTTGCACAAGCCTGGCTCGGGGGTTAGCCAGTCATCCAAACACGTAAAGCCTGCATTAGATAAGCTTGAATAGGCCCTGAGCCACTCAACCAAACACACTCATTGTGTGGGTATTTGATCCCTACTGCCGCCTGCTCCTTAGCCCCACCTTATTAACACCCTCGACAATATGCATTGCGCCTGCCCAATAACATATATCACGAAAAAAAGATTCACGCGTAATTTTTCAAAAAAAAAAAGATTCGACCATACGCGTGGGGAAAGGGACAAAGTGCGCAGCTGAACGTGTAAATGTGTACATCACGAAATGTGTTATTATTTCAGGACATCATTTAATTATATTTTTCTTATGACTCGAATGATCCGTGTTCGATCCCTTTCTTTATCAAACATACGGAGTCGCTCTTTGATTGAGGGCACTTGTGAGTAGGAAGCCTATCTGGGTCTATCCGTCGACGCGTACGGCGGCGAAAGCCTCCAGCTTGTCGGAGTGCCGAAGCATCTCCGGCTTGTAGCAGAAAACGACGTACTCGCCGTACTGGAAGGGCCTGTAGACGGCGGGATGGTCGGCGTCCACCGCCTCCTCGATCGCGCGAACGATGGCGTCGTCTTTGGGTGAGGAGAAGAAGGCGAAGGAGTAGCGGGTCTTGTCGCCGGACATCACCACGCGGTGCAGCGGGTTGAACACCCGACCGTTGGTCAGTACCTTGAACGTGTCACCGGCGAAGACGAGGAAAGAGCCGGGGGACAGCGCGGGGCGAGCCCAGCCGCCGCCCTCGCCGAACTCCACCTCCACGCCGTCGATGTCGTTCTGCGTGAGCACGGCGAGGAAGCTCGTGTCCCGGTGCGCGGGGAGGCCGAGGACCCTCTTCTTCCCATCCGGCGCCGTGCCGGGCGCCACGTACTCCGTCATCCGGAGCTTGAACGACGTCGCCTTGGCCTGCTCCTCGATGCACTCGGCGGTTGCGCCCGCGCTCTCCAGCACCATGCGCCGAACCACGGCCTCCAGCACCGCCACTTTCTCCGTGTACGCGTGCATCGTCTCGCTGCAACAAGATATAGTAATTAATTTTCGCCGGTTAGTCAATTACTTCCTCCAATCTATATATCTAGTATGTTTTTCGAGGATCAATTTTGAACTTTGATCGATTGTTCAGTGTTCACCAGAAGGATTTGTTGCCGGTGTCGGGCCACATGAGGCCGGCGAAGGCGCGGACAGCGTCGGTGGAGAGCGGGTCCATGATGGCCAGGCTCTCGTACAGCAACCCGGGGACCGAGCCGACGTAGCCGCGGTACGGCATCTCGCTTGTGTTGCGCGCCTTGGCGCTGACAGGCAGAGAGAGGAGGGACTCCACCGCGCCGCCCGGCCCGAGAACGGCCGCGCTGAGCTCCGGAGCGATGAGGCCATCCATGACGGCCTCGAAGCAGCCGTGCTCGAGGAGGGCGTCCATGACAGCCTCGCGCACGGCGGTCCACCACCGGGCGTCGCGGGGGACTGCGGATGGGTCCATGCCAGTGAGGTCGATCCTGGGGAAGCTGCCCTGCATCTGCATGTTGGTGGCCATTTTCGGCAGCTTGCGTTCCGCGCGGCCTCTAGCGGCTGTTTGCTGCTTGCTTTGTGGCTTGTTGTGAGACTGATCGTTCTGTGTGTTCGTGCCAGCGCGTCTTTATATACAGTATAGGTGGGATTACTTCACTCCAATCAATAGTTTCTAGCAAGTGAAGTGAGACAATTTTCACATCGTACTGATGATGAACCTCAAACGACAAAGCGGATATACAATCTTGTGATAGACAATTTTCACATCGTACTGATGATGTGCCGCGCGCCAATGTTTCTTTTATGATAGACAGGGCGATTCCGTTATCTCAGATGCCTCCCTTGTGATATGCTCGCTCCGTTCTTTCTGTTTGTTTTTCACCCGGCCTCGTACCTAGGCCGTATACACAGGTTTGATCCGTTAGTCATAAATTAAAAGGCCTTAAGAATCATCTTTTAGATAGGAAGAGCCATCAGCCATGGATAATAAATTGACCTGGGATATTCTCAGATGATAATGATAGCTAATAGCCTAATACTAATACTGAGCAGTACAAATAATGACTGTGCATCAGTACATAGTACTAATCTGAATATTATCCAGAGCATGGGCACTCAACACTAACAGTGGTTCTCACTAACTGAATTGAGGGGTAACACTGTATAATTAACCACAACTCATTTAAATGTGTTAGGTTCTCATCTCATGGAGTAACGTGTTGATGCAAAAATGTTGCAGCAACACGCTCGCAAGCCGAGATGACCGAAGCAAAAATTCTCAACAGGCTGGTTCACTTTATTCGACCCAAAATGTGTTAGTCAATTTGGTGTTGCCTTAGACAATTCCAAATATACGGCCCAAACAACCAGTTTCGAAGACTATCGAATAAAGATATAGTCGATATCCTGAAAATAGGCTATAAAAACGAGGATTTTTTATGTGAATGAAAGCTTAATGTAGATAACCAATCGTGTAAGGCAAGAACAAGTACAACACACCTAAATAAAGATATTTTATCATGAATTATATTAAACCAATCATATAGTTAATTCTTATGTGTTTAATGAGGGTAAAATATTACAGCGTATGGAAAATTGACTATTCAATTCATGTATGCATGTCGACAAGCAACCAACATATTCATGTCAAACAAGATATATTAACTGATATCGTTTGAATCCAAATAATTTTAACGGAGAGGATCGATCTAAGTCGTTACAACTATGACAAAGTCTCCAAAAGAGATTAATAAATATATTTGTATTTCTAATCAAGTAACAAAGTAACATGCATAAATGAATTGAGAGTCTCCAAAAACGCGTGTTGTATTTGTTAAACCACATGCAATCAGCTAAAACAGCCGATATCAACATGACAAACAAACAAGATGTATGTTTATTAGTACGAATAAAATATGTTAACCAACATCGTCTGAATCCAGATAAATCTAACAATAGGGATTGCTCAACGCCGTACAGGCATAATAGAAACTCTAGAAGAGATTAATAAACCTTAAACACAAAGGCTGAACATACCCTTAAATGTGTACCATGCAAGACGTAAGATTGAGGTAAAACAGTCGATCTAACATGTTTAATAATCGTGCAAACAAATATTAAATGTGAGAGAACATAACAAACAATCAAGCAGTATGATTTTAAACCAATCTACCTTAATCTTAGTTGAATAATATTGTTATGATTAATGAAACATTAATTATAACAATAATGATAACTAAATTGAAGCAAGTTTATCTCAATTTAGGTAGATTCGATAAGTATCAATATTACATTAAACAATGAAGTCATTTAACACAAGATCAAAGATAACTAGCTTATATCACGCATCATAAGAGATCGGTCGAAGCCGTTACAGTCTGACAAAACAATAATATGAGCCATGAAGATACTTACAACAAGCTAAAGATCTAACGAAGTCGTTGCAACCTAACTTGATGAAGAAACTTGTCAGAATCTATAGTCTCATACTCCTAGGGTTTTGGCATGAAGTCAGGTTGTATTGATTGATTGAATGATATCCCGATTACAATAGCCGGATTTCATATTTATACCTACTAAAATATGAAGACTTATTACCAAATGTCGAAAAAGAAACTAAAAAATTGTATAATTGTAGATAGCTTGAAATGTACCGTCTCCTTTCATGTAGACTCCGACACCTCTCACGTCATTTTTAGGCGTGGATCCCTTTAAAACTACAGTTAAGTCGCAGACCCCCACCAAATCTTGAAAAACATTTGATCCGTGACAAATAGTTGATTCCGAAGAGAATAGTCGATCCCTATAAACCAACTGATGCCAGCACTTAATCAACCCTGAAAAATAATGTCTTTGTGCTCCCGCTGACCAAATCCAAAATTTTGTACAAACAAAACGGAACAACTCAACCATGGCAAGCCATGCATATAAGGAATCTAGTAAACACTGTAACAACTAATATTTAGTAGTTTATTCTATCGTCGGAGTTTAGGAAAATAACATAATAGCCTGGCAGCCAGTTCTTGAAATCGTAATAAGCCGCAAGTCGCCCAAGCAACGAATCTGGTGTTGTTGTTTGTTAAGGATGTGTTTGGTTCGTACCAAACTTGTCATGCCATAAGTTAGACGTATCACACTTTTTTAGGTATGTGTTAGGTTCACTCCCGTAACTCACTAGTACAAAAACGGTTTTTGCATGCGCCCAAAAAAAATAGCACATACGATTTGTGTTATCAACCGTTAGTAGAAATAAAACGGTTACGAACCGCCACTGGAAATTGATTTTTACCGGCCGTATTCTTAAGAAAAAACGCCTGTAAAAATACCTTATTTTTAGTGGCGGTTTTCTTAAGGATCCGTATGTAGAAATCAATTTCTACATGCGGTTTCTTAAGAAATCCACCACTAAAAATGTCTGGACACTGATTTTTTTTATTTTTTAAACGAACTCGGATGGAAAAACTTTCTAAATGAAAGTTGTAGATATCGAAAAGTTATGAAACTTTGTAGTTGACAACTTTTTCATTTGAAATCATCTTGTTATCAAAAAATACATTCGAATGTGTCAAATTTGAAATTCAAAATTTTGTAAACGACCTCATATGGTAAAACTTGCTACATGAAAGTTGTAGATCTCGAAAAGTTATGAAACTTTGTAGTTTACAACTTTTTCATTTGAATTCATTTAGTGTCCCAAACAATCAATTTACACTCGGTTTAGTATAGAATATGAGGAAGTAAAACCGAATCTAGACAGAAGTGATTTATGGGTGTAGTGATAAAGAAGGGTACGTGCGAGGCTGAGGTCTCAGGTTCGAACCCCCTCCGGAGCGTGAGATTTTAGGCAAAAAAATCCACGGCTCACTTCTTAGCCTCTCCTAGAATTTAATTCTTTTTTTCTATTTTAAAAACCTAGACGGTTGCTTAAGAAAACCGCCTATAAAAATTGCTCATTTCTACATGAGCCTTTCACACAGGCGGTTCGGAAAAACGCCTGTAGAAATGCATTCTGAACTTGTGTATTAGTGACTATGGTATGCCAAACTTTCTTAGCAACTGTTCCACATCTTATCTATACCTATTAATAAAGAGCCAAAATTTCAGGCTCTTTTTTTCGTCCATCCATTCTTTTTCGGTCACTTTTTTTAACTACCGAATAATTTCTAACGTGATACAGAGTCCAATTTCAAAACGCGATACAGAGCCCACTTCGAAAACGGATTAGGTCATCCACAAGAATAGTAGTACGTGAAATAAAAATTGAAAAGGAAAAAAGAAAGTAATATGATACGGAAATCTAATTTCAAACCATATTGGATTAAGGTATACATTGAAGCGTGTATGTATATAAATATAGAACTCCCCGAGGACGTGACTGCCCATCACACAACGAGTTTCAGCCGGCAAAGCGAAGGAAATAATAATAATAATCAGTCAAAGATCCAAATCGAATGAAAAAAGAGCTCTCAATCGATTATAAAAAAGGTTTTTCTCTACCCGAGCAAGTATGCAATTTTGGATGTACCTACTATATAAGCAAGGGTGTAACAAAAGATAATACACATATCTAAATAGGACAAGCAACATGATCCACCGTAACTCCCTACTCGAGCTAGCACTTACGCTGCCGTCGGCCATTGCATAATTGCACCATACAATACATGGCCGAACGTGCCCTGCTCACGCTTAAGCGGGCCGCAGCCGCCGCATGCACCCTGCTCCATGCTCGAGCTGGCCGCTGCTGCTGCATCCTGCTCCGTGCCAACACTGTCTGTCGGGGTCCGCACTCGTGCCGCCTCTGCCTCCGCCGACGCTAGCTACTAGGGTTGGAGGCACAACCAGGGAATGAGGATGAGGAATCATGGAGGGTGCCGCCGTGCTGAATGGGGTACTGGAAAGTATGGGACTTTGGACATTTAATGGGCCACTGAGGTGGGCTCTGTGCCTTTCCGGCTCTTTTACTGAAGCAACGAGGAATCAAATGTGCTTGTATTTGTAAATTCTTTTTTGACTGAATATTTGTAAATTCTATTTGTTTTCTTTTTTGCTTTAGTTTTTTTGTTTTGTATTTTTCTTTAGATTTTTTTTTGTTTCCGGTCTGTGCTTATATGTACTTCACAACATGAGAAAAACTATTAAAATAATATTTTAATTTGATATAAGCTTAACGGTGCATTGTTATATTATTACTGATATTAATTTATATAATAGATATCACATTCATCATTTTATTTTTTATGAATATTTCGTAGCTTTCTTTTCTCCTGTTGCAACGCACTTGAGTTTTTTTTTCTCCCGTTACAACACATGGGCATATTTGACACACCAGAAGTTCTTCGGCTTGTATTATAGCTTTTTTATGAATATGCTTAAGTTTTTTTTTCTCCCGTTGCAACACACAGACATATTTACTAGTAGACTTATATATTTGCGAAAACGTGCCACAAGTTTGACTGTTGACACAGTTTGACGAAAGTTCGACATGGCAAGTTTGAACTTAACCAAACATGGTATTACCAATTGTGGAAATCATAATATTTAACGAGCACATATCTACAAACATTTTCAACTATAAAACTTGAATTGGCTAACACTCTTTGTCCTCGTCTGTAACCATTCTTTTGATATTTTACTTGCAGTTGGCATGTCAATTAATTCCCTGATGCGCATGCATGCCACGCAGAGTAGCATGGGTAATAGGCCTAAGATTAGCAGATCACTAGGGATGGCTCTATATCGTGGTAACAAGCAGGCCTCCCATCAGCTATTTGAAGCAGATCGAAGTGGCTCCAACAGATATGAGAAGCAACTTATCAAAAGAAAAAAAACATATATGAGAAGCAATGTGAACCACAAATCCACCATAAAATGCACATGACCATTCAAAATTTAAATTAAGAGAGAGCCGAGGAACTAAAATAAACTTACAACAGCTGCGGGTGCCGCCACAATCTCGCATCTTCGCTTTGGCTTCAACAACGTGGCTCTCGATCGGCATAAAATATTGGCTTTGGCTTCAATAACATGGCTTTTGGCATCAAACTTTTTGAGCATACCGTCAGAATGGTCAGTAATTATTATATTTATCACAGCAGAAGCGGGCACAGCCACTCTCATGCTGCGGCATCTTGGCAGGGCGTCAACAAGGTAGCTTTCCGCATCAAATTTATTTAAGATTAGTGACATTGGGGAAGGACAAATATATTGCTATACGCCAGCGGTCTCATAACCCCATTTTATGTAATGTCATATAGAATTTTTACTTATGTGTAGGAAAGACAAATGTGTGAGAGAAATATTTCGTTGTTTCGCGAAATAACCATCTCATGAGCTAAGATTTATGATTATGAGATGGTTACTTGACTTAAGACACAAACGCTCTCGCCACTTAAATATCATACAGATGTTCGTCTTGATTTGGCTTGAGTGGGACGGTCGGGTCGTAATAGAAGTCGCCTCCAAGTTTGACCACTTTTTCAAGAAAAAATCCAGCAAATGTCTCTTGAATTCCTTTGAGGCGGTCTTCTTGCATCACTTGTTGCTGCAACCATAGCGTCTTCAATTTGCATTATAAAGAAACAAGTGTTAATATACATAAAATTTAGTTAATAGCAACAAATAAATAAAATGGATGTATTATATATACATATTACATACTTTTAGTTTCTCTGTAAGAGTTCTTCTTGCATACACCGTGAGGTACTCGCAAACGTAGTATCCACACAGATTGTTGCCTTGTGGCTGCCTTAGAATCCACTGTAAGATATGAAAAGATTACCATCGTCATCGTACGCATATGTTAAAGCATGATAAGGTAACAGATTACGAGAGCTAGTAGAACTTACAGGTAACATACGAGGACCCTGTAGTGTCCCTTCCAGTTCCAGACGGTGTTTCGGGACGAACCAAGCCCAAACCCTGCTCAATAATTGGATCATTAGTTAATTAACTCTTGCAGTGTAGTTAAAGAGCAGGAGTCCATATTTAAAGATCAAAGTTACCCCTTGATGATGTCTATCATATCTTGGTAATATTCCGGTGGTTTTCTCAATGAGTCAAAGATTACATATGCACTTCTTCTCATATCGATGACTATGAGTATCCAGTGAAAACTACATTTGTTTATAGAGTCAACATATATATCTTTATGCTGAATTGAGTAATAAGTAAGACAAATTGTGTAAACGATAACAACACTCACCCAAAGTTGTATGGGAAGAGTATATATTCTCTGGTCTTTTGGTTGACCAAGAACCTCTGAAGATTCCTCTTCGTTTGAGGTATCCATTGTTCGCGGGGAGTGTTTGGATCCGAGAATATGATTGATGGATCAATAAAACCAATTTTCGTGTCTCCCTTACGTTTGAGCATTAACATCAAGAATCTGCATATATATGTTTGAGGATAGTTAGTCACTATACATATACATATGTGCTATAGTCAGATTACTAAAAGAAATGATAATCACTTACAGACAGTAGCAACTCATCAGAGATTTGTCTAGAGCGTCCATGTGGCATAGTTGGTTGAGCTCACTATACAGAACAAATATAAGGTCATCACCCCGAAAGTAATGTTCTTGTCTAATTCTGACGCAAATGCAGTCGTCATCTGGGTTTTTGGTACATGCCTCCATGTACCATGAGTTTAACTTGCGCATTTGCGTACCAAGATCCCCGAGGGCCGATGGGTTGTACAGACTTCTTCCACGTAAATAACTTCTCTTGAACTCATCGACTATAGTGGCATTTGTGACTAGTGCATTTCTGTAAAATTGAGTCGCGGATATATTAGCTCCTTTCAAGAAATCTACCAATCCATCATAATTGACCTTGGGGCCACTGTAGTCTTTTAGCACGCTCATGTTTGAACCATATTCACACCCAACAACTAGCGGGGGCACTGATTGCTTCGATTGTTCCCCGAGCTGTGGGACACCTTTCCCTGCTCTTTTCCTCTCGGTAATTGGCTTTTCGAGAGTGCGGTCATAGTCCGATATTGGAGATTTCTTCTGAGCATCACGTAGCTTTCTCTTCTTTTCTTCCAACTCTTGCCTTAGAGCTAATTGATGTAAGTAGAACGACTTTTTAGCTTCTTTCTTTGCTTTAGCATCGTCTTTAAATTTCTTGAATTGTGCGGCAACATCGGCCTTTATTGAAGTCGATATTTCTTCTTCAGTCATCTCAGACGGAAGTTTATGAGGAATCTTAACAATAACTTTCCTTGTAGCTTGCCTCTTTGTTTTTGGTTGGGCGGCCGACACCTTTGATTTTGTGGCGGTCCTCTTCTTTGGCGATGGGGCGGCAGGTGTCGGCGTTGGAGACCGTCGTGGCGGCGTTGGAGAACGTCGTGGAGGCGATGGGGCCGGTGTCGGCGTTGGAGAACGTCATGGAGATTCTGGGGCTGGTTTCGGCGATGGAGACCGCCTTGGAGGTTCTGGGGAGGAAGCCGTGTCGTGCATTTCACCATCATCATCCCTCGCAACACTATCACCAGCAGGTGATGAATGATGACTTAGGTTTCTGGGTGAGGTCCTACAATGAAAACAACGAGTGTGAATAAAGTATCGCTATTTAAGCCAATACAAAGTTAGTGAAAAAGATCGAGATAGGTATGATTCACTTTCATTCGCACCTAGGATGAGGAGGAGGAGGAGGCGACAGTACAATAGGAGGTGATGCCCCAGGAATAATGATATAGCGCTTGCGCCAACAAATAAATGTCTTCTCCGCTTTTCCTAAAGTCGTCTCCCCATCACCTCCTTCAATGTCAAGCGGAACATCGCGATGACCTTTTTAAACTCTATCCACCGAGGCGCGAGCATATCCAGCTGGTACTTTTGACCCATGGCATATTGGTGTCTTTGTAGGGTCGATAGGAGATACAATACCAGTAGCCACCATGATTGTGGTAGCCCCCTCTGGAATGTGCAGCTCACATGGTGTATTTGGTTCTGTGATGTCATCCACGGGGAAGCGTAGCTTTGCGTCATCACCAGGTTGAGGCACTTTCGTGGAATCACAACTGCTTTTCAACTGAGCTGATGGGCTGATGTTGACTTGCGGTACTGATCCAGTACTTTGCATTCGGCTCATTGCTAACTCCACTTGCTTTTTGATTTCCTCGCTCATTCTCGCTTCAAGTTTCTCTTCTTGCTCTTTTGCTTGAATAGCTGCTTCGCGTGCTTCACTAAGCATTTGCGACATGCTAAGTTTCATAGCTTCCTCCTCTTTCTTCTTTCTGTGGCAGCTTCTATATGTATCTTTGTCTTGAGGGAAGGCATGCTTCCACGGCATCGCACCATGACCTCTCGTTCACCCACCGTGTTCTGCAGTCCCCAAGGCATATGTCAGCTCATCCTTATCTCTATCTGGTGACCATACTCCTTGGTCCCTCAAAGCTTTAGCTTCAACCAGTTTCCTTGCTGCTTCTGTGAGTCCTTCGGTATACGTTAATCTCCCGGTCTGAGGGTCCCTGCCTCCCCCGTGACCAAAAAACCACCACTTACTATGCTCAGCCCAGTCATCTGCTTCTGGTTGGATTCCCCTAGCTTGAAGGTCCTCTTCTTCTTTTTCCTACTTAGGAATGGCAGACTTGTAGCCACCTGATCCCATGTGATGATGGTATTGCTTTTCTCAGGCATTCTGTTGGTTCTGTTGCGCTCGTGCTTCGCCCTCTTCGGATGTCTTGAAAGATACAAAGTCATCCCAAAACGGTCTCAACTTGACGTAGGCCTTATTGTTGAAATCTGGAGAAAGGTTCTTCTTGATAAAATCATTATGCAATTTCTTCTTCCAGGCCTGGAAATATGTTGCCATCCTCTTCATAGCCCAGTCCCTAACAATCCCCTTCAAAGCTTCATCTTCTGTATCCAGTGAGAAATGTTGAAGGACTTCTTGCCAAATTAGTTCCTTGTCACGATCAGAGACAAAACTAATGTCAGGACGTCCTTTCCTTGGCCGCCATTCACGAGCACTGATCGGAAGCCTATCTCTTACAAGGTAACCACAGTTGGTGGCAAATCTATGTGCATGTGGTCCAAGTACTGCCCCTGTTTCCTCATCGAATTCCGTGATAATGTACCGACCCTCCAATGGCTTCTTCGGGCCTCGTACATTTTTTCTCTTCTCCGTAGTTGTCGTTGATGCAGACGGCTATGTATGTATACACACAAAACTTATAAATATAATTATACAACTGTAAGTATACACAAGAGATTGTAGACATATATATACCTCGGCCACATTGTCTTGCGCGATATTTTCTTGCGCGATATTTTCTTGCTCAACATTTGGCGCAAAGTACTGACTTCCGTCATCTACTACTTGATCAGTACCATCGTTGATCATTGAAAATAATAAAGCCTCCATGTCGTCATTCGGGTCGTCCATATCTATATATATCAAATCATATATATACATGTTTATTACTAGCAATAATGGAAGGTCAATATTTCTATAGAGTATACACTTATGATGTATATCTATAGGGTTTACAAACTTAGGGGTTTAGGGTAGACACTTGTGATGTATATATATAGGGTTAGGGATTTAGGGTAGACACTAAGTATGTGTGTTTGTTTGTGATTGTGTGTGTGTGCAAACCGGCCCTAAACAAGTGTGTGTGTGTGTAAACCCTAAACAAGTGTGTAACACTTAGGGTAGGCGCATATATATATCAAATCGACACTTATGGTAATAATTTGC
Source organism: Microstegium vimineum (assembly GCA_022036555.1). Taxonomy (NCBI): domain Eukaryota; kingdom Viridiplantae; phylum Streptophyta; class Magnoliopsida; order Poales; family Poaceae; genus Microstegium; species Microstegium vimineum. The sequence continues at coordinate 37,486,840 of CM039125.1, read as the reverse complement.
TAATAAAAGGATACACACTTAATATATATAGCAATAATTTGCTAATAATTTGCTAATAATGGAAAGTGTGTAACAAATTAAGTGTGTGTATGTGTGTAAACCCTAAACAAGTGTGTAACAAAGTGTGAGTATAATAAAAGGGTTTAGAGTAACCAAAAGGGTTTAGGGTAGACACTTAGGGTTTACATGTATATCTATATATAGAAATCCATATATATATCAAAAGCATGAATGTGGTACACATAATACATTACTAAAACTAAATCAATTTCCTAAAACTAAATTATATGACTAACATATATCAATTTCCTAAAACTAAAATATATTACTAACATCAATCAATTTCATATAACTAGAATATATTTCTAACATCAATCAATTAAACAAATGTCTTTTTTTAAACACCTTCTATCTTCTTTCTTTTTTCCTTTCTTCTTCTTCCTTCTTCGATCTTCTTCTTCTTCTTCTCGATCTCCTCTTCACCTAGGAAAACATGTATAAAACATGTTATTTTAAACAAAACCATTACGAATTAGAATTATTATCAATTTCTTTTTCCTAACTCCATTTTACGTTTTACATTTTCATTTCCCTTTCTTTCCTTCTCCTTCTTTCTTCCTCTCCTTTTTCCTTTCTTTTCTTTCCTTTCTTTCTTTCTTTTCTTCTTTCTTCATGCTCCCTTCTGTGTGTTTGCCTTTTGTTCGTTCTTTTCTTCTTTCGTTCAATGGCGAGAGCCAGCGGCCGGCTCGGTGCGCGGGCGTGTGGCCGGAAGGGCGCGGGGACGGGGGGTGGCCGGGACGCAGCGGCGAGGAGAGCTAGCCGCCGCGAGTGAGGACGGCGTGCGGCGCGAGACGAGGCGAGGCGAGGAGGGGCCATGCGGGATGGGGCCGGTGCGGAGGCGGAGGTGGCGGCCGGCGGTGGCACAGGTGGCGTCCGGCGGTTGCGCAGAGGGTCGCGACGGCGGCGAGATGGAGGAGCTCGAGATCGACGATGACAGAGGGCCGGGAGGAGGAAGACAGGAGCGGCCGCGGCTTATATAGGAAGACCCCCTTTAGCCCCGGTTGGTAACCAACCGGGGCTAAAGGGTGGCACCTTTAGCCCCGGTTGGTATTATCAACCGCAGCTAAAGGCCTGTTTAGGCGCCAAACGAAATTTCCAGTGGGCTGTTTTAGATGTTTTGGTATTGTATATAGTTTAATATCTATATAAATTGTTCTAATTCTTGTTAATTGCATAATAAATTAAATACATGCCACAAAATTTTTAAAAAATAACTATTAAATTTTCTTTTGCTTTATTATACACTAGAAAAATGTATAACATAAAATCTTTTACCTTTTTTATCATATCAAATATAAATGTAACTAACCATTAGAATTTGGTTATTGCAAAAGTATATTGTTCAATTAAAAAAATAAAATGCTTGGTTACCAACAGGAAATTAGTTTATGTATTATTTTAACGTTAAACTATTTGTGTTTCACCATTCATTGTCCAATTATGCAACCTTTAAGTGTACCCTTAAATAGGAAATTGTTAATGAGACACTAAATGACCCTATATGAAAAACTTTTGAATACAAAGGTTTTATAACTCATCAAGATCATTCATTTTAGAACTAAACTTTTTCACTGACAAATGTAGATCTTCATTAGTCACTAAATGACTACAAAAGAAATATTAGTAAACATTAATTTGATCACTAACAAATGTAGATCTTTATTTATTTGACCAAAATGCCCAATACACATGTCACTTGATCGACATCACACTGCTAAGCTATCTACATCAAGCGGGCACATTAATGATCTTCTTCTTGACATATGTCCCTTGGTCATGATCATGTCGTAACCATGGAGTGTCCTCGGCATTTAGAATTATGCTTGGATCTTTGGTCACACTGAATGGCGCAATTCGGTCATCCCTTTCGTAAAGTTCTCACTTGTCTGAGTTGTCTTCAATTCCCAAAATATTTCTTTTCCCTGAAAGAACTATGTGACACTTGGGCTCATTGATGATTGATTTGTCATCGTTTTTTCCTTTCTTTGGTTTTGTAGACATGTCTTTTACATAGAACACCTGATTCACATCAGCAGCAAGGACGAATGGTTCGTCTTTGTACCCAATAGTGTCGAGGTTCACTGTTGTCATCCCATAATCCTTGTCAATTATTACCCCGGCTCCGGTCATCTTCACCCATTGGCACTTAAACAAAGGGACATTAAAATTAGGTGCATATTATAGTTCCCAAATCTCAACTATGCGGCCATAATATGTTTGCATTTTTCCATTTGGGTCAATGTCATCTACGCGGACACCACTATTTTGGTTGGTGTTCCTTTTATCTTGGTCTACCGTGTAAAATATATTTCCATTTATCTCGTAGGCTTTGTACATGAGGATGTGCCAAGATGGTTGTCTAGCCAAGAAATACAGTTGGTCATCAATACTGTCATCACCAAAAGATTTTTTGCGCAACCAATTGCCGAAACTTTTCATGTGTTCACGCATAATCCAAGCTTCATTCTTCCCTGAAAACTCGGATCGTAGGAACTTCTTGTGTACCTCGACATACGGCTCCACTACGGAGGAGTTTTGAAGAACTGTATAGTGTGCTTTGTTGAAATAATCATCCCCCGTACCGAGATATGTTTTCTTCCCTAGTGTTCTTGTCCCACTAAGTCTCCCCTCGTGCCTTGATTTAGGAACACCAATTAGGTCAAGGTCGAGAATATAGTCAACACAGAACTCAATGACCTCATCTATCCCATAGCCCTTGGCGATGCTTCCTTCTGGGCGAGCACGTTGGTGAACATATTTTTTGAGGACTCCCATGAACCTTTCAAAGGGGAACATGTTGTGTAGGAACACATAACCGAGAATACTAATCTCCTTAACCAGGTGAACTAGGAGGTGTTCCATGATATTAAAGAAGGATGGAGGGAAAACAACTCAAAGCTGACAAGGCACTGGACCACATCATTCTGTAGAGCAGCTAGTTCCATTGGATCGATTGCCTTCTGAGAAATTACATTGAGGAATGCACATAGCTTCACAGTGGCTAGACGTAAATGTGGACATAGAATTCCTCTTAACGCAACCGGAAGCAATTGCGTCATAAGCACGTGGCAGTCATGAGACTTTAAGTTTAGGAATTTTTTCTCTGACACATTCATTATATTCTTTATATTGGAGGAAAATCCAGATGGGACCTTGATGCTGCTTAGACATTCAAACATGCTTTCCTTCTCTTCTTTGCTAAGAGTGTAGCTAGCAGGCTTTAAATAATGGCATCCATCTTCTGTCTTCTCTGGATGCAGGTTGTCTTGTTCTTTCATGTCTTGCAAGTCCTGTTGTGCTTCAAGTGTATCTTTGCCTTTTCCATACACACCCATGAATCCTAGCAGGTTCACACAAACATTCTTTTTCAAGTGCATCACGTCGATCGCGCGGCGGACCTCTAGGACATGCCAATAGGGTAGCTCCCAAAATATGGACTTCTTCTTCCACATGAGTGCGCGTCCATTAGCATCTTTTGGAGCTGGTACGGCCCCTTCTCCCTTTCCAAAGACTACTTGCACAACCTTGACCATATCAAGTACCTCCTCTCCAGTTTGGTTGTCAGGCTTGGTTCGTTTCACTTCTTTACAATGCTTTCCTTTTTTCTGGCTTGGTGATTCTTAGGATATTCCTTGATCTAGAATATTCTTTCAAATTCTTGCACAAGGTGCATGGGCAACACATGAAATTACCATTCCACTTGTTTGCCTCAGCCTCTCTTAAGAAACCATGCACGCCATCAAAGAACACTTTGGAGCGGCAATCAACATTGTACATCCAATCGTGTATCATCGTCTGCATTATATGACCCAAAACATAATTAAATTTCTCATTTTGGTCAAAAAATGAAATTATAAAATACCGAACGAAAGTTTGTCTGCATTAAAATAATATGATCGAGATGGAACACCATCATGTGTCATTTCCAATTCATACAAATACTAATGTATGCTCTATGAAAGCCTCGACATAGCGTATGCTAAGACTACTAGCACTATACACAGAAAACCTAAAATGCACTTTAGTAGTATAATGATCTCCCGACCAATCCCAACTAAAGCAGACAAATCATTATTCTTCTGCTCAGCATCGACAGACTTCTTGAGCTGGCTCACTGCCTCATCAGCCTTCGTAGCCTTCGCGACGTGTGTAACATACTCTTCCTTCCAGTACCAGCCGCGACATCCAGTGCCATCCCACTGAAAATAGAAATAAAAAATCAACACTTTAATCAAAATCATCAGGAAATATAGGTACAAATTAACCATAACCATCAAATGTGACAAAATATATAACTCACATTGTGATCTGGACACTTATAGAAGATCCGACCATTGTTGGAACCCGGCTTCCCCACTCGGTACTCTTTCACATTCTTTTGCATACACTTGCCACAGGGAGGTCTGGCCTTAGTCGCATTGGAACCCGATCAGAGGCCGAGTGTCCCGAAGCAGTTGTCATCTACTCTTTATACTCATTTTTCAAACTAGATATTATAAATTCCTTATATTCTAAACAAAGAAAATAAAAAAACTAAATTTTACCATGTATACAACTAAAGTATTCTAGGTAGCTACCTTCTTCATCTAAATATATAATTATTTTGAGCTCAAGTGGCGCATATATAAATCAAGAACAATCCACCATAAATTCATCATTTAATAATATCCTAATAAGAATCTATATATTTCTCAAACTAAGCTAAACTAATCTTGAAATGTGAAACATATAATACCCTAGAAATGAAAGGTGTATACTTAGAATACTAATTTTAGTTGTCTTGTTCAAAATATTCAAACAATGTCAAGTGAATGAAACTTAAAATGGTAAAAAAGAGAAAATCATAAAGAAAAATCACATCTAGAACAAGAAACAATATATGTTGCCGCTAAAACATGAGAGGTTGAAGATAGTAACCTTTCAACGAGTCGATGGAGGCGTAGAAGTGATCAAATGAAGCAATGACCGAAGAGGAGATGAAGAACAATAAAGAACACCAAGAACAAGAGCAAGAACAGAGAGGGGAGAAATGAGCTCTCGGGCTCGGACAGGGGGAGGAAGAGAGTTTAAATAGGGGGGCCTTTAGTCCCGGTCCATAGAACCAGTCGGGACTAAAGGCCCCGAATTAGCCTCGGTTTGTACCTTAAATCGGGGCTAAAGGTCTAACCCCGGTTGGTAACACCAACCGCGGATAAAGGTGGACCTTTAGCCCCGGTTGGTAACACCAACCGGGACTAAAAGCCCCCCTGACAATGTCTGACCAACGAGCCATTGGGAGGAGACTTTTAGTCTCGGTTGGTGTTACCAACCGGGGCTAAAAGTCCCTTTAGCCCCGGGCGCAATTTCCACCGGGGCTAAAGCCGTTTTTGGAAATCAGCCAAAGGTGGTTTCTGTACTAGTGTAAAATCTATAACAATCCTTTCATTGTCATCCAAAATTATAGATTTTCCTTATTACCATCTATTTAGAATATTTGATCTCCTCAATGCTATTACCATCCATATAATTAATTTGTTCCCATCTCATTGAGAAAACAAAACACGGTTACAAGGTGTTTATTACATTGGACTAATTTTGTTTACTATTGATAACCAAATTTGATAATTTTTCATAATATGAGTTTGATACTATATATGTTAGACAATTTATTTCGCCGGATTAATTAAATTTAAATTTAACTAGCAAATATGTCCATGCGTTGCAACGGGATAAAAAACTATAAAACAATTGCACAACTTAATTTGTATATAGGTGTCACTTTTGATATGGTGAGTGGTTGCTCCAGCATCACAAACGGACGTGCTCCTTAATGAAAACAATGATTGCAATGCCAATTATCTATTTATTTTTTGGTATAGTTATATATCAAGTTCCGTAGCTTCTACTCCATCCATCTTAAATTTTGGAGACATCTGACCAAACTTATATAATAATATAATAACATTTATAATGTCAACTAAGTATCATTAAATTCTTCATCAATTATAATTTTATAGTATACATATTTAATATCATAAATATTATATTTTTTCTATAATTTTGGTTAAACTTGAGATGCTTTCACTCTCTAAGATTCTTGAAATTCCTTATAATTTGGGATGGAGGAGTATTAAAGATCCATACAAATATGTCATTTCAATATTTTGTTAAATTTGGCAAGAAGTTAGTTGTCTCAATTTCTACGTGTCAACCTTATAGAGAGTTACACTATTATATGTGGACAATTTAGAGATTTGACAATGGCATGTACGGACATCTTGAAGAGACATCCATTTTTATTAGATTGGCTGACAAAGTGTTCAAGATTTAATTATATGTTAGATTACTTATGTCAACAGCCGTTTCACTTTATTATATTAATTTATTTATTCCTAATTAAAACAAACAACTTAGTAAATAGAGATATTTGTTTATTATAAATAAGGTCAACGTTTAAAAAATACATGTAAGATATTTATTAATTATATTATTTTTAATGAAAAGTTTAGTTCTTCGTAAGGAAATCTCTCTCTATATATATACATATATATACAAAAGGCTTTATAATTTTGTTGACACATTCCTTCGTAACACCTCCTTCATGTACATCTTCAGGGACAATAATATTGGTATGTTCTTCTGATTCTGTATGGACGGCATCATCACTGAGATCAATTATCAGTGTGTTCTTTGTGTGAATTAGTGTGAGGATGGGAGCCCAAATAGCAAATAGTGGATGTCTTCGCGTATGATTGCCTAGTTCTTGGATCCGCTAAAGTCTGGAACGTCCGATGGTAGAGATGATCCTATCATTATCTATATAGAAAGATAAATTGAGTTGTGTACGGAAAGGGTATTTATTCCTATTAGAACTCGACCATGGTATTCCTTTTTAATTTTTGTCGTACTGTATGTACTCTTAAGTGTAATTGTATAATGTATTATTTAATAGTCATGCCTTTTTTAATAGCCGCGACGTACTTTTTTAATTGTTGTTGGACTCGGACTGCATGTGGGCAGACATGCCCCTTTTTTAATAGCCACGACATGCAGGCAGGCCGTGCGGGCAGACATGCCATGCGGCAGTCAATTTGCAAAAAGAATGAGCCGGGCCAGACCAAAATTAGGGGGTGGAGAGAAATTTTGGCTTTTTATTATTATTATATATTATATAAAGATTCCAATGTGTATATCATGGTGCTTAGACGTGTGGAATGATATATAGACCTACTATTCTACGCATTGGAATCTTTTAGTTAATGTCAGTCATAAATACCATATTATAGCCCATCCATATATTCTATAAATCACGTCATGGCTCCCCTTCTCTTCCTCTTCTCTACAATCTCACGATGACAGGCGGTGCACCCTCGATCCATACGAACAACGTGTTCCTGCAGTGGTGGTGTGCCCTCGACGCACTCCGGCTGTGGCGGCGCCCTCCATGCGTGTGCACGACGCGCTCCGGTGGTGGTGGCGCGACCTCGCCTCGTGCGGGCAACGTGCCTCTGTAGTGGCGGCGCACCCTGTTGGTATTTCTTATGACTATTGGATAAATCCGCAAGCGCACAGATTATACCGTTGTAGCACTTCACCAAGGAGTATTCCGAGGTATCGTAATTTATATTATCCCAAGGGAAAGCTGGCTAGAAATGATAATTAGAGAGAGATCCTAGAGAGCACCTCAACCTTAGTACCAACTAGTATAGAGGGTGAATGATAAAAGTGATAGGAAGGGGTTGATGAATGAAGAATCTACGATAAAGGATACTTAGAACGGACCTTAGAGACTAGCTAGGTGGGAGGACAACGAGAAGAGAACAGGGACTCCTATGTACTTCAATATACTTAGCTCGATAACTAGTCTAGACACTATAGTTTGTATCCTCAATACAAGTATGCTAGGCGAGAGGATAGATCAGTAGGAGGACAAAACTCCTACCGGACCGCGCCCTCTTCTTACGGGGGCCTTACCTTTTAAGAACTTTCCTATAAACACGTGGTGGAATACAAAGACTAGACAAGGCTGTCACCTCTTGCTAGCTACCACAAACAATCCGTGCAGCAAGCGATAACCAAGGATAAGATGATATATAAGCACCACGCTTACACACAACTTACTACTTTGACTATGATCAATAACCAAAGTACCCTATGACAGGCAATGATCGCATACAGGAAAGGTCACAAGGATCACAGACTATGGGTGTGAAGGCTATTAAAGAGCAAAAGCATATAGCAAGACTATATCTAGTATAGAAATGCTCAAAGTAAATACTAAGTAAAGTAAAGAGAAAGATATATATTGAATAAGATAAAGTCTTACAAAGAAGGAAAGATACAAGAGCTATACCAGACTCTCCAGAAGACGACTCCAGAAATCCCAAGCACAGCTCAACTCAACTCTAACTCCTACTATAGACTAACTCCTAGAACAATCTAAGGAATAGAGCTTGTAGGCTTCTTCTTCATGATTAGAGAGGGAGGTGTGACCCTCTATTTATAGCAGGAGGTGGAGTAGGGGCTACTCCGGCGCCACGTTAGCGATCCAGGGCCTTCCATTCTCCACCCTTGGATCCAACCGACCTTGGAACCGACCAAGGCATGGATGGTTGCGATCCAACACGTGGGGAGAAGCTATGGCGGTTGGAGGGAGCCCAACCGACTTAGGAGGCATTCGGCCGAATGCCCCTATGGCCAGTGGGCCCTCCCCTGTCTCCTTGGATGGGATCCCACCAGTCAGGGACTGAGTGGGACCCATTTGGGCCTTCTTGAGGTTCGGCCGAATCCCCCCTTGGGGGTTCTGGTCCTCCTCTGCTTCCTAGTGTTGGTCCCACTCGTCATGGGTGTTGGATGTTGGTCCTGAGGTATTTTGTCACGTTTATCTCCTTGGTGTGGGTCCATGGATCTACGTGCTTCGCTTGTGAGCCGTTGAGAGGAAACACAGAGTGATCCAATGGATGGATTCTACTCTAGAGTATCTCTCTTGGATCATGGTCGAGAGGAGAGAGCATGGTGGTCCCATATGGCTCTCCTTTGCTCCATTTGTTCATTCCTGCACTCAAACACTCATTGACATGTGGAACTAGTTATTTGATAAAGAATGCTCATGATGTGTTTATTTTATCCTTGATCCTTGGATTAGTGGCACCATTTTAGCTATGTAAAAGATGGTCATAATTTGTGCCAACAAGATCCCCCAAGCTTAACCTTTGCTCGTCCCGAGCAAACAATCAAACTTAGCTCGATGGATCAGGAGTTGCTACTATGCTTCATATTTCAAGAGTACTAAGTCTACAACAATCATACTTCTCTTTTGAATGGAAAAGTTAGCAATAAAGACTCACCCATATTACCTTAGTCCTTCATGGGGCTTATAGCTTTATCCTTTGTCTTAAGAGGTTGAGAGATAGAACAACTTGACTTGAGCACTAGTTTTCTCATTCTTTCACAAGTTTCATATCGGAGGTTTTGTAAGGTTTTGTAAAAGAAAACTTAGTGTTCCTCAAATTGTACTCTCGAGTCGCTCATAAGGTATATGATTCCTCACCAAGGCATATATCAAAGTTTGCCTTCTTCCATCCTATCTCTAAAGCTTATGTGGAGCTATAGGTAGGGATCAAAGATGTAGCAAACTTACCTTGTATATATTGTAAAGTCAAATTCTGGACCCGAGGAGGGAAGTGTCATACTATTAGATCAAGATGTGCAAGTGTGTGGAAACATGGTAAATGATCAATACTCCTATTTGTGGATCTCTCTTTCCTAAAATTATATTGAGACATAGCTATCTGTTTCATCATTTTTTTTCAAGAGAGCTTTGGAAATGCTCATAAAGATTAGGACTTTAGAATGCCCTTGGATTTTTCAAAATTTTGCATAGTCTATGTCTCATTTACTAACAACAAACTAGAGAGAGTTTTTCTACTTAGAGCATGGAGTATGAACTATGTGGAAATATAAGGTATGTTTCTGCGTACTTCCAGTGTAGAAGCAGCATGTATATGTGGCATGTACGTGATCTTGATCTTGGGAGCATGATAAATCTCTCGACAAGGGTCACAAAAACTTAAGCAAACTCAACACAAAGCAAGCAGCTTATGTAGAAAGCTTATATCATGAAAGAGCATGTATGACTTTGGTAGGAGTTTTCACCATTGAGGAACATCAAAGTGTTTTATCATTTTAATAAATAAATACTCCGATAGTCATTCTTGCTTAGAACAAAATTATAGCAGCTCTTATCTTGTCATATCATGTCTCACAACAACTTAGACTTAGTTACGGCATTTGCAACCCACAAAAGTTTGAGGTTCATGATGGTTTCTTTTAAATCCAAGTAATCCATACTTAGAGAAATATCAAGTTGTAAACTAAGTTCTAGAGAAACATTTAGTAGAGCAACTATTCATCATTTCCATAGGAGATATTAATTTTCATGAAACATGTGAGAGTGGAGTAAGAGAAAGTCTTTTTATTTTATTTTAACATATGCAGATTTTTTAAATGTGAAGGAAAAAGATAAGCAAGGAAATGCATAAATATAACTGCTGAAATTAAAAGCTTACCTTAGTGGGGGAGAGAATCTCCCCCAAGCTTGCCTTTTGCCTAATAGTGCGGCGGATGTGGATGTTGTTGCCACCAAAAGTCCAATACCGTTGTTGTTCTTCTTGTATTGCTTGAATGTTTTTGGTGGTTTGCTGGACGATGCGTGTTGTTTCATCGTGCTCATCACGCAACTCACCAACGGTGTTGTTGAGGTGAACGAATTCTTGCCGCAGCCCACGACACTCCCTGTCTCGTGTGGACGAGAAGGATGCTCGTGCTCGTTGCGGGCGTGATGGTCAAGGAGGCATGCCACTTGAAGTGTGTATGGGATCGGAAGATGCATCGTCTTCCTCCTCACCAATAGCTCCTCGAGAAGGACCACCTTGCTCAAGATGAACAAAGTGTAGCCCCTCCTGAGCTCTCCTGTCTGAGCCTGCAAAATCTCTTTGCCCACTTCCTTGATGTAAATCAAGGGTTAGCTTGCAGGTCATATACAATTGAAGTTGCCTATTTGGAAGGGGCACCTCAATTGTATGGCCATTGTAAATCATTTTTAGATTACCCTTAGCATCTCTTTTTAGCATTTGAATATGAGCAAAATATTGTTCTGAGATCATTGCTAAAGGAGCAGAGATGTAAACAAAGGGGTTTGTGCCATCTATCAGGTTTATGGATTCGGCAAGACGAGTAATTAAGGATGTGAATTGAACAGATATATTACTCTCAATTGAACTTTGCCAAAATTCCACTAAATACTTCACAGGAGAGATTCACATTTTATTGACCATGGCATAAAGCAGTTTTAGTTCCATGTCACTTATTAAGTTAGCATTACTTCCAGGAAACAAGGTCATTTTCATCCAAAGAAGTATGAAACGAAGAGTTGGGTTGTGAATTTCCTCAGACTTAGGATTTGAGCAATCTTTTAAAGCAGAAGCAAATGCACTTGGATGCACTCAATCTCTATTTGGATGAGCAAAAGATCTAAGAGATGAGTGGGAGAGGTTCTCAATAGCTCACAAGTGTATGAAAGAACAGAATGAAGCAAGAGAGTGAGCTAGAACCGGTCACCTCCAATTTATAAAACCCTCTCCAAAAACTAGCTGTTATTTCTGAGTCACGCCCAACAGACGCACATCAATGTTCCATCGGACGCTCCGGTGCGTGTGTCCGATGCCAGTCCAGAGAGGTCCAGAAACAATTTTTCTCCAACGGATGCGTCCGATGCCATGTCAACGTACTCATTGGTGCGTTCGTCACTATCTTGTCAGCGTGTTCTTCAATCCATCGGATGCGCTTGTGAAAATGTCTGTGTGTCCGATGCATGCGTTCGTTGCCAGCGTCCATTGCTAGTCCAGAGAGCATCCAGAGAGCTCCTGAGATCGATAAATGCGTCCGTTGGATGCCCAACAGACTCTCCTCAGCGTCTGAGGCCAATGTTGCGCCGAGACTAAGTTAGGGTTACGGACCTGAGCGTCCGTTGCCTAGCACTGGTGCGTCCGATGCACATATCTTGACCCTGTCTCATCTCTAACTTTGCCGCCCTTGCTCCAAGGTACTAAACGCCAAGTGTACTTTCGTAGTGTGTGTGTTTAGAATATTTTTCAAGTCTTTTAAGCAAGGTTAAGTTTACTAGGTTGATTAATGCACATGCATGAATGACCACACCTAGTAGCACTTGATAACCGTAATCACAAACGTTTTTTCCTTCTTGATTGTAAACTATCTATCCTAAATGTGGTCACACTCTCTATAGTGTCTTGATCACTCAACCAAAAATGGCTCCTATGTTATACCTTTGCCTTGAGCCATTTCCATTCCATCTTTTCATTCATGAAGCACTTGTTCATGTCCATCATGATCATCCATCTTGCTCCATATGTAGAGTTGGATCACCATAGCTAGATCACACTCTTAGCACTAGGGTTAGTCCATAGGTTTCATCAATTAACCAAAATCAAACTAGGGCTTTCAACCTCTCGTCATGTGATGACCAACAGTTCCCTTTCACCTACCACACTCACCAGTACATTTGAGTGCATATGATTTTCTAGATGGCACAAATGATCTGATGATGTCTGGTGTCATTCCCATGATAGCTTTCGGACATGGTGGGGTTGTGACCTCTATGGAGCATGGTGCCAGAAGCCCCACTAACCACCAGATGGCACCCTTCACATCGACCGTGCCCGAGGCATCCCTCCTAGGACTCCTCAGTGTTGACTAATCCAGTGACCACCTCTACAACAAACACACAACAGGGGCTCTTGTTACCGATCGGATATGCCCACTCAGGCCCCCTACTAGTGGCTCGACTATTGTTGGTGCTGGCGGTGCTCCTATTCCTAATCCGGCATCGCCACATGGGCCTCCTGTTGGGACTTTGATATCAGGCCCTAGTGGTGTGGCTATGACGTTCCAACCCTAGGCTAGGCATCTGCTATATTGGCTATCATCCCTTCTACACAACACTCCTCCATGGCGTCAATTGTTGTAGTTCCACCAACTGTTAATCAGCATACTTGCAAACCCGAGGGAATCAGGAATCAGTCAACCTTGACAAATCTTCAACCTGTCCATAGTTCCAATAGACATCAGCAAACTTCAAAAAACATGTCGAGGAGGTCCTTCAGATCCCAATTGGAAACTCGCTATAGAGGACTAATATGGGGCTCTTCTTGCAAATCAAACATTGGCAAATGGATTTATCGTCAAAGCTCCATGCTGATGGATCTCTTGCTCAGTATAAATCTCGTTGGGTTGTGTGTGGCTTTTCTAAATAGCAAGGCCTTGACTATGATGAAACTTTTTGTGATATTGTCAAGCCCATGATGATACACATGATGTTATCCTTGGAAATCCCAATGATTGGCCCATTCATCAATTGAATGCAAAAATGCATTCCTCCATGGCACTCTCAATGAAATTGTTTATTGTCAACAACACCTCGGCTTTTTGTATGAAAGCTCAACAAAGTTTTATATGGCCTTAGTGTAACACCCTAAAAATGTGCATTATTTAAAATAGATTAAAAATGTTTTTATTGCATTTTGTGTGGACATTATAACCTAGGAAAATAATTATAATTTCATAAAATAAAAGTCACCATAATGGTAGAAACACTTTGTTGCATACATGTTGCTGCATAGTATTTTTGTTTGACTGGTTTTGTCAAGTTTCAAAGAAGAAATTCAATTTGTGTTTGAAAGTGGTTTGAAATTCTTGAAAAGTTAAAAGGAAAAGCAATTTTATTTCTCTCTCTTCCTTTCTTCCTTTCTGGCCCGCAGGCTTCCCCCCCCCCCCCCCGGCCCAACTCTCCCCTCCCCCTTTCTTCCTTTTGCCGCATGGGCCTTGGCCCGGCCCAGCACGCCGGCCCAGCTCTCCCTCCCGCACTGCACCACTCCCTCCCCCGCTGACAAGCCTGCCCCGCCTGTCAGTTCCATCTCCCTCCCTTTCCTTTCTTCCCTCCCTCCCCTTCCTTTCTCCCGCATCGGCGAATTGGAGCAGGGAATCCCCCCCCCGACCGCACGCGCTTCAGCTCAGCTCTGCCCCAACAGGTGGGACCCACCTGGCAGCCACCCGCCCCACCTTTCCTTTCTTCCTCCTCGGTCCTTTCCTTCCCCCACGCGCAGGCGCTTCCTTTCTACCGAGTGACAGAGCAGCGGGGATTGATCCCCTTCCTTCCATGCGGCACACCCCATGGCTATTTAAGCCGAGCGCCGCCTCCTTCCCCCCCCCCCCCCCCCCCGCCCATCCTGCCCTCCCGGAACACCGCGGAGCACTCCAGAGCCACCAGCCGTCGCCGCACGCCGAGCGCAGAGCCGCCGTCGTCGTTCTTCCGACGCCGAGCTTCTCCGCGCCGTCCGACTACTCCCTGAGCTCCGTGCGTCGGTAAGGGAGCCCCCAGGAGCTCGCTCTCCCTCTCTCAACCCCTCTGCTTCACCGTTCCACGCTCGTCGGCGTTGCCGAGCCGCTGCTCTGCGAGCACCGCCGCGTGCACCGTCGAATCGGTTCAACCGATTGCCCTATCGTGCTCGCCATCTCTCCCTCTCTCTCCCGGTCCAATCCGCGTCGAGTTTAGTGCACTGCAATGTCGGATTGCATTGCGCCGCCGCTGTCCGGCCATGGCGCCGCCGTCTGTCTCGCCTCCGGCCGCCGCGCGCCACCTCTCTTCCCCCCTGTTCTAATCTCGGCCGTTCAGTCTGGATCAGGTGGATCACAAAGCCCCGTACCCTTTCGGCCGGCACACTTGCAAAAGAGACCTTGTTGTTTTTAATGTATCAACCCACCGTCCCTTGGCGTCTTCCGAGTCCCCGTCTTCTCTGCTGGAAGACGTATTTTCCTTTCGGTTTTGTTTTAATTCAAAATTAAATAGAAAACCCTATTTACAGAATTGCCACTCCTTTTCAAATGTTTCTAAAATGTTCATTTTAACTCCTTTTTCCCCCATTCAAATTGCGTTAGATTCGTATTGACGTGATCTAAGTGATAGTTAGTTCATAGTTCATGTTAGACAACTTTTAAATATATTTAATTGCTTAATCTCTTTTAATCTCTAGTTTGAGTTATGAAACTTGATTAGTTCATATCTTCTTCGTTATAGCTCCGTTTTTCGTGATTCGAACGTCTATGTGATCGTAGTGAGACGTAGATCAGTTTTATAAACTTTTAATCTTGTTTTATTATGGTTGGTGTACTGTTCTAATCTATAGCCTTTGTTTGTTTGCATGTGATGTCTCGGTATGATTGCATGTTGATGTGGTGGTCGAGTATAGACGGTGAGCAGTACGTGGGTGACCAGGAGGTTTTCTTTGAGCAGGAGCAGCAGGAACCTTTTGAGCAAGGCAAGTATTATATGGGATCTTCCTTGATGTCCTATTCATGATGTTTTTCCAATCAAATCATATGCATGTGTCTAATATTGTTACCATACGGCTTACCTAGATTTGATTACCTTGAACCTTAAAATCCTATGGGTTATCTTTACATCTGGGTAGTTATTGCTAGTGCTCCATTTAAATAAGCATGATCATTTAATCTTGATTAATGACTACATGAAATGATGAAGTAAAACTTGACTTTTTAACAACATGGATTTAGGATCCTATTTATCAGCAAAAGCTGGGACATACAGTACAACCATAAGAGCTACATGGCTCTGGCTTTAGTTCAGTAATGGGGTCACTCTCTCGCATGTGGCAGTTCACGAAAGTTGCCATTGTCGAGCGGTTGCGGGTTGCGGCCGGAGTGGCTACCGCTGCGTGTGTGTACCATCGAGGGGCTCCCGTATACCCCTTGCCCGTGGATCCGTACTGTCTGTTATATGTCAGCGAGCCCCTGTGAAAGACTTCATAGTGTACCCTGCCCGCTCACCTCGGCAGTGTTTTGGGAGTTATAAACCCGGGCATATGGGTAACACGACTCATGGGTAAAGTGTACAACCTCTGCAGAGTGTTAAAAACTAGTATATCAGCCGTGCTCACGGACACGAGCGACCTGGAAAACTCACAAAAAACTTTGTTTACTTGTTGTTTACCATTAAGAATCACTTTATTATGATATTATGTTACTTGTTCATTTGTTTATATGATCATGCCGTTTAATTTGGGGGCTTAAGCATAACTTTGATTCACCACTTGTAAAGTTTTGCTACAAATTTAAAATGCTTACCGTAGTAAACCATGTCAACCTTTTTGAGCCTCATGAACCCCATGCTTGTTGAGTACTAGAAGTACTTACGCTTGTTTATTTATTTTCAATATTTAGATAAAAATCCCGGATGAGTACCAGATTATTAGAGTTATGAGGAGTATCCGGAGGACTACTAGGTTTGGAGTCAACTAGTTGACGTCCCTGTGCTATGGAGCTTCGCGAGAATTATCTTTTATTTCCGCTGTTATGTAATAGACATTAATAGATACTTATTCGCTATGTAATAAACACTTGTGATGGTACATTTTTGATAATTTGTCGGCTTATGTGTGTGACTGATCTCTGGGCACACATAAGGTTTATGTATCCCGTTTTGTCTTTAAAACTGGGTGTGACACTTAGGCAAGCTCCATGGGCTTAGTATAGACATTTCCAAGCATTCATCACCTCAACTGGATTTCAGGCTTCTTAGTGTGATAGTTCGCTCTTCATCTTCACTCTTGGAACGGATGTGGCCTATATTCTTTTATATGTCGATGATATCATACTAACACTGCATCATCGCAGTCTCTTCTTCAACCCATTATTTGCTCACTACAACAAGAGTTTGGCATGACTGATCTTGGTCATCTCCATTACTTCTTGGGGTTTCTGCTCACCGATCATCAATGGGTTTAGCTTATTAACTGATGCTCTGATAGTCTAGAGAAGCGAACTGTGTGTAAACATGATTCATGCTACGCTCCACTGGGCTCTGCTCCTGATGTTGATGGAGCATTGTTGAAGCAACAATCTATTGACGGATGTGGCTTCATCATCCGTGATGCAGCCGGTGATCTAATTAATCTTGGCTGACGCGGGAAATGCTAGTCTGATGATACAACATGCTCTAATGGCAGAAGCAGTGGCATGTGAAGGCTTTAGAACTGGCAGAACAGTATGACATACTTATCTCAGATCCAGTTGGAAACTGTCCAGGGACGTCGGTACTAGTGGAAATTTGTTCCATTCGAGAGTGAGAGTTCCTGCCTCAGCAATTTGTCTTCTTAAATTTTATTCATGTTGCTAGAGTTTGTAATTCGTATGCGGAAGAGCTAGCCAAAATAGGAATAAGATGGGAGCCGAGTCAGTCACATACTTGGAGACGGCTTTGCAGCTGATGTGAATGTGATGGTGAATTGCGGTTGTGCTGAGCTAAATACTGGTAATATACAGCCTTAGAGCCGAAGCTTGGGACTCAAAAAATGTAGATGACATTTAATAATAATTTAATACTATTAATGATGCATAAAATTAAATTAATTTTGGTATTTTTTCAATTAGTTTAAACATAATATATTTGTGGTTGTAAATTATTTTAGTACTCTAATTTATTTTTTTCCTGATGTAAATTATTTTCTATTTTATAATTTTTATAATAAATAATATAAGAATAATGATTGATTAATTGATACATATTTATTGATAACTATTTTATTTTTTATGAGTTATTTATGTCTATGCTATATACCCACATACTTAGCCTCTACTTATATCGATAGTAGTAAAATTCTATTAATGTATATTTAATTCAAATATGCACTTTCAATTGAATTTAGTAAATATTTGAATAGAAATTTAAATCCGAAACATCAATTTTATATTTGTATTTGAATGATAATTAAAATATATAGTAAAAGATTATATTTTAGATGCGAATCCGTACCAATCCGATCTGTTTTCTGACTTTCGGTTCACCAAACTTATTGTGGACTTGTGGACCAAGCTGGCACCACCTATTTCGTGATCCAACATTTCCGCATAGTTCTAATTTCAATACTCCGGCTGACACCCGATCTTGAGCATATCAAAAGCGTACGGGTCAGACAGATTTCGCAAACTGCCAAACTCGCTCTCAGTGGACGACACGTCAGATCTCCACTCCAGCACCCTGACCGCCTCGCGGTAGAATAGAAAAAGGCTTCCGTGCGTGATCCGCTCTAGTAGAATGCAAGCTGCCTGTCGTCATCGTCTTGCAGACTGGCCCTCGGGAAAGGTCCCACCTGCCAGTGACGCGGATAACCCGAGAAAAAGTCTCCAACGGTGGTGGTGGTAATCCTCGTGCCGGCCCGCTTCGCTTGCTCACTCGATCCGCTACCGCTTTGCTCTGCTCTCGGTCTCGGCTCTGCTTTGGGTCGTCGCCGGCGGGAGCAGAGCACCCACCCGCTCGGTGCGATGTCGTCGACCGCGGCCCCCGTGGCCTTCATCGGCGCGGACGAGCTCAGCGTAGAGCTCGCTGCCTCCTTCCTCCGCTCCGGCGCCTGCGTCCGCTCCTTCGTCCCCGAGGTCAGTCTCTGCTCGCCCCGATCGCCAACCTTCCGCTCGAAACTTCTCCGGGATGATCACGCATGTCTAAGTAGTGACTCGTGCGCAGGCGGAACGGTCTCCATCTGCGGCGCTCGAGGAGTTGAATGGCCTCCTCCGGTGCGCGAGCCCAGTGGAAGCCGCGCGAGGTGAGCCTGCGCTCTTGGGATCCAGTACTGGCTCGATTCGATCGGTTGTGCCTGATGTGTGCCTATTTGAGTTGGTGGGTTTGGAAGTGTAGAGTACGCTGCTACGCTTCCTGCGTGTCTGCGATGCATTTGTTGGAATGCCGAGGTGATCGGGTCATCGGGCTAAGCTGATCGCATCTATCATTAACTGCAGATGCTGCGCTGGTCGTCGTGCTAAGCGATGCTGGTGGGGTTGATGAGTTGTTCTTCGGAGATGAGGGTGTCGCGAAAGGTACGTGTGCTTGAATCATTGCGTTGACTGCTGTTGCGGTGTTGCCTGTTGGCCAGCTTCACTATCTACTGTATAAGGTACTGTATAACTTATATATACGGTTTGTTTGAGCATTTTAGGATTATGCGCGGGTTCTATTGTATTGATTCGTTCGACATTGCTGCCTAGCCAGCTGGAGAAGCTGGAGCAGAAGCTTAAAGGTAAAATACTTTGCATGCCATGTCATTGGCTTCCCAGCGAGCAAGGGCTACTGTGCCAAGAGCTCGAGGTGCATTTTTATATTTTAGACATAGCAAATCTGCATACTTAAACCATAAAAAATTGGCATTTAATTGTTTGAGTTTAAACGTGACTTGATTTTTCGTGTAATGTACTCTTTCCGCGTTCCAAATTATAAATTGCTTTGACTTTATTTGGTACATCAATGTTGCTCTGTATCTAGACATATATTTCTCTAGATACATAGCAAAATGGACATACCAAAAAAGTCAAAGCTATTTATAATTTGGAACGGAGGGAGTATTTGATGATTTGAATGCTATTTATATACCTACTGAGATCCACATGGTCACATGGAGGATCTTAGCTTTAGTGGTACTTAGCTAACTTAATTTACCGTACAGATGAGAAGAAGGATGTCTTCCTTCTGGATGGATACATTTTCAGTGGTTTATCTGATGAACTAAAGCAGCAGATTGTTGTAAGCAGTACAGCATATTGAAAATCTGAATACCATGCATGTTTGTTTTCCCTTTCTCTTATCACTACTTTGTATATGCCAGATTGTTGCATCTGGGAGACAGGACATAGCAGAAAGAGCTAGAAAGTTTTTCCATAGTAAGTCAAAAGATGTGTAAATTCTTTGCCAATATTTCCATCTTATTTTATATCTTATGATGTGCTAAGGTGCAATAATGTTGAAATTTTAATTTACCTCACGATATTTTCAGGTCTATACAAAACCGTTTACTTTGCTGAAGGTGAATTTTGCACTAGCAGGTTGCTCACCCTTTCTGAGAATAGTAATAGTGTTCTATTTAAAGAATATGTAAGGATAATTACATATCATATCATTATTGAAGGACGAACTGTTAGGAGAGTCAAGGGCCTATTGGGCCTTAGCCCATTAGGGTTAATTAGTCGCTTGCTTAGGGGCCAAGTAAATCCTCTCTATATAATGAGAGGAGATGTATCAATCTAAATCAAGCAAGAATTAAGAAGGAAATTCCTTCCCTCTTGCCCGGCCGTGGTCGAACGCCCCGCGACCGGATTCCCGGCGCCCCTAACCCTAGCCGCCCCCTCTCGGTCTCTCATAACAGCCGCCGTGAACAGTGATCGCGGTACTGTAGCATCACTGTTCATAACACGAACAGTCCAATACTACCCTATATCCATGCTATGAAGTTGGAACATCAACAGTGAAAATAGTATACATACCAATTACTGCAACTATTATACAGTAGTTTAAAATATATATGTGTCTATGCTGCAGCAAACTTAGGGTGGTGAATGATTTACTGGAGAGCATTCATTTTGTTGCGTCTATTGAAGCAATGTATCTTGGTGTTCGAGCTGGCATTCATCCATCAATTGTCTATGACATAATATCGAATGCTGCTGGGAGCTCAAGGTTATTGTAGTTTCTTTATTATTTTGTGTTATGTCTAAACCAATAATACTGACATTTTGTTTAGTAAAAATTTACTACACTGATTACAGGATATTTGTGGAGTTAGTTCCAAAACTTCTGAGTGATGATCCTTTGCTTGTTGATTTTCTAAACTCAGCAAGGAAAAATGCAGTGAGTTCCTATTCCCTTTTCTGATGAGAGTTGTAAGGGCTCCATTCTTACTTTCCACATTCTTGGGTCCTCTTAATTCTTTATAATTGCCATCCTGGTAGCGCTAACAGAAAAGAATTATCTCTATTGCATGGCTAAATGCTTCTCTTTCTGAATCTCTAATAGTTTCGCTTTTACAAATCATAGAGCCATGTGATGGATATGGCAAAATCAGTAACATTTCCGCTGCCACTTCTGGGTGTTGCCTATCAACAATTGATACATGGTATGCCTAAAGCTTCTTTGCATGTTGATCTATTTGCTAGCCAGTGGCAAACTCTGACCTGATATCATTAATGTTTCGAATCAAAGTCTTGAGATAATCCATCCACATTTATTATCTGTCTTAGCATATCTAGAAAATTGGATCCTTTGCCTGCTGGCTTTGTTTTTGGTTCATCCACTCTTCTTTGTACTTATTTGCAGGTTCCTCAGCAGTAACTGGAGATGGATCTGCCTCACCGCTGAAGGTGTGGAACAACTATTTGCATTTAAATCCTGCCAACAGGTGCTCTTTTTTCAAATCTATCTTAGAATTTGGAATTTCGTATTTCAGGTTTGGGAAGCATCATTTGGAGTAAATATTGTAGATGCTGCCAGTCAACAAATCTATGATGCAAGCAAATTAGCTGATCAGCTTGTTATGGAATCTAAAGCAGCAAAGCGGATTGGCTTCATTGGTCTTGGAGCTATGGGCTTTGGAATGGCATCCCATTTGCTGAAATCAGGGTTCTATGTTGTTGCTTACGATGTAAGAATTCTTCTGACTTTCTTATCCTTCCCAACTCCATAATCTGCCCTTTGTATTGTTGCAGTTAGGTAAAAGAACTATACACAGCCTTTTCCTTTCCAATTGCACATGCATTTCTTTAACATTTTTCGCATCCCAGAACTCTGACCAATCTCTTGATGTTTGCTAGATTCAATCACATATTATAGTGGGTTGGCTGTTACCCGTGTTATAAGTAACAATGAATGCATTAGATTTAATCCCAAAGCGATAGAAAGACCAATATCTTGAACTTGAATCAGTTTTTGTTTTTTGAGAAACTTGAATCAGTTTTTTTGTAGTAACTTTCTATAAATTTATCTATGATCCTAGGTCTATTTCCTAGAACATCCTGCTCTCCTTTTCCTTCTCTATTCTTCTTTGTTTTTGTGTATGTGTGTACATGCCATCAACGAATAGCTTTTCTCCATTTCTGATTTAGGTCTACAAGCCATCAATGGCCAGGTTTGCTGATTTAGGTGGATCAACAAAAGATTCTCCTGAGGAAGTTGCAAAAGGTGACTTAAAATTTATTTCCATACTGTCTACATTCTGTATCCAATAAAGTTTTCTGGATCATAACTTCATAAGTTATCGGCTGGACATAGTAGCTATGACCTGTTCGGCTGTTCTCGTGTAAAACTGTAATACTGTATCATTTAGTCTTGCAGGATAGATCATCTGTATCAATTTCTTTACTGATCCATTTAACCATGTAATTTCATTTCATGAGTATTCATGTACAACATAAGATCACCGATGTAAATGAGTGTTAGTACTGCTCCTTTCTGTTCAGCTAGAAGAATGTTATAGTTGTTATCTTGCACAGGGTTTGAGCTAATTCGTTATTGCTTATTAGTGGCACCATTGATGATGTACTAACAATGCAAGCTCATTGCAGATGTGGAAATACTTATTATCATGGTTGCAAATGAGTCTCAAGCTGACAGTGTTCTTTTTGGAAATGCTGGTGCTGTACCAGGTAATCTGTACAAGCTTACCCCTTATGTTCTGCTTTGCAGAAAATTCTTCAACAAAGTTGGTTTACTGCTGTTGAGATTTGATTCTAGTGATGTCAATGTCTTTTTTCAGTGTTATCTGCTGGAACATCTGTCATCCTTTCTTCTACAGTTTCTCCTGGATTTGTGATTCACCTCAACAGAAGATTAGAAGGTAACAGCTCTTAGCATAATTTATTTTCCAAAATAAGGTTGTAGATTGTCCAAATTGTTTGCAAGATTCATTTATTTATCTTGATGATTTTATCTTCTAGGCACACCAATATTTATTTATGATGATTGATATTAAAAGAAACAAATTAAACATTTTTTTTAGAAGAATTGTAGTAATTTGGTATTCTTTTTATCAAAAGACTGTTGTAGTTATGGAAGCCACAACTTGTAGAAGCGTTGACTATGTGGCTAACTGTTTCTGTGATTTAAAAGTTTAGCATGTTGTGTTCTGCGATAAAAAAAGTTAATATCATTGACTATGCTTCCATACAGCTGAATGCCGACAAATAAAGTTGGTTGATGCTCCGGTATCTGGTGGTGTCAAAAGGGCGGCAGATGGGACACTAACTGTATGATTACTAATACATCAATTTTATATGGACATTGTTGCAACCCTAGTTGAAATAACTCTGTGCATTATCTTAACAGATAATGACTTCAGGGACAGATGAAGCTCTGCATTCCACTGGTTCTGTTCTATCAGGTAATAAAGATGACTACCTGAACGCCATCATATTTTAGTTTCAACACAAACATCCAGAGATTGTTCAGTGGCTTATTAGTGTTACATAACAGCGCTGAGTGAAAAGTTGTATGTAATCAAAGGAGGGTGTGGAGCTGCAAGGTGATATATACATCTTAATGTCTTATAGTTACTTGCTTTGATTCTTCTTAGCTTGCAGTTTTCTATCATCATTTGGTGGCTGTACGTGATATGCATTTAAAATGAATGGTTACATTTTAGTATAAATGTGTATCTATTTCTCATTCTTTCCAGTTCTGTTAAGATGGTCAACCAACTTCTTGCTGGGGTTCATATAGCCTCAGCAGCTGAAGCCATGTCATTTGCTGCTCGACTAAATTTGAGAACGAGAAGAGTCTTCGAAATTATACAACATGCAAAAGGTTATTCATGGTATATTTCTTTGATTGCCCTTCCCCATTTTGATCACGTCACTTCTCAATCATTTGGTATCTAAACCTATATTGCTTTTCATTATGTTGGTAGCAAACTTCTGGTAGTGGGTGGGGTGGTGTGCACTGGCGGATACAGTGGGTATTCCTGGTATTCCCAGGAATACCCAACTTTTTCTTGCATTCTTATATATATATATACTTCTCTGTTTTTTCTCTAGCTTATTCCGTATGTATTTTTTTAACATTTTTTTGTTAGCTCATTTGTTTCTTGCTTATTAGCATGTTCCATTGTTTCTACAAATCGAAATCTAATTATACATTTTCCAATCCCCTTATCTAGTGATTAAACATTGTCCCACCAAATATAAGTCTAAATCATATCTTGCTTCCAATCCCGTATTCAAGATAAATTTAAATATGCACGTTACAACATTTATCAACGTGAAAATGAAGTTGATGTACTTTCTTATTTCTTTCAGAACTCCTAAAAGATAGCGCGGATCTTATAATTATTTTTTACTTTTCAAAAGACCCTTGTCTATATTTCACTCGTAATTTCGTTTAAGACCTAAACTCATGACACATGCTTATATGAGTTACAATCACCCATGGGTCATAGTGGCAAAAGAAATAGGCTATCAATCTGGATCCAAAACCTTCCCACCGTAAAGGCTGGGGCACTAGACCCATGAGGCCTCTCCACCCTTCTGCCCTAGCCCCTGACACGCTCACGCCCTATCCCGACAACCCGACCCAGGGGCGGATCCAGGGGGGGGGGGGGGGCTGCCCCCCCCTATGGCCCCTCCTTTCTCCATTATATATATATATATATATATATATAAATCCCTTCTTTCTCCATTAAATTTCTTCAAAATTTACTCATTTCTCTATTAAATCTCTATAAAATTCACTTATTTCTCCATTAAATCTCTAAAAAATTCTCCAAAATTTCCATTTTTTATCATTATATTTATAATTAGCCCCCCCCCCCCCCCCCCCTGACCGCATCCTGGATCCGCCACTGACCCAACCCAACTCGATAACTCCAATATGCGAATGAGTGAGTCATTGGTGCGAATAATTCCTTAGTCCCAATTCCCAGATCTATAACGCTAGTCGCTGGTGTGGTTTGATGTCAGCTTTGAACGCGGGAATACCCAAGGTTAAAATCCTGGCTCCGCCACTGGTGGTGTGAGTTTTTTGTATCCGGGCTGGTCCCCCTATGGACCTGTTTTTCCTATCTTAATGAAATGACATGCAGCTCTCCTATGTTGTTCGAGAAAAAAAGAAATGCACACATGCAATTCAACTAATTTTGCTAACTGCTAGCTCCTTTAGATTCCATACTTTCATGATCTTCTATAACTGTTTATGCGATGCTTGTATGCTTTACAATGTGTTAAGGTGGAAATGTGATTGCTTACACAATCAGTATCCATCATGCAGGATGTTTGGAAATCGTGTGCCACACATGCTCGATAATGATTATACACCTTATTCTGCAGTGGATATATTTGTCAAGGATCTTGTATGGATAAACAACCTTTTATTTGTTGATGTTGTTAGCTACTCTCAATATATTGTTATAATGCTTGCATCTTATCTTTTCCAGGGTATAGTATCTTCTGAAAGTTCCAATTCAAGGATCCCAGTGCATGTCTCTAGTATTGCCCACCAGCTGTTTATTTCAGGTTGTTTTTTCTGTAAGAAAACCACGAACTCATTTCATTCTATTCCAAATGGTGATCAATTCAATGTTTTATTATTGATTTTACATGAAAATATCCTGCGTAATTGTGTCGCATGGTATTCTAAAACACTAACCATCAAGAAATGTCTTCTTTGGATGATAAAGTTATAAATATGGTGCTACTATTTTGTTTAAGTGATGCATTTGTAACAGGATCTGCTTCTGGGTGGGGTAGATATGACGATGCTGCCGTTGTGAAGGTGAATATTTTCTTTTTATGATCATGCTGAAATATGAAAACCCTCATTTGGTCTTTCATAATTTACTGTGTAAATTTTAGATTGATCTGATGAGGATTGTGATTGCAGGTCTATGAGACATTAACTGGTGTAAAAGTTGAAGGGAAGGCTCTAACGCTCAGTAAAGAAGATGTCCTTCATTCTCTTCCTGCTGAATGGCCAGAAGATCCAATTGATAATCTTGTACCTATTTCATCTCATAGTAGAAGAAATATTCTTGTAGTTTTAGATGATGATCCAACTGGGACTCAAACAGTTCATGATATAGAAGTTTTAACTGAATGGTAAAGTCAGAATTTAATGTATTCTTTAATCCATATACCTGTTCCACTTGCAAAATTTAATATACTTGGTGTCTTAAAATTATCTTTTGATTTAAAAAACTGCAGGCCTGTTGAAGCCCTTGTCGAACAGTTTCTCAAGCTGCCAACTTGCTTTTTTATTTTGACAAACTCTCGTTCCATGACTGCTGATAAGGTACGGGAATGAAGTTATAAGCAGTTGAGTAGTTATATTTGGAGCCCCTTTAAATATCTATTTAAACGAATGAAGTTCTAAGAAGTTGAATAGTTATATTTGGATCCTCTTTAAATATATATTTTACTGTTTTCACTATATCAGGCCATGCTGCTAGTACAAACTATCTGCAGAAATCTTGAAGCTGCAGCAAAGAAGGTCCCTGGTGTTAATTATACAGTAGTCTTGAGAGGTGATTCAACTCTACGTGGTCATTTCCCAGAGGTTAATATCTAAAGTCATTGATGTTTTGAGTTTTCTTCTCTTTCATTTTCCATGGTCATCTTGTGGTGTTCTGCTTTCAGGAAGCTGACGCTGCTGTCTCAGTATTAGGTGAGATGGATGCTTGGATAATCTGTCCATTTTTTCTTCAAGGTGGGAGATATACTATTAATGACGTTCACTACGTCGCAGACTCTGATAGGTAATCTATGCAAGATATTTAAATAAATGATATCACAAAAGGTTGATGGTCCAGATATTATCTACAGATTAATTCCTGCTGGTGAAACCGAATTTGCCAAGGATGCAGCTTTTGGCTATAAATCTTCCAATCTCAGACAGGTAACATTCTAGAGGAATTATTTTGATAAATTGAAGAGCAAGACCTAAGAAATTTGCTTTGTTCTTGAATGTGTAGTGGGTTGAAGAGAAGACTAGAGGACGGGTTTTGGAGAACCAAGTTTCAACAATTTCCATAACTCTCTTGCGTAAACAAGGACCAACTGCTGTCTGTGAGCATCTCTGTAGCTTGGAGAAGGTATTTCATATAATGATACTTCATGTGGGAGTTAATTTGCTATTGACTTAAAACGATCTGAATTCAGTGATCTAAATTTAGCGAGCCCTTTGTATTATGCATTGTGAATGCACCTGTCATGGATAGTATCAAACCATGACAATTGGGCCTGCCTTGAGATGATTTCACTTTCACCTAATGCTGACACTGAGAGTTTCTCTAGCTGGTGGAATCGATCTCTCAAGGAAGTAGATAAGCTACTGGAGAAAGGGATTAGTTCATTGATTCTTCTTGTTTCCTTGGAACTTTGGAAATAACGTGTAACACCCCGCGTCCAAAAACTGTTTTATATGACCTAACCCCGCATATGGAACAGGCCTGCATATGCGTAGCACGTTGCTTACATTTTCTTCCTTGCTTCGGGTAAAAGGGTCAACCTTGCAAACAACGTGTAACACCCCGCGTCCAAAAACTACTTATAGAGCCCAACTCCGCATATGGAGCAGGTCTGTATATGCGTCAACCCCGAGGTGCTAAGTTTGGAACGACAAGGATTATAAGCTAGCTGGCTCTCACCCTCCCAAACTTCCCAGGCAACGATATTGTTTTCAATTCTGCTACCCCATATGTCAACAAAGTGGAATTTGGTGCCTGGCCGGTGCTAAGGAGCTCCAAGACATTCTCCTGGGAATAGGATAGGTTCTTAGTCGTTGCCTAGTTTGTTTCCTTTGTCCGGTAGTGTATTTTTTTTGTGACGCGTTTGTTATAATCTCTCTGGGCTAGTGTAATATTCTGGTGTTGTACAATCTTTCTTTTACTTTAATGAAAAATGGTTAGCACCAAACAAAAAAGAATTCCATAAAAACTTGCACTATACATCAGAATGAATCACAATAGTACCATACCCCAATTTTTTTTTTTTGAAGGTCACCGGGGGGGAGGCGTTCCCCACCTGAATTTATATATATATTGGCCCGAAACGGCCCGTGATATAATTTTACAGAACAACCTTTTGTTCTTGGTTCACCTTGAAATTTTCTGACAAGGAGTTTGTCTGTTTATAGGGCTCTGTGTGCATCGTCAATGCTGCTAGTGACAGGGACATGGCTGTCTTTGCTTCTGGAATGACCCAGGTACAATTTTCTCGTAGTATCAAGTTCTTGTCCAGTAATATTTGATAATATGTTTTATTCTGTCACCAGTGCTCTATTTTGATATTCTATTGTTCTTTTCCTATTGTTAATTTGGCAGGCTGAATTGAAAGGGAAGCGGTTTCTCTGCCGCACAGCTGCAAGTTTTGTGAGTGCAAGAATTGGGATTAAGCCAAAGCCACCTATCTGTCCAAATGACCTTGGCTTAAAAAGAGCTTTAACTGGAGGCCTCATAATTGTTGGTTCATATGTGCCAAAAACTACGAAGCAGGTCAGACTCCTAGCGATTTAAGTCTCTCTCTCTCTCTCTCTCTCTCCTTTTCAGATTGTACCTTTTCATGAATGTTACTATATTTGTGTTTGTTAGGTTGATGAGTTGCGATCACAGTGCGGACAATCTCTTCGAGTAATAGAGGTAAGTTATATTTGTTGTCATGCCTAAACATGAAACTATGGCATCTCCCTAGATAAGATCTAAGTAGTTTATTTACATTTTCTGTTTTGAATTTGGAATACTTATGTTGAGATCTTTTCTATCCAACGTGGTCTCTCGATTCTTCTTAGGTGTCTGTAGAGATGGTTTCAATGAAATCAATGGAGGACAGAGACCAAGAAATCAGCCGAATTGTTGAGCTAGGGAATGCTTATATACAATCCAGAAAAGACACTCTAGTTCTCACCAGCCGCCAACTCATTACAGGAAAAAGTTAGCATCTTTTCAATTACTCTACATCCAGTTATATTATCTGTTTATTAGCATAATAGTAATGAGCTGAGACAATCTTGATATAATTATCAATTGCACTATTATAGCATGATATTTTTTTTTTCTCGAACGCGCAGGAGAACTGCGCATCAATATATTAAGAAGAAATAGGAGGGGTAAAGAACCCCAATACAATGTCACAGGAAAAAGGGTCTGTGACACACCCTAAATAAACAACACTAAACCTTACTAGAGAAATAGACCGGGACTTGACCACAGGACCCCAACAAAAGCTAGGAGGCAGTAGACAGGGCAAGGAGATAAGACACTCCTCGAGCCCCTGCTTCTGACCACAAAGCGAACTATTCTTTCGCCTTTTATTATAGCATGATATCATGTGATAGGATTACGGATCCTACCGGATGTCTGACGGAGATTGTAGGGGTGAGGGGCTGGTCGTCGAGGCTGACGACGATCAAATGGCTCTGTGGTTAGGGCGCGTGGGACGAGGGCTAGGGTGAGGGAGGAGGGCTCGAGGAAGACGGCGTGGGAGAGTTGGCGTCTCGGGGAGATGGCGGGCGTGGGAGAGTCGGTTGTCCGGGAACAATAGATTGTTTTTGCTTAATTATTCCTCAACCAAATATATAGCTTATGAGATTCTAATTTAGGGAAATAACTAAACTATTTTAAGGAAATATATAAATAAATAATCAGCCCACTAACGGGCCAGGCGCCCACTAACAGGTCTAGTGTTGAGCCCGACATAACATCTCTCCCCGCCTGGAGACACAGTGAGTTGGTTCTCTTAGACCCGTGTAACATTTTTCTACCTTAATGAAATAAAGCGCAGTTTTCCTGCACTGTTCGAGAAAAAAAAACTATTGATGTTTTCTCATTGAGCTGGTAAGCATATGCAGCACACTACTTGGAAACTGATATAACTCTATTTTCTTCTTGGGCCAAATCAAAGTTATGGTTTTATTCCTTTGATGTTTGTCCTAAGTAGTTTGACCTCCTAAGATCTAAGAAAAGTGTACATATACGTTGCAGCTCCTGAAGAAAGCTTAGAAATTAATTATAAAGTGAGTTCAGCACTAGTGGAGATTGTGAGAAGGATCGATAGTAAACCTCATTACATCATTGCAAAGGTAACAGTTTCACAGGTTTTTCCCTTTCAACTATATTGACTTGTTAGTTGCACTCAGTTTATCATATTGCACTTCATATGCATATAGATAATTTATTAATACTTTACAAGAATCGGTCATTTCTGGAATGATTGCTTTTAAACCAAATTATTGGTTCTGTTTTCTTTTTTACTTTTTGATGCAATTTTGAGATAGAATACACCTACAAAAAACAATTTATGCAAGTGCTGCTGTGCCCGCATGTTAATAAAATTGACTTCTGAAATCAGTTTTAATGTGACTCACACAGGGAGGAATTACTTCATCTGATATTGCTACAAAAGCTTTGGAAGCTAAACGTGCCAAAGTCATGGGACAAGCATTAGCTGGTGTACCATTGTGGCAGCTTGGTCCTGAGAGTAGATTTCCTGGGGTCCCTTACATTGTTTTTCCTGGTATTAAACATTTTAGTTTATATTCCACACTAAAACAGAAATAATTTAACCTTTTTGACTCAAGGTAACATCGTGCCCCTCAAACAGGTAATGTTGGTGATAACAGTGCTCTTGCTAAAGTGGTGAAAAGTTGGGCTTCCTCATCTAGAAGTTCTACAAAAGAACTTGTTCTTGTAAGATTCTCAACATTTCAAAGTCTTGTCAAGGCTAATTTTTGGTCCACTTATCAGATTTAAATTTTCCTTTAACTATTTTCTTGTTGTAAAGAATGCGGAGAAGGGCGGTTATGCTGTTGGTGCTTTCAATGTGTATAACCTTGAGGGAATTGAAGCTGTTGTTGCAGCAGCAGAGGCTGAGAAGAGTCCTGCTATCCTGCAGGTATGCTTATTTTCCTGAAATCACCAAATGCAGAAAACATAATTAAACTCGTTAGGTTCTCATGGCCTTTTCTTTTCTTTCCTGCAATATTCATGTGGGGGCTTGTGGGTTCATAATTGTTATATGAATAAATGTAGCTTATTTGTTAGTAGCGAGTTTATGTTCATTGTGATGTTCTGGTGAGATTCCTTGTAGTTCGCTGCTCTGTACTCTTTCTCTTCTTTATGAAATGAAGCTCCTGCTATACTGCAGGTTCTTTGAAAGCAGTACCACGTAGCTCTTTATTATGAAAACATAGTATATATATTTTCTCGAATATGCAGGAGAACTGCATATCAGTGCATTAAGAGAAGAATTAGGCCAAAATAGCCATATACAGCGCGCGCACACGCTTACACCACTTGCCCGTGATCACCAGGCTATTACGTTTACATTTGCGCCAAAACATATATGTTATGACCAGATAGACCAACTCCCAACTACTGGACCACAGCCAACTATGACCAGCTGGACCAACTCCCAACTACTGGGCCTAGTGGCGACCACAGCACCAAGTTCTTTCAAACCTGCAAGCAACCAGAGTTCAGATTCCTCCAGCGCTAATAGGAAGGTTCTGTCCACTCTAGGGGTGATTCCATTGAACAACACATCATTCCTCACTTTCCAAAGGGTTCATGCCCCTAAAATGACCAAGGTGTTGAAATCATCCCGCACACCATTGCCCATTCTATCATTCGCTTGCTGCCACCATAAGAATTTTTTTTTTAAGCAAACCATAAGAAATTGTTACTGTCTGTTTGGGGTGTGACGTTCGGAATCCCAAAAAATCTCCATAGCTGATGGCAGAACTTCTGGGCGAAGACACATGCTGAGAGTAGATGGTTAATCGTCTCATCTTCCTGGTCACAAAGTGGGCAGTGATCCAGATGGGGATGGCCACGTCCTGCCAGCCTGTCCGCTGTCCAGCAATGGTTGTGGGCCACTAACCATAGGAAAAACTTGCATTTCCTTGGAGCCCAGGTTTCCCAAATCAGATTACTTGGTGCAAAATAAGTGGACACATTGAAGAAGGCCTCATAAGCTGATTTGGTGGAGAACTTACCCAAGGCCTCAGCACCATTTATGAACATCCTCAGTATCTGGCTGTAACATCACCACCTGTACTAGGCACCAAATGTCAAGAAACTCAGATAGAACTGCGGCCGAATAGTGGCTTTGGATGTCTTGAAGCTATCTGTTGTATATAGTATATTCATTGTTCTTGTCTCTGCCTGTGGTAAGTTCAGCGACAATGACGTGCGGTGAGCTTCATCGGGTGTTTTAGGCCTTTGGCTGATGTTCACCATGGCAAGTCAGAGCTGCTTATTGTTGCTTGTGGTAAGCTCAGCAACAATGATGTGTGGTGGGCTCCGTCGGGTGCCTTTTTGTGTAAGTGGGTTGCCTATGGTGTGTCGTCTGAGCTGTCGTGTTTGGTTTTTTGCCACTTTTCCATCTAATAAACCGCACGGGTTTGTATGATGTTCAGACTTGATTTTTCCTTATAAAGCGGATCAATTCCATTCTACTTAATTGAAAGGCATAGTTCCTGCCATTGCGTTCAAAAAAATTTGTTAAAGAATATGAAAAAATTGTATATCTCATATACTATCTTGAGTCTTTATCTTAATTGCTGTGGTTGCTGTTTAGATTCATCCCAGTGCTCTGAAGCAATCTGGAGTCCCATTGGTAGCATGTTGCATTGCTGCTGCAGAACAATCCAGTGTAAGAGAAACTAGAGAATTTATCGTTTTCAAAGAGCACAAATTCAACTATCTGTACTCCTAAATAAACCACATGTTTGACAATTATCTGAATAAATTGAATACTCTAATGGTTCACATTCTGTGATTCTCTTGTCATAGGTTCCTATCAGTGTTCACTATGATCACGGCATTTCCAAGTCAGACTTGCTTGAAGCTCTTGAAGCGGTACGTGAAGATCCATGGTTTCCTCAAATATGCATTACCAAAGATGACATGCAAGATGCAAGTGCATTTCCTAACCATTAATCTTGAGTTTTTTCCTGGTCAATGCCGTGACCCTTGAATTTCCAGGGATTTGATTCAGTGATGGTGGATGGTTCCCATCTAACTTTAAGGGAGAACATCTTATACACGAAGAGCATATCTTCCTTGGCTCATGCAAAAGGTTTATTTGTGGAAGCTGAGTTAGGTAGGCTCTCAGGCTCTGAAGATGGCCTGACCGTTGAAGAATATGAAGCAAGATTTACTGATGTTGCCCAGGTGCCATTCCTCTTGTACATCCATGTTAACTGAGTGGTCTTCTACAGTTCTACCGTGATACTTGTGCCTAATTCTAAGGATATCTGTGCCTTTGTACATATTTACAGGCTGAGGGATTTATTGATGAGACAAGCATTGATGCTCTAGCGGTTTGCATTGGAAATGTTCATGGAAAATATCCACCTAGTGGACCAAACCTCAGATTTGACTTGCTAAAGGTCAGAAAAATTCAATTACACTTGCCTGTGGAACATATCATGAAAAAATCTTTGAGACAAATTTGCATTGCTCTGTTTCCTGCTTTGTTTTTGATGTTTATGTTGCCTGCTTTTAATTGAGTAATCCTTACAGAATCAGCATGTTTTTAATTGACTAACGACAGGACCTTCGTGCATTGACCTTAAAGAAAGGAATTAGCTTGGTTCTCCATGGAGCATCCGGTCTACCTCATGAGCTCGTAAAGGTTTGTTAGATTCTTTCAGTTATTTATTTATTAGATTAGTATAAATCTGTAGTTTGTAGCTATGTCACAGTGTTTCCTGCACCAACTCAGCCCAAATGGTTAAGTTAGAGTAGAGGAAGGCGATCCATCCTCCTACCATTTTCGAGACTTTCTGCGTTAGTTCATTCAAGATGCTCAATGTGGTATTGGAGCCTAGGGTAGTGTAGATAGACAGAGAGATAGAGGAGACACCACACTCCCAATCGTGGGGGGGGGGGGGCGTGACCTTCATATATAGCTAATATGGCAGCCAATATGGCAGGGTATATGCTGTACATAGCAGGTACCAATCCCACAGATTGGGTAGTTGCCATGCGTGTACATGCTTTACATGGCAGGTGCTAATCACATTGATTTCCTGTTACACACTTGCCTAATATATCTATCAGCCTCCCGCAGTCGAAGCGTCAGGAATCCGGATGCAGAGACTGGACCGAAAATCTTCAAACAGCTGAACCGGCAACCCCTTTGTCATGATGTCAACGCTGAAAACGTGACGGCACATGGAGAACTCGAACCTCGCCGAGAGCCACCTTCTCACGGACGAAGTGGATGTCAATCTCGATGTGCTTGGTGCGGCGGTGGTGGACCGGGTTGGCTGTCATGTAGACAGCGCTGACGTTGTCACAGTAGACAACTATGGCGACCTTCAAGGGAACATGAAGTTCCTGAAGGAGTTGGCGCAGCCAACAGCATTCTGCAACAACGTGAGCAACAGCCCGGTACTCGGCCTCTGCACTGGACCGGGACACCGTGGTCTGCCGCTTGGCCGACCAGGACACCAAACTGTCGCCGAGGAAAACGCAGAACCCTGATGTGGAGCGGCGGGAGTCTGGGCACCCTGCCCACTCGGCATCGGAGTATGCAATCAGCTTGTCAACAGGCCCAGTGCTGATGTGGAGGCCAGCCGACAAGGTGCCTTTCATGTACCGAAGGATTCGCTTGATCAGCGCGAGGTGAGCTTCGCGCGGGTCATGCATGAAGAGGCACACTTGCTGTACAGCGTATGCCAGGTCGGGGCGAGTGAGCGTCAGGTACTGGAGAGAGCCGGCGAGACTCCGGTACGTGGCGGGATCAGCAACAGGGGCGCCCGCCGAGGCAGAGAGCTTGGCACGAGAGTCAACTGGTGTTGATGTTGAGTGACACTCGGCCATGCCCGCCTTCTGAAGGAGATCCACAGCGTACTGCCGCTGGCTGAGGAAGAGGCCATCGGAGGAGCGAGTGACAGATATACCCAGGAAGTGATGTAGTTCGCCTAGGTCCGTCATGGTGAACTCAGAGTGAAGGCGATCGATGATGCGTCGCAGTAGAGCGGTCGAGGAAGCCGTGAGGACGATGTCGTCGACGTACAACAACAAGTAGGCGGAGGAGCTGCCCTCGGTGTAGATGAAGAGGGAGGCGTCGGTGGCAGAGGCGACGAAGCCGAGCTGTCGGAGAAACGTGGCGAAGCGTTGGTGCATGCTCGAGGGGCCTGCTTGAGGCCGTAGAGGGAGCGCTGGAGGAGGCAGACGGCGTCAGGTCGTGCCGGGTCGACGAAGCCGGGGACCTACTGACAATAGCCCGTCTCATGCAGGTGACCATGAAGAAATGCATTCTTCACGTCCAGCTGATGGATAGGCCAATGGCGAGATGCCGCGATGCTGAGGACGACCCGAATGGTGGCAGGCTTGACGACGCGGTTGAACGTCTCGTCGTAGTCGATGCCGTGGCGCTGAGTGAAGCCGCGGACGACCCAGCGAGCCTTGTGACGAGCCAGGGTGCCATCGGAGTGGAATTTGTGCCTGAAAATCCACTTTCCGGTGACCACGTTGGCGCCGGGAGGACGGGGAACGAGGCGCCATGTGTCGTTGTCGACGAGGGCCTTGTACTCCTCAGCCATGGCCGCACGCCATTGGGAATCAGCAAGCCCCCCCTGTAATCATGCGGGATGGGCGAGGCAATGGAGTCGGTGGCGACGTGAGCAGCCGGAGGGAAACCGTACCAATCGATAGGCCGGAGGGAGCCTGTCTGCAGGCGCGTCACAGGCCGGCTCGGGGCCGGCGGCGGTGGAGCAGCCACCACAGCTGGGGTCGGGGCCTGCTGTTCGGGAACAACAAGCTGTTCTGGTGCCGGCGGAGAAGGGGTCGATGCAGTTGGAGCCGTATGCCGCCGGGTGTAAACCCGGAGGGGTGGGGGACCAGCCGCCGCAGGCGGAGGCGCGGCTGGTGCAAGGACCGGGCCAAGCTGTAGAATGGCCGGGTCCTCAGCAAGCTCCTCCAGATGAGCTCGACGACGCGGCTGCTCAACGTCGAGCTGCGACGGAGAGACTGCTGCAGTGCGTGTCTCCGGCACGGGTGAACCTGCAAGAAAGTCCAGAGAGCTTGGTAGCGCACTGGTGGAGTCAGATCGAAAGGGAAAAGTGGTCTCGTCGAAGACAACGTGACGGGAGATGATGATCCGTTTAGTTGTGAGGTTGAGACACCGGTAGCCCTTATGGGAAGAGGGATAACCAAGAAAGACACAAGCGGTGGAGCGGGGGGCTAGCTTGTGTTTGGAGGTAGCGGTGAGGTTGGGATAGCATAGACAACCGAAGACACGAAGGGTGGCGTAATCTGGGGGCTGATGGTGGAGTTGCTCATAGGGGACTTTATGGTGGATGGCTGAACTGGGGCGCCTATTGAGGAGATAGGTGGCTGTGGTGAGCCCCTCGGTCCAGTATTTGGGTGGCATGTGAGCGTGGATGAGGAGTGTGCGACATATCGTTTAGAGAACGCATGATGCGTTCAGCTTTGCCGTTTTGAGAGGAGGTGTAAGGGCAGGAGCAGTGTAGGTGAATGCCGCTGGAGGCAAAGAAGGTGGTGAGGGCATGATTTATGAACTCAGTGCCATTGTCAGCCTGTACAGCCTTGACAGGAAGGCTGAACTGTGTGTGGACGTAGGCGCAAAAGTTAATGATGTGAGTGGCTACCTCGGATTTGCGGACGAGTGGGAACGTCCAGCAGAAGTGGGTGAAATCATCTAGGATGACAAGATAGTACTGCGCACCAGAAATGCTAGCAACCGGGGATGTCCAAACATCACAGTGTACAAGCTCAAAAGGGATATATGAAACTGAGCTAGAAGTACCAAAGGGCAGCCGCACATGCTTGCCAAGTTGACACGAGTGACATAGAGTGTGAGCTGATTTATTACATGAAATGGAATTATTGTGTCTAAGAAAATCTATGGTGGCAGTGCCTGGATGACCAAGACGATGGTGCCATAGGTCGGTGGAGGTGGCGAGGTTGGCCTGTGGCATGACGGGTACGGTGTAGAGACCGTCGGAGCTATTGGAGCGAAGAATCACGCGCCTGGTCTGCAGGTCCTTGACAGAAAAACCAAACGCGTCAAATTCGATAGTACAATGGTTGTCACGAGTGAATTGGCGAACTGAAAGTAAGTTGCGTACTAGGGAGGGGACAACAAGAATATTGCGTAGAGAGAAAGGAGATGGGTGTGCAGGTAGATGGGAGTGCCCAGAACAGGACACATGCAATTGATGCCCGTTGCCAACAGTGATGGAAGAGGAGGAGGAGGGATGACGAGATGAAAGTATACCATCCGAGTTGTGCATGTGGGAGGTTGCGCCGGAGTCCATGACCCAGCCAGAGTTCTGGATCGCCATCTGATTCAAGGCGGCAATCAGGCCGGCTTGATCCCACATCGGTTGCGGGGGAGGAGCATCGAAGTGGGCCTGCGGGTTGGCACCCATAAGCCCCTGTTGGCTCCTGCCCTGGGTATTGGCCTGCTGCCACCCGCCGCCAGGGCGAGGGCCCTGCTGCCAGCCGCCAGTGGAGGGAGGAGGACCGCCCTGGGTGGCCCACGGGGGGTAGCAGAGCCAGGGCACCATGGGGCGGTTACCCCCGTGCTGTTGACCGCCACCGCCGCCCTGCTGCCAGCCGCCTCCGCCGCCGCCCTGCTGCCAGCCGCCCTGGCCGCGCCAGGAACCCTTCTTGCCGCCCTTGCCCTTCTTGCTGCCCCTGAACCCTTGGAAGGGGCACTAGAAGGAGCGCCAGAGGTGGAGGAATGGCACTCCGCAAATTTGCAGCTAGAGCCGGAGGCGGCTACCATGGCAGAGGCCGCCGTGGTCTTCTCATCGTTGGCAAGGCGCAATTCCTTGAGGGAGAGCATCTCGCGCGCCCTGGAGAAGGAGGGCAGCACGTTGGTGTTGACGATGTCGTCGGCTGGTGGCACTGAAGCGCGGATTGAGACCGCGTAGGAGACTGAGGACGAGTTGCTTGTCATCAATCGTGTCACCGACGTCCCGGAGGGCAGCAGCGGTGACCTTTGAGCTTCTGGCAGTACTCGTCGATCGTCAGGTCACCCTGCTTTATGGAGTGGAACTCCTCAAGCAGGAAGACGGCCCGAGGTGCGCGGTTGGAGTGGAACAGGGCCTCAATGGCCACCCACAGCTCGTGGGCAGTCTGGTTCTCGTCAGTGATGGCCAGATCAAGAACCGCGTCGTCGACGGTGTTCAGGATCCAACCGCGGACAGTGCACTCGGCAATTTGCCACGATGGATCATTAGCAGTGGGGGCAGCAGACTCGCTAATGTGTGGGAGGAGACTGAATTTCCCACACAAAGACTTGAAGAATGAAGCCCACATGGTGAAATTGGGAGTCTTCATCTCCAGATTCACTGGAACGTGAGTCTTGACGTTGACAGCGGTGTAGGGATGGACGAGCATAGCCTGCGGTGGTGTTGGGGCAGGTGGTGCCGGGGCAGTGGAGCCCTCGGGGGGGACAGACATGGCGACCAGGGGGTGTGGCCGCCGGGAGAGAGGGAGAGGAGCGGAAGTAGAAGCCCGGGATCTGATTGATCACCCGGTCTGTGATACCATGTAGATAGACAGAGAGATAGAGGAGACACCACACTCCCAATCGTGGGGGGGGTGACCTTCATATATAGCCAATATGGCAGGGTATATGTTGTACATAGCAGGTACCATGGCAGCCAATATGGCAGGGTATATGCTGTACATAGCAGGTACCAATCCCACAGATTGGGTGGTTGCCATGCGTGTACATGCTTTACATGGCAGGTGCTAATCACATTGATTTCCTGTTACACACTTGCCTGTTACACACTTGCCTAATATATCTATCAGGTAGTTTGTCAAAGACTTTTTTAAGGCATTTACGATGGAAATAGACGTGTTACCTAAACACTGGATTTATTTTCCTGCTGCAAACCTGCAATAACCGCATTACCTAAACACTGAATTTATTTTCCTGCTGCAAACCTGCAAGTAGATCATGAATGGTAGATTTTAAGCTCTAGTACTAGTACGATGTTGAGGTTAGTAAATTTTCTATTGTTCTTGGATAAAATATACTGGTCTACTCCCGTGTAATTAGTTTTATAATTAGGTCATGTTTAGCCCTTTTAGTTACGATCCAAATGTTCGATGTGACAAAAACTAATTACACGGGAGTAGACTAATTAGCGATACGAAACTATTAAGCCTAATTAATCTATCATTAGCAAATGTTTACTGTAGCATTACATTGTCAAATCATGAACTAATTAGACTTAATAGACTCATCTCGTAAATTAGACTCAATTTGTGTAATAGGTTTTGTAATTAGTCTATATTTTAATACTCTAAATTAGTGTCCAAATATACGATGTGACGGGTCTAAAGTTTAGACCTCAGGAAACAAACACCTGATTCAGTACAGAATCTTATGCTATTGATCAGTCCATAACTGAAGTATTATTAGGATAAAACTTACTGTGCGCAATAACAATGCATTAATTTCTGGAGCAGGAGTGCATAGGCTTGGGAGTGAGAAAATTCAATGGAACACCGAGGTTCGGAACAGCTACCTGGAGTCCCTTAAAAAGCCAGAAAAGGACCTGATTCAGGTCATGGCGTCTGCTAAAGAAGCAATGAAAGCTGTGGTAGCAGAGAAGCTGCGCCTCTTTGGATCTTCTGGAAAAGCCTGAGCGAAGTACTTGCGCCGGCAACATGCATTTCGGGATACAGCTCATTGCGGTATAGTTAATCCGGAGGGCTCATTACAAATTTTCCACGTTGGCTGAACAGCTGAAGTGCTTATTGTATTTTGCAATGTGGCGCAACAAAGGCTAATTCGTATAAATCGTAATAATGTATGCTACCCCGCGTTAATAAATGCCACCGTGTTCGCTGTGCCTTTGTTTACTGTTTTATTGCCATCTTTCTTATTCGTCTCTCGAGTATCCTAACATGCAATCTCAGTTGTCCTATTTCACGTTTTAGAATGCAGTTTGCAAAGCATC
This sequence comes from Microstegium vimineum, assembly GCA_022036555.1. NCBI lineage: Eukaryota > Viridiplantae > Streptophyta > Magnoliopsida > Poales > Poaceae > Microstegium > Microstegium vimineum. Next base: position 37,446,951 of record CM039125.1, on the reverse strand, counting down.
TACTGATTCCAGTAAGATTGAATTATAACAGCGCTAAACAAGATGGATGTAGGTTCGAAATATGAACCTACATCACTAAATCTGGCGCATAAAAAAAAGGTGCACTTCCGTTCCTTATAACAACCTAACAGAGAAATTCACTATTTTTCGATCAGGCAAGGTGCACTTCCGTTCCTTATAACAACCTAACAGAGAAATTCACTATTTTTCGCTTGGCTTATAAGTCAGTTTTTCCGCCACTGAAACAGTGTTTTTAACAGGTTGCATGTCATATTTACAGTTACAGCTTTTTTATGCACAATATATCTAGCAAAGCTAAAATATCTTATAATTTAGAACGAAGAGAGTGATTGCTTCAGATGTCAAAAAAAAAAAAAAAAAAGGAGACAGCTTTCAATCCACAAAACGTCATAATTATAGAATGGAGGGAGTGGTTGCTTCAGATCTCACAAGAAAAAAGGAGACGGCTTCCAATCCATAAAACCTCAGATCATATCAATGGTAAGGAACTCGCGAGTTCACGTATTTTCATTTCCTTTGCATCTCATGTTATAGTGTAGGGTATGTACACGTATTGACGCCTAACCTCTGCCTGGATGGACAACAATCGCCACAATCCTCTCCAGAGTTCATCCTGCCTGTTGTGAACAAAAACAGCATACAAGAGGCATAGATGCATCGATTGTTCTAAAGCAACAGAAGGGAGGGGAAAAAAAAAAGGAAAAACCGAAGTGTCTTCCCTGTCGCGCATGGAATGGCCTGGATAAGTTGGAGGCATTACGGTGACCATTGGTCAGGGAGAGCCAAGAAATACTTCGACATGGCCTTCCTGAACCTCTTCTTGTACTGGTCCGGAGATATGATGGTCGGCAAAACATCCTTGGAGCCACCTAGAAATCCTGTCGCCTTCACCCAAGTCTCTAGTTGTTTGTCCCAAGTGTATTGCCGAAGATAGTCGATAATCCCCATCACAAGCTCTTTCCTTTCTTCATCAATGCCGACTAGAAGAGAGTAGTCCATCACATCCACCGACTGAAGAAAAGGGAAATGCATTGCAGCAAGAGTTAGATAGGGATAACAGCCGCATCTTCATTGCAGCAAGAGGTATTCTAAATGAATAGTATGCCACAAAGTTTGTTGATCTGACCAGTTTACTCAAACAGTCACCATCTATATAAGCTGAACCATACTGATACGATAGGTTAGATGCAAGTTGTCAATTAGAATAGCAACAACAAAAGGAGCCAGGAATCGAATAATATCCCATAGCCGGCATGAATCAGACTACTATCTTAACCATCGACAATAGCCATGGTTCAAAAGCCAGTGCATTCAAGCTACATCGGCCCAGCAACCCGGCAGCTTGTTGTCTGCCCAGCCTGCCCCACACCCATCCTAACTTCATCAACATCAACATCAACATAGCCTGTTAGTCCCAAGCAAGTTGGGGTAGCCTAGAGTTGAAACCCAACAAGATACCCAAGTCACGGTTCCGGCACTTCGATAGCTTTTTTACAGGCAATCATATCCAAACATAGATCTCTAGATATATCCCAAGCTTTTAAATCCCTTTTCACCGCCTCCGCCCATGTCAACTTTGGCCTTCCTCTACCTCTCCTTGTATTATTAGCTTGGCTTGGAACTCCACAACGCACTGGTGCATCCGACGGTCTCCTCTGGACATGGCCAAACCATCTCAAACGATGTTGGACAAGCTTTTCTTCAATTGGTGCTACACGTATATCATCATTCCAAACTCGGTCCATTCTTGTGTGACCACAAATCAAACGC